>CM061132.1:50009599-50591561 GCA_030789695.1 Scilla litardierei | reverse complement strand
AACAGTAGGAGCACTATTTATAGCTTTCTTAAATCCATAAAACAGTTTAGGCAAAAACCTAATCGAAATCCGTGAGAAAAATCTCAACGGATATAATCTGAACTCGCAACAGTCGACTGATGAACAAAACACAGTCGACTGCTGCACAGTCAGCAAGGGTAGGTGAGAATTCATAACGGTAACTTACCACGTGGACAGTCGAATGATGAAGCCAAGACAGTCATCTGTAAAACCAACAGGCGACTGTACATTCTTCGACAGGCGACTGGCCGAGAGAAGAGTAAGTTAGAAGAAGTACTGGAAATCTCACAAGATACATGAAAGACGACTGATGCAAGGAACACAGTCGACTGTTAATCAGAACAGGCGACTATATAACCTTAAACAGACGACTGTCACAGACAGGAGAAATTTCTAGAGAGCTAAGTCAAAGATTAGACTTACAGACAGGCGACTGTTGCAGCATAGACAGTCGACTGACCTAATATACAGTCGACTGTATATACAGTATAAGTCGACTGACCGTAGAAATCGGATCAAATAGAGTTTGGGCCAGGAGAGACAGGCGACTGATGAACCACTCACAGTCGACTGTCGCTAAGACAGGCACCTGATAAACGTTCAACAGTGGCATGTGCGAGATAATCAGAGAGGACCCTAAAACTGCATTGTAATAGTCTGTGCATAACAGGCGACTGTAGAACAAAACACAGTCGACTGTTTTTGAGACAGTCGACTGCAAACTGTTAAGCAGTCGGCTGTTATAAACAATCCTAGCACAAACAAAAGAGAAATGGATTGAGATCAAAGGACGAAGGTCAAGAGATGTCCTATGACCGAAAGTAGATGTGTGTGAGTGCTCCATCATAGTTCTACTTCTAAGCTACATACTAGAAGAGATAAAAGAAAAATTACATTGACGAATAATCTCTTCTTTCCATCGTATGAGCTTGAAGTCTTTACGGAGCTTCAATCATCAATCTACGATCATCCAATTCAAATCATTTGCCTTCAATCACGTTTGTGAGTCATCCATTGCTAGTTGATCTTCATAGTAAGCTTAGACAATGGATTAACTGCAAAATAGGGGATTAGTCACAAGTATTTATGTTTGCTCATCATTAACACCAAGTAGGGAGAAGTCCAATACTCAACATTCTCCCCCTTTTTGATGATGACAAACAAACATAAACAAAAAGATAAATAGTTGTGCGTAATGAAAACTTACTCTCCCTACATAGATGCCAATCAAGTTAGTCAACAAATATTAGAGCATCTATATAGCAATTGAAGCAAATGAGTGAGATAAGAATGAATTTAATTCAAGGAATCTAGGAAGTAAAATCCCTATTCATTGTAATCTTACTCCCCCTGAATCTAAGGCATCGAAAATCTTAGATTCAAGCATTAGAACATACTTAGCACATCCATTATGAATCTTGTATGTTTATTTCTCTCCCCCTATGGCATTATCCAAAAAGGTGGGAGCAAATAACAACAACAATAATAGTGCTAAAATACGAACTAACAACAATCAAGGAGTATAAAGATATATCGAATCAAAAAACTCATAAAATCTCATCATATACACATGTGAGTAAAGGAAGTGAAATCCAATATCAACATTTTAGATATTCGAAATGAAAATACTTTTCACATATTCATCACATCAAGGAAAGAGCATGAATTATCCAATATCAAATTCTCGTATTGTCTCAAAAACATAGCAAGATGAGTGAAACATTCATAGAGACAAAAATATCATATATCACACAGACATTAATCAATAAAGCATAGTGTGACACAATAGAGAGATGCAACATCATATATATATAATATAAAGAAGTTGAGTACATCAACGGATGGTCATCAACATGGCCATCCCCAAAAAAGATACATCATGAGCAACAAAAAAATAGCTACATCATGACAACATCAAAGACTGTATCAATAAAAAGTGTGGCATACAGCATCATCCATCATACAACGACAAAACATATAACAAAATCACTCAACCTAAGCAAAAGTAGACCCCACAAAATAAAAACAAGGTCTTCAGGTGAGTGAACAAAACAGCATCACCAGCAGCCTCAGTCGATCTAAGGGTGAGTGTCTCCAGGGTCTGCGGATGAGGGGGCAGGCTCTGACTCAGCAGGAGTGGCCTCTGGAGAAGGATCAGATGGAGCAACAGAAGCAACAGCAGTAGCAGCATCCTGTGTAGAGGCAACACTAGGAGGCTCAACGACACCAGAAGGCTGAGGAGGCACAGCAGCCCGAGAAGAGTGTTCATCAGCATGAACGGATGGGATAGGGTCACCGACAGATATACGAAGAGGCTCTCCCGAAGATTGAGGCGAAGAGGGAGCCGGATCAGGTTTTGGTGAAGGAACAGGCTCATTGAGGAAATCGAGAGAGTCCTTAGGGAAGAAAAGATCGAAGGGATCCATAGCCGAGCACGGAGCAAGGGCAAGAACCGAAGAGATCAAACCCTAAGAAAACACGAGTTAGACGAAGGGGACCTAACCTCGTTGAGTGACAGAAGAAAAGGCAGCGACTCCTCGAGATTTACGAACGAATGGGAGCGAGGTTGACGGTGAATGAGCATCAATCGAGCGGGAAGAACAGTCGATGCAGAGGAGAGAGAAAACGACGTGGGAAAATGATCGTGTCGGTTGAATATAAGGTCGGGAAAATCAATCTGAGCCATTGGATCAAAGAATCGACGGCTCGGATCAAATCAAATGAACCGACACAGCAGGAGACAGTCGACTGGAGAACAAACGTCAGTCGACTGTAAGAAGTGATAAAATTAATTCTCAGAAAGATAGGCAGTCGACTGGCAAGTAAAATGCAGTCGCCTGTCCACTGGACAGTCGACTGACATATACTCAACAGTCGGCTGGCCGAGAATCAATACATATCACAAGAAAAACAGAGAATACTGTAAAAAATTGACAGACAGAACAGTCGCCTGATGACTAAATTGCAGTCTCCTGTTACATGAACAGTCGACTGTAAAACAGTCAACAGTCGGCTGTGCGAAAGATATCAGTTTTCATATGAAGGATATAGAGTAGGGCAGTCGACTGTCAAAAGAAACACAGTCGTCTGTCCTGGTCCAAAATTGCACAGTGAGATAGAATTCCAGAGAATAAGAACACTCACCCTAGGACCTATACTCTAATCACAAATACATATTAAAATCCTTATGAAAACAATAAATCTATTGAAACATAAATTATTCCAATCAACTTTGAAAACTCATGAAATCAAATAAGTCACAATTGCCTTTCTTAATCTCATAAAACAATAAAGCACATGAAGAAAGACAATCAAATATATATGAGCTCAATAAGGAGTTATAGCAAGAAAATTGAGCTTCTAGATTTCAGATTCACCCATAATTCCCAATTCTCCACGCAACCTCACAAATGAATCTTCTTTAAGAGGTTTAGTGAAGATATCGGCAATTTGTTTTTGGGTTTCAATGTACTCTAAGATGATGTCCTTCTTAGCTACATGATCATTTATAAAATGGTGTCTCACGTCTATGTGTTTGGTACGGGAGTGGTGTACCGGATTCTTGGAAAGACAAATAGCACTTTGATTATCAACAATGATAGGGCAAGTATCACAATTGACACCATAGTCACTAAGAGTGTGTCTCATCCAAAGAACTTGTGCACATGCAAGACCCGCAACAATATATTCCGCTTCAGTCGTGGACAATGACACCGAATTCTGTTTCTTAGAGAACCAAGAAACTAAGGAATTTCCTAAGAAATGGCATGTGCCACTAGTACTTTTCTTGTCGGACTTGCATCCGGCAAAGTCGGCATCCCTATATGAGATTAACTCATATGTGCTAGACTTAGGGTAAAGTAACCCATAATCTAGGGATTGATTGAGATAACGAAATATTCGTTTAACCGCAATCAAGTGTGACTCCTTAGGTCTTGCTTGATATCTAACACAAATACATACGGAAAACATGATATCGGGCCTACTAGCAGTTAAGTAAAGTAAGCTACCGATCATACCTCGATATAGACGAACGTCTACATATTTTCTGCTTTCATCCTTGTGTAGATGAGTAGTAGTACTCATGGGAGTCCTTTTGCTTGATGACGATTCCATCCCGAATCGCTTAATAAGCTCCCCTGTGTACTTTGTCTGATGTATGAAAGTGCCATTCTCCATTTGTCGAATTTGCAATCCAAGGAAGTAGGTGAGCTCTCCCATGTGGCTCATCTCAAACTCATCCTTCATAGATTTGGAAAATTCTTGACAAAGATGAAAGTTAGTAGAACCGAAAATAATGTCATCTACATAAACTTGAATCAAAAGAATGTCATTTTCATAATCTTTAATGAAAAGTGTAGAATCAACTTCTCCCATTTTAAAACCTAAATTCAAAAGAAAGGTCTTAAGGCGATCATACCAAGCTCTAGGAGCTTGTCTCAATCCATTCAACGCTTTCTTAAGTTTGAAAACATGGTTTGGAAATTTCTCATGAATAAAACCGGGAGGTTGAGAAACATAGACTTCTTCATTTAGAAACCCATTTAAAAATGCACTTTTAACATCCATTTGGAATAACTTAAAATTCTTATGGGATGCAAAAGAAAAAAGCAACCTAATAGCTTCTAATCTAGCTACGGGGGCAAAGGATTCTTCGAAATCAATACCTTCCTCTTGCCGATAGCCTTGAGCTACTAACCTTGCTTTGTTCTATGTGATTACCTCGTTTTCATCCGTCTTGTTCTTGAAGATCCATTTGGTCCCAATAGCTTGGTGACCACTTGGAAGAGGTACAAGTTCCCAAACTTCATTTCTCTCGAATTGCGCTAGTTCTTCTTCCATAGCCACTATCCAAGAACTATCCTCACAAGCTTCTTGAATGTTCTTTGGCTCAATAGTAGAGACGAATGCGCAATGGGAGAATTCTTCAATTCTTGATCTCGTTCGAACACCCACACCAATATCTCCAATGATTTGGTTATGAGGATGGTCGCGAACGGTTGGATAAGCTTTGGGTAAACCTGGATCACTAGGAACAACTTCAACAACTTCGTTAGAAGTGTTAGTCTCAAAAATATTATCATTAATCTTGATATTATTAAGAGAATCACAAAGAATGTCTACATTATCATCATCAACATGAGGAAAATCAAAATCTTCATAAAACGATACGTGAAGTGATTCCTCAATCGTTGAAGAAGTTTTGTTGTATATCCGGTAGGCTTTGCTACGTGTGGAATATCCAACAAAGATTCCTTCATCAGATCTTGGCTCAAATTTGTCTAAATTACCAAAGGTGTTCTTTATAAAACATTTTGAACCAAAGACACGAAAATATTTCACTTGAGGCTTTTTATCGTAAAACAACTAAAAACAAGTTTTGTTTGTTCGGGGTCTCACTAGGATTCTATTGAGCACATAACATGCCGTGTGCACCGCTTCTGCCCAAAATTGTAGTCCTAAATGACTATCATGGAGGATAGTGCGAGCACACTCAATAAGAGTCCTATTCTTTCTTTCTACAACACTATTTTGTGGTGGTGCACGAGGAAAGGAAAAGTTATGAGTTATCCCGGAGTCATCACAAAACTTAGTAAAAGATTCATTCTCAAATTCTCCTCCATGATCACTACGAATAGTAATAATGGTGGATCCTAAAAGATTCTGAATCTTCTTTGCAAATTTGGTAAACTCTTCATGAGCTTCATTTTTATTAGTTAAGAATGAAACCCAAGTAAATCTAGAAAAGTCGTCAACGACAACTAGTCCATAATGAGCATTACCTAAAGAAGCGGTTCTAGTTGGCCCAAACAAATCTAAATGTAGAAGTTCTAGGGGCCTCTTAGAAGTAATCCCTTCTTTAAGCTTAAATGAAGATTTACTTAGTTTACCTCTTTGACATGAATCACAAAAGTTTTTCTTATTAAAAGCAATCTTAGGAAAACCTTTGACTAGATCATGCTTACCTAACTTATATAAGTGCTTGAAGTGAACATGACCAAAACGGCGATGCCATAATAGTTGTTCACTTGTGTTAGCAACTTAGCAATGTACGGTTTTAGGCAAGCTTAAATAATAAATATTTTTACGCCTAATACGGAAAATAAAACATTTGAATCACAATCAACAATTGTACACAATCCTTCTCCGAAGTTAACCTTATAACCTTTGTCACAAAGTTGACTTATGGAAATGAGGTTGTGACATAAACCACTAACAAGATAAACATTAGTAATTAGGGGGTTGGAAGAATTACCAACGATACCTACTCCAATGATGGTTCCCTTTTGATTACCTCCAAAAGTGACCGTTGCACCATCTTTGATGCTAATCACTTCGGAGAGCAATGAGGGATCTCCCGTCATGTGTTTGGAGCAACCGCTATCAAGAATCCATCCTTTCCCTTTAGAGCTAATAAGGCATTTATTGCTCTTCTTCTTTCTCTTGGGTACCTATATAATATACCATAAGCTTATGGTACCCAATGTTTGTTGGGTCCAAGGGGGTTAGCCCTTTGGAAGCCAAGTCCAAGTGGACTTCCGCTTCCCAACATAGTTACTATTTCTAATTACATCATGAAAGGTGGAATCAACATAAGCATTCCTAACATTTAGACTAGTGTTCTTAAGACCCCAAATAGTGTGCATCTTGAGAGTCATATTCCTAGTTGCATGCATATGAGTTGGATTTCTATGTGGTGCATGCTTCTTAGGAACATGATTTCTATCATATATATGAGGTGGAGGATATGCATTGTATATTCTTGAATGATATGAATTCTTGGGAGCATGCATATTATAAGAAGGATATTGATCATGCATGACATGTGGAGAATTATCATATATGAAAGAATGATGCGTATGAACATATGGGTGTGTGGGAGCACGTACATGAGTATTTCTCATGTGTGGTTGTGTATGTGTCCGTGGGATTTGCCAAAAGGAACGGGTTTGTATAAAGACTTTTGAAGTACGAGTACGACGAACCTATAATTGATATATATAAAAACATAATTGAAGTTATATTTAGTCGAGAAAAACACTTCTAAAAGTATGTACGATAACCGGTTAAAATAAATTTTCGTAGTTTAGGAGAAAGGAGGGTATATCGAATCAGTAAGATAGTAACAAAGTGTTAGAATCGAAATGCGAAAGACATAGGTTAGAAAATAGTTACAAGATAGTAATTTAAAATTACGACCAAATAGACTTCAAAATCTAAGAATGACTTTAACTCAACCGAAGTAAGGGAAATATACGAGAAGGGGGTTTTAAAGGAAATTTAGACTAAGTAAAAACTTTTAATAAGGGAAATCGAAAAATAACTTTGAAAAAAAAAAGAAATCAAGCTTTGCGAAGGAGGACATTCGAAAGATCACAATTATCGTAATGTGGTGATCATGTTAATCGAGGCAAGGAATCTGGTCGCATGTTCGAAACATAAACACGCCTAGGATATGACTCAGGAAGATCTACGGAAACTCCTACGGTCGACCAACTAAAGAATATGAAACCTGGCGCTAAGACTTTCTAAGGAACTAGACTGTAATGAACTGCGTCCGGCTTGGCCCGAAATCGATGAACCCAAGCGAACGACTAAAAATTTCTAGAAGTCTAATATGATCTGGGCTAGACAAGAACCACTAAGGCAACTCCTAAGACGATTATATCAATTTCTAACATGGAGTCTAGTTAATAATCAGGGACCTCTAACTTGCAAGCACAGATGTCTAACTAAGTCTTACTAAAGTCCGGATCTAATGGATTCCCTACTAAGCTGAGACAGATGTTCGGACAACACGTCTACCAGCCACCTAAGACATAGGAAACGGTAAAAATTTAGACTCAAGGCTTATGATTTGGATGTTTTAATTTATTTAATGGACATTCTATAATTATTATCGTTGTTCCGATAATTCGCAGTTGCAGTGGACCTGCATGGGCCACCAACAAAACATGTCACGACCCGCTTCCCAAAAATATGGAGGCGAGGCGTGAGTAGGTCCGTACAGACTTGAAGCTGTAAAGCAACAAGCCTGATAAGCGTCAATAAAAACTTCAAATGGCAGGTCCTTGCAAATGCGATACGAAACAAAGATAATGAGACAAAAGAAATCTCAGAATATCCATAAAATAAGTTCCAACATCACAGAAAAGCCACCAAGCTGAATAGAAAAGAGTCTAAGGCCCAAACATGGCCAACAAAAGTACAACGTACAAAGTAATGGTGCTACGCACCGACAACTAACAGCAACCTAAAACAGAAGTAACTCAGAACAGTCTCTAAGACTGGTCACCGGTGTCCACAAACTCCTCCTTAAATGTGGGCTCAGGCTCGACGTCAGCAAACACCACATCCTCAGCAACGGTCTCTGGCCCAGGGTCTAACATGTGACACCCAAAAGAGCAAGGGGCACATGTCAGCAAGTCTACAAGAGACTTTTGCAAGGAAACTGAAAGTAAAGCAAGGCAACCTAGCAGTTCTAGCATGATGTAATGACATGGCAGTTAAGGTATGAGTGCAACAGGTAAAGTAAAGTACAACAAGCATCTAGCATGGCATGGCAAGAGTAGCAAACTACTAACATTCACAAGGCACGTTTTCATGTCGTGCACAGAGTTCACGCCTTACAGCTGAAGTGGCTGTATGGGCATACTTCTATCCTGAGTGGTCACTCAACCCTACCCCTTCACGTGTATCGAGCCAGTGCTTTACCCCCGAACATGAATGCTAGCTTCTGGATCACGAGCAAGGAAGTGTTTTTCAATATGGCATAGGGGTGCACCTAGCCTCAACAAGCAAGTACAAGTATGGTAGCATGTGCTGCGAATGCAACAATCAGACAAGGATGGCATGACATGGCAAGCTGTAATTTAAATGCGTACAGTTAAGGAATTTAAACATGGCAGTTACAAATGCATGAACAAAACAAGTTAAAGGTGTTAGATCTAGCTCTGTTGTCAAGCTAGATCAAGTGAGGTGACGGATCTAGTTTCGTTGTCAAACTAGATCAAATAGGCGTCTAGGCATCTATCATTTCACTGCCTAGACTCTTTTACGCTACGGTACAAAAGTGGCCTAAAACATGGCCTAAACAAGCAACGGGCAAGTTTCACTTGCCTGAAATACGTGACGGTATCACAACTCTCAAAGTCCAATTACAGATTCACAAAGTCCAGAGCTCCCACGCTCGGTCCAACAATCAGCCTACAGTCCCGTATTATTAAGTTGGATTAGTGAGTTACAAAGCAGTAAAAATAATCGTTTTTTAATCTTGATTAGCATGCAAAATTGGTGGGGGTTCCTACGGTTCAGAATTATACCATCACACGACGCGAGAGCTATACTAACCTCGGGTAGCGACGTCAGGGGTTGGATTTCAGTAGCGTGCAAGGTAACGGCGTAGGCTCGGGAAGGTAACAGGCCACGAAGAAAACGTATAATATCTGCGTTAACGGATACGCGGCATAAGCTTAAAAAAATAAACAGTAACACACTAACATTTGTTATATAAAAGAAACTTAGTGAAATACTGTCACCACATAAGACTGCTTACATTTAACATTAACTAATTCAATACTAATACATACTAAAAGCACAACATGTGTATATACACTGATCATGTATAAGTTTACTGATCGCTCCGGAATGTAACCCAAAAGTGCGACCGTGTAGTTTTACCGCAAGCGCACGGTGTAGCGGCGAGCGGGTTATCGAACACAGGGAGGACGAATGAAAGTGCTTGCTCCGAACAACCTGGCTATTAAGAACGGAAAAGAGAGAATTTGCCTTTGGTGATCCTGTCACAATCGTGAGACAAAGTACGAAGATATCAAATCAAATAAAAGACGCCTAGGGAATGGGGAATTCCCGCCACTCACCGTATTTCGTCAATGTGATTCATTGGTATCAAAATTGCTAGAATAAAATTACGGATGAACTAGTTGCAACTGAATGTAAAACCTAGCTCACGCTCTCGCGCTGTTGCCGGTCTATAGCTAACCTAGGTTCGAGTCCAATCTCTTGCAAACCCTAGCCTATGCAAGCTAGCATTAGGATCAACATCATCGTTCAATCGCGCCCCGAGCCCACTCTCGTGCAAACTCAGGCCACGACCTAGGTTGGGATAGTTCCTACCCGTCCAATCTCTTGCAAACGGGCATCGGCACGGAATTGCAACCGAGAACCCTAGTATCGGTCCAATCTCTTGCAAACCGATACTACGGAAATTCGATTCCAACCCAATTCGGATTTCTAGGGTTTCCTATCGAATTGGGATCCAATCTCTTGTAAATCCCAATTGATATGAATACCTAGCTATCCGTAGTAAATCGATCCCAAACTAACCCTAATAGGCAATTCTAGCAAAATTCCTACCAATTCATCACAAATCTGAAATTGGGCTCGTAGGGTTCATCCCCACGCCCCAAGACGTGAAGACTACTCACAATTCATAGCACAAATACAAGAATAATCAATGAAATTAACAAGAGAATTCATCACAATATTGAGATAAGCAATAAAAATAGTATTTTTAGAGGAGAGAGATGCAAACCAATAGAGTTCTTCCAATAATCCAACAAAAATCCACTTTTGTCTCCTCTCCAATCACAAGAATAAAAGCTAAAAAGTTAATCTAAAAAGCTGCAAAAATTAAAGAGAAAAAGCTCTCCAACCTAGGGTAAAAACAGGGGTTAAATACACCCCAAAATCGTCCAAAAAACTGTGACCAAAATGCCCCTGCGCAGCCTGAAATCCGCAATTTTCGCTACAGGCAGCGCGTCGCACTCGGCCGAGTGACAAAAGTCGCTCGGCCGAGTGACAAACCCTGTAAATTTCCAGTAAGTCTGGGTCTTCGGGGGTCTTCACTTCGGGAGACGCTCGGCCGAGTGAGTTGTCGTCACTCGGCCGATGGCTTCTTAGTACTCGGGCGGTCGGCATTTTTCACTCGGCCGAGTGGGTCTTCTGAAGCTCAGGCAGACGAAAAACAGTAAGTTGGCGATTTTTGATGGGCTTCGTCTGAGTGCCACTCGGGCGGACGGGGTCTCGTCACTCGGCCGATGTGGCTTCCGATGCTCGGCCGAGTGCACATATAAAACGTGTCCGATCTGGTCGGCCGAGCAGTGTCTCGCTGGTCGGCCGAGTGACTCCTTCTCTCGGCCGAGTGACTCCTTCTCTCGGCCGAGTGAGACACCAAAAATGCCCAAACAGCTTATTTTGGCCTCCTCGTCTCTCCTGCGATGTTCTTTCTTCTTCCGCTCCTCTCCAATGGCGAAATACCCCTCGGGGAGGTCGTCGGTGACACTCTGGAGTAGGCGTATCTCGAGATCACTCCAAATCGCTCCAAATCACCTGAAATACGACAAAAACAACAAATCGTGAAAAGCATCGCAATTTCGTCGATATATCGTGAAAAACATGACTTGGGCGATCTAAATGGCATGCAAACATGCGGGAAAAAAGTGTAAAATATGGAGTGATCAAAATCCCCCAAGCTTACCTCTTACTCGTCCTCGAGGAAGATAAGTGAAAGGCGAACCCGGTGGATTTCGAAAACGAAAATGGCGGAAAAATGGAAAACAAAAAAAAACGAAGAAGAAAGAAGAAAGCGAGGAGGGAAGCTGCTAGATCATTTTCTCAGGACGTGGGTTTGGCTCAATCATATAGCATGCACCGAATGTCAAACACATGTCAAAGAATTTTATTTCGATATCATAGTATAAAGGTGCAAATAGAAATAGATAACCCACGAACAATGATATAATCATGAAAAACAGAATAATTTTAGAATTAACATCGTCTGAATCATTTAAAGCGATATACAAATCGCAGATCACACACTTTTCAATTGAACGCTTTCTATGAGGAGTATAAGAATATCACACCGTAGAATAGAAAGAATAGATAAGCATGGATTTCATGAAATGAGTGCTAGGCATAGATTTCTGGATTTCGTAAAGCTAAAAAAAATCTCACCGAGTATAGAATATTACTTAGCCTAGGTTGTCGTGCAACGTCAAGTAGTCACTCTCTCACACATCAATGGATTCCCTCCCCCAAGCTTATCTATAAGCGTGGTGGCATAAAAAATATTTACATCCCCATTTCGATAAAGCTCCAAAAGCAACAAAAATAAAAAACAAAAAGAGAGAAGAAAGAGAGATCATGAGATGGGATCGTTTATTGAGATTTTTCTCTTTTCTCTTTTTTTTTCTTTTTCTTTTTCTTTTTTTTTTCAAATAGCATATAGACACAATGATCCCAAATCAAAGAGAAATAAGGATATACAATAATTTTTCTTTTTTCTTTCTTTGGTTTTGGGAAATTTGGAGCTAGGAATTAATGGCGGGGGAAATGCCATATAATAGAATCGCTAAGGGGAGATTCACCAATGATTTTAAAAGTAGAGAAATGATGTTCAAGATTTGTGGAGAAAGAAATAAATATATCTCTCGGGTCACTCTATAAGACATGCACGACAACTTCAGCAGGGTAATCTAATCTACTCAGTATCGATCACAAAAAGCTAACTAATTCAGATTTATCATAGCTAACATCATTCAATCATCCTGAAGTGAAATGTACAATTCATGCATATAGAAGTGATATAGGAAAAGAAATCGGTACTCCAGATATATGCATTCAATGCGTGAATCTTGGTGTGTTTTCTGTGATAGCATACATATGAATATTCAGACTCAGCTAATAATAAAATTTCATCCATTTTCATGTGGAAAAAGTGTGGGTTACTATCTCTAGATGCAAGGCAAGTCCTAGCATATGATATCAGAAATAAAATCTAAGACATGACAAATATAGCATGCATATATAGAGAAAACTAACTCAACGTCATCATCACAGAAAGGTCATCTCTAGCGTGAGATGAAAAAGAAATAAAGATAAAGGGGAAAATAAAACTATTTACAATGCGGCACACAAAGAAAATAAGGAAAACGTGATGCATGGTAAAAAGGAAAAAAATGATGAAAGTAAGTGCAAAAGCGGAAAATGGCGTGAAAAACTAAAAACAATAAAGGTGGTAAATCGAAAAAGAACGTGAGGACTCACTCCCCCAAGCTAAATGGCACAGTGACCTCAATGTGCGAAGTGTGGCACACCGATAGACAAGTAATGTGAGGGGTAAGTGAGGATGCATGCATGAGGAAAAATAAAAGAAAATAAAGAAAAGAAAAATATGATGCGGACATGATGCATGCAGATATATGAGTGATACGAATATAAAGGTGTGACACCAAAAACTCTCCCTCTCTCCCAAAAAAGATATATAAAGGTATAATCAAAATGTGAATCCAGAACAGTGTGGGGAGGGGGGGTGGGCAAAATTAATCAGGACCCAGCAGAGACGGGCAGCACAACGGTAAAAAGAATCGATGGCATCAAGAGTGCCTAAGAAGGTGGTGCTGCACCGTCCCCGTCCTGAGGCGGAGGAGGAGGTGGTGGTGGAACAGACTGCTGAGAGGGTGTGGGTGTGGGTGTGGTAGCAGGCTGGGTGTGGGTAGGGGTGGGGGTGGGTACCTGCTGGGTGGACGTGGGTACGTGGGGGAGCCGCTCGAGGACCTGGGTAAGGCAGTAGTGAATCTGCGGAAGCAGGTCGAAGCGGCCAGCCATCGCGGAGACGGTGGAGGACAGGGTCCTAAGGTCGCCTCTGAGGCCACTCACCGCCCCCTCGAGAGCACGAATGCACTGAAGTACAGTGTCGGGGGGAGGTGGTGCAGAGGGACGCACCGGTCTGTGCTGTGTAGGTCGGGGCTGGCGTACT
This sequence comes from Scilla litardierei, assembly GCA_030789695.1. Lineage (NCBI taxonomy): Eukaryota > Viridiplantae > Streptophyta > Magnoliopsida > Asparagales > Asparagaceae > Scilla > Scilla litardierei. The sequence continues at coordinate 50,577,760 of CM061132.1, read as the reverse complement.
CTGGTGGCGTAGGTGATGGGCTCAGCAGGGAAGGGAACGAAAGGTGCTGCGCTCGCAAATGTGGGCCTGGCCTCAGTGTGAGGCCGGGCAAGACGGTAAGAAGTGGAGGTAGCAGCAACGAAAGAGGAGTGCAAAAGTTGCGACGAGGCGGCCAGAGAGGTCGGTGACACAGAAGTGTGGACAGACGCCACGACGCTCTCAGAAAATACAGCTGTGGTGGGGACAGAAGTGACGACCGCTGGGAAGGAAGTGTGTGGTCCGAAAGGCGCAACCCCAGCGGAGATCATGCTAGCCATGGTCTCCACGACGGTGGCAAAAGAGGGCTCTCCGCACTCAACTATAGTCGGTGGGCGCTCGGGGAGTGCAGAACAAAGGGGCTCAACGGACAGAGGGCCAGCAGGGGTGGTGGTAATGGTGGTGAGCGTTGGCGTGGACGCAGTGGAGGTGGGCACAGTGAGGGTACTCCCGACACCGACAGAAGTGTGGACAGAGGTGTCAGGAGCAGCAGAAATATCAGGGATAGGCTGAGGGGCCACGGGGTCAACAGGGGCAGCAGGCTCAGCAGGTGCGACAGGGTTTGCGGGGGGCAGCGTGGGCAGCGTGGGCCTGCTCGGCCTCCTCGGCCTCGAGCACGTAAGCGACAGGGATCAGAAAATCCATCGCCGGGAGCCAGTCCACATGGGCCGGTGCAATCTGAGTCCGAGCTGGGCTCGGAAGAATCATGTAATCGGCACCGAAGGGGCCGTGCAGCCAGACCCAGTGTCGCTCACCGTGCAGACGAAGCATCTTCATCCGGGTCATAACATCAATGGACAGTGAAGTGGGGCCCGGTGCTCGTCGCAGGTCATCTGGAAAGTCCTCGCCGGTCATAAGGGCGAGCAGGGTGATCAGCCCGCCGCAGCATATCGGTGAGCGAGCGCCCACCGATACGATGATGCGGTCCAAAAACCAAGCCGCGACATCAATCACGACGGCGGGGACCAACTCATCGCCCTCCCTGGATAGAGCTCTGGGCCGTGTCATCGCGTAGAGCATATAGAGCTCTGGCGTGGACATCGTGCCCGGCTCATATCTGGCCAAAAAGGTAGTCGCCATGAGGCGCTGAGCTATACGGAGGCAAGGGTGGACGATGGCCGAGGCCTTGGCCCTACTAGGGTCAAAGGCAGCGTGAAGACCCGTAATCCGGGCCCAGAAGGCGTCGGCGTCGAAGGAAGGTGGGGGGATATGGGTGGGGGCGTAACCACGGTCGGCCCCGGGGACATCGGGCCACGAGAAGAAAGCTCTCATCATACCGAGAGTGACCTGGCACTCTCGGTCCATGAACCGAAACGAGCATCCCTCGTCGGTCCGGGCGATCGAACTAAGAACCTCAAGTGTCGGACAGATAAACGTGTCCGCCGACACCTGGAAGAAATCTCGCCAGCCCACGTTGTCGTACAACGTGAGCATCCCCTCGAGTACCCCCAGACGTCCTAGGTCTGCAAGGTGCGCGAACCTGGAGGGTACGATCGAGCGCTGGGAAATGCGCTCGAAGACGACGCGGTGTGCGTCGTCTCAGAACGTAATCCCCAGCGGCCCGATAAGTGGAGCCGGAGGCGGTGGTACGGGCTGTGGCATGGCAGGGAGTGGCTGTGCGGGCTCTGCAGGCTGTGCAGGGTGTGCGGGGCCTGCAGGCTGTGCTGGGTGTGTGGGGTGTGGTAGAGAAGACGGAGGAGAGTCCTCCACCTCGTGGGAGGGGCCAGCATCATCCGACCGCTTCCGCTTGGCGGAAGCTCTCCTCGACCGTGGCCGTGTCCGGGGCGGCATATGGGCCCCGAGCGCTCACCAAAACCGATAAAAATGCGGTGTGCGTAAAATAAAGGAAAGAATATACCACGACACGCCGCGAGAGCAGAGCGATGGAAACGTGCGAAGATGACGCCTCCACGTAGCCCAAATCAGTCCCTGGAAGCTCCACTGGGCTCCCCTAAGCTCACAAATATAACCTGCGCATGAAATGGAGATATCAGCGAGTAATATTCAAAGCGTATGGGGCATTAGGGATATAATAGATAGAAATAGAAATTAATTCGGGTTTGGGGTTCGTTAAGCACATGGATCGTTGAAAAATACACAAAAGAGGAGAAAATAGGCTTAAAATGGGGTTACCGGAGTCGGCCGGAGCAGTGGCCGTCGGCGGCGACTCGGGCGAGGTGCGGCGGCGGCTCGGCCGGCGAAGGGTGGCCGAGCGGCGGCACGGGGTCGGCGATTGGGCGAGCGAGGGGGATTCGGGCGCTGGGAATGCGAAGGGTCGAGGCGGTTGCGATTTTTTTCGTTTCGAAAAATGAGCCCGACCCTCGCCCTTATTTATAGTAAAAGTTACGACTCGGCCGAGTGACTGGGTCGCTCAGCCGAGTGAGCTTTAAGTAAAAATTCCTCCCCACTACGCTTCGGCCGAGTGGCCTTGTCATCCTCGGCTGAGTGGAGTAAGTCCATTCGGCCGAGTGGCTCAAGCTACTCGGCAAGACTCGCCCTAGGAGTGTATCCGTTTTACTCGGTCGAGTGAATATATATACTCGGCCGAGTAGCAGTTATACTGAAATCAAGAAAAGAAACAGAGAGTTGGGTACATCAGACTTCCCTCGTTCGTGAGCGGCTCGGCCGGACGAACTTGTGTGCTCGGCCGAGTGACTAGTATGCTCGGCCGAGTGAGCCTTGTTTTCTGCTGTTTGTCTTCGTTTGGGCTCTAAACTCTATTTTTCTTCCTCCAGTTGATTTCATCTTCCTCCTAAGCATCGAGCGCCTTCCTGGAGTGATCCTCGTCGCCTCGTGCATCCTCCTCATGATGGATTTCCCTATCTCCTCTCCTGTCAGGAAAAATAGGACCCGTTATCACAATATTTTTGGGCGAACGACTCAAAACACTAAAAATTTCTAAAACAAAAATAAAGTAAAAGTAAAAATAAAGCTATAACCGTCGGGTTGCCTCCCAACAAGCGCTCGTTTAAGGTCGTGAGCTCAACCCCCTATGATTTTCAATTAATGCGGGATGTTTGGTGCATAGGAGATGCACCCGTCAAACTTTCCGGGGAGAACGCTTGGATTCGGAAGTTGCGGTGGCGTGTTCTCCCTCGGTGGTCTCTCGTCTCGAATAGTGTTTGGGGGTGGCTCCCCCAAGCTAGCATTTGCTCCGGTCCTCGGCTTCACCGGTGACGCCGATTTCCGTGCCGGCGGAGCTTTCTTTGGAGACTTCATCTTCGAGAGCTTGCAGAGCTCTCGGATCCTTGCGACATCAGCGTCGCCTTCATCAATTTCAGCGTAGAAGTCGGGGGATTCATTTTTCTTCTCTTCTTGGTCTAAATCCAGCCCTTCTTCAAAATCTTCTTTGAATAGAGCGCCGATCGAATGAGGGATCGCCTCTTCAATAACCTTGTCAAGGAGGTCTGAAAGATCATCCGGCCGTCTTTTGAGAAGATATATTCTATTGGTTTCTCCCGTTGGGACTCCCTCGGAATAATGTTTGAGCCTCTGACCATTTACCTTGAATGTGGCTCCGTCCTTGCTTTCCAACTCAAAAGCCCCTCCCGGTTGTATGTGCTTGATGGTGAAAGGTCCGGACCAACGTGACCTCAACTTACCGAGGAATAATCGGAGCCGGGAATTATATAGCAAGACATTGTCTCCTACCTTGAAGTCTGTGACGGTTATGCGTGCATCGTGGAGAATCTTGGTCCTTTCTTTGTAAATTCTCGAGCTCTCGTAGGCGTCTCTCCTTATCTCATCAAGCTCGTTGATGTCTAAGAGTCGCCTCACCGCCACACTCTTGTAATCATAATTAAATGTCTTGATGGCCCAATATGCGCGGTGCTCCAACTCTACCGGCAGTGGCAAGCTTTCCCATAAACAAGTCGGAACGGTGTGGTGCCGATGGGAGTGCGAAAGGCCGTGCGATATGCCCATAAAGCATCGTTTAACTTTATTGACCAATCCTTTCTAGATCGATCCACGGTCTTCTTGAGGATTTGCTTGATCTCTCTATTTGAGACTTCCAGTTGGCCGCTTGTCTGGGGTGATATGCCATGCCAACTCTATGGTTTACCCCGTACTTCTTTAGCATGGCTTCAAACTTGTTTTCTATGAAATGGCTCCCCCGTCGCTTATCAAGGTACGAGGCACTCCGAAGCGTGGGAAGATATTCTGCTTGAAGAACATAGAGACGACCCTTGCATCATTAGTAGGGGTGGCGATTGCCTCCACCCATTTGGAGACATAGTCAACGGCCAATAGGATGTATTTATTACCATTGCTTGACGGAAATGATCCCATGAAGTCTACTCCCCAACAATCAAAAAGCTCAATTTCTTGGATGTGCCTCATTGGCATCTCATTGCGTTTGGAGATATTCCCGGTCCGTTGGCATATATCGCACCCCTTTACAAAGGCGTGGGTGTCTCTGAACATTGTTGGCCAGAAGAATCCGCTCTGCAAGATCTTAGCGGTTGTCTTAGAGGCGGCGTGATGTCCCCCGCAAGGCATCCCGTGGCAATGCAAAATGATAGATGTTGCCTCCTCCTTAGAAACACACCTCCGAATAACGCTATCTTTGCATATCTTGAAGAGGTATGGATCTTCCCAAAAATAGCTACGGACCTCATGCAAAAACTTCCTCTTTTGGTGCGCGGGCATCCCATGCGGTTTAATTCCACAAGCCAAGTAATTGACGAAGTCCGCATACCAAGGTACTTCTCCGGTCCTTACGGCATATAGCCTCTCATCCACGAATGTGTCGTCGATAGGAAAACTCTCGTCCTCCTTATCACGAATAAGCCTAGATAAATGGTCCGCCACGACATTGTCCGTACCCTTTTTGTCTCTGATCTCCAAATCGAACTCTTGCAGTAAGAGTATCCACCTAATTAACCGAGGCTTGGCCTCCTTCTTGTTCAAGAGATATTTTAACGCCGCATGGTCGGTGTGGACAATCACCTTGGAACCAAGGAGGTAGGAGCAAAACTTCTCGATGGAATAGACAACCGCTAGAAACTCTTTTTCGGTAGTTGTGTAGTTTTTTTGCGCGTCATCCAATGTCTTGCTCACATAGTATATCGCATGAAGCTTCCTATCTTTCCTTTGTCCCAATACCGCTCCAATGGCTTGGTCGCTAGCATCGCACATTAACTCAAAGGGAAGGCTCCAATCCGGTGGTTGTATGATGGGCGCGGAAACTAGTGCTTCCTTCAAGGTGTTGAAGGCTTGCAAGCATTCCCCTGAAAAAAATAAAAGGAGTATCTTTAGCGAGCAAGGAAGTAAGTGGTCGGGCAATCGAGGCGAAATCCTTGATGAAGCGGCGGTAAAACCCCGCATGACCAAGGAAGCCTCTAATGCCCTTGACATTAATAGGAGGAGGGAGTTTCTCGATTACCTCAATCTTTGCTTTATCTACCTCAATTCCTCTCGAGGAAACAAGGTGCCCGAGAACTATACCTTCCGTGACCATGAAGTGACACTTCTCCCAATTTAGAGTGAGATTGTTTTGTTGGCACCTTTTAAGGACTTTAGTAAGATTGGCCAAACAAGAGTCAAACTCACTTCCATAAACCGAAAAATCATCCATAAAAACTTCCATAATATTTTCAATGTAATCGGAAAATATGGATGTTATACACCTCTGAAAGGTGGTGGGAGCATTACAAAGACCAAACGGCATCCTTCGGTAGGCAAAGGTACCATAGGGACAAGTAAAAGTGGTCTTTTCTTGGTCATCTTCGTGCAAAGGGATTTGGAAGAATCCCGAATACCCATCTAGATAGCAAAAGTATTTATGTTTAGCTAGGCATTCAAGCATTTGATCAATGAAGGGCAATGGGTAATGGTCCTTTCGGGTAGCTTTATTTAGTTTCCTATAGTCAATGCACATTCGCCATCCCGTGACGGTGCGTGTAGATATGGGCTCACCTTTTTCATTTTTTATGACTGTCATCCCCCCTTTCTTGGGGACGACGTGAACGGGGCTAACCCATCTACTATCAGAGATGGGATAAATGATACCGGCGTCGAGCAATTTTAGGATTTCCTTTTTAACCACCTCCTTCATATTCGGGTTTAACCTCCTTTGAGGCTCTATGGAGGTGGCGTCGGTTTCCTCCAAATGGATCCTATGTGTGCAAAGCCTAGGGCTTATCCCTTTTAGATCAGAGATAGTGTAGCCAAGGACATCTTTGTGGCTCCTAAGAACGTCTAGGAGTTTTTCAAGTTGATCTTGCGTGAGGTGGGAATTGACTATCACCGGGAAAGTTAATTTATTACCCAAAAAGGCATACCTTAGATTCGGAGGTAACTGTTTAAGTTCTACCTCAAGAGGTGCTGCTCCTTCTACTTCATCAGCTCGCATGAGTTTGGCTTCTTCCTTGTCATCCGGGTTTAGTTCATGTTCAGGTGGCGCGCTCTCTTGCGAAGACTCAGACTCACTACTTAGTGAGGATGATGCATCGAAATAGGCGCTCTCCGATTCTGTGCCAGCATCGTCGAAGCTTTCACTCTGCTCTGGTTCGTGCCTGGAATCAAGAAACACATCAGACGATTCATAAAAGCAAGAGTGAGCGTCATAGAGTGTAACTCCCTGAACGTCGGTTTGCTCGAAGGATTCTTCGGGAGTATAGTGTTCTTCGACATTTGCTCTACCGTCTTCGAAATATAACTTGTCGTCGATCACATCAACTCTGACATTTCCCCCGATAGTCCCATCCGGGGAGACTTGGTCCATCACAAAACTAGCAAAGAGTTGTTCGTCGGGATCCTTGATATCGATAGCAAAAGTCCCAGTAGCGTGGACCTCGTCGACAAGCTCCTTAAGGAGGTCTGTGAAGGAGTCATAATCTTCCTGACTGAGTTCTGTTGTCGACATTGCATCCTCCATTCTCCCTGTTGAGATCTTATGCAAAATACGGGGAGAATATGCAAATAGGGTTGCAAACAGAGTTAGAACAAGATATAGAAGAAAGTAAGGGAAGAAAGAAAAGAAAAATAACCGGGTGGTCGATGCCGAACACCGTCAAAATGCCCTCCCCGGCAACGGCGCCAAAAACTTGATCGCTCCGGAATGTAACACAAAAGTGCGACCGTGTAGTTTTACCGCAAGCGCACGGTGTAGCGGCGAGCGGGTTATCGAATACAGGGAGGACGAATGAAAGTGCTTACTCCGAACAACCTGGCTATTAAGAACGGAAAAGAGAGAATTTTCCTTTGGTGATCCTGTCACAATCGTCAGACAAAGTACGAAGATATCAAATCAAATAAAAGACGCCTAGGGAATGGGGAATTCCCGCCACTCACCGTATTTCGTCAATGTGATTCATTGGTATCAAAATTGCTAGAATAAAATTACGGATGAACTAGTTGCAACTGAATGTAAAACCTAGCTCACGCTCTCGCGCTGTTGCCGGTCTATAGCTAACCTAGGTTCGAGTCCAATCTCTTGCAAACCCTAGCCTAGGCAAGCTAGCATTAGGATCAACATCATCGTTCAATCGCGCCCCGAGCCCACTCTCGTGCAAACTCGGGCCACGACCTAGGTTGGGATAGTTCCTACCCGTCCAATCTCTTGCAAACGGGCATCGGCACGGAATTGCAACCGAGAACCCTAGTATCGGTCCAATCTCTTGCAAACCGATACTACGGAAATTCGATTCAAACCCAATTCGGATTTCTAGGGTTTCCTATCGAATTGGGATCCAATCTCTTGCAAATCCCAATTGATATGAATACCTAGCTATCCGTAGTAAATTGATATGAATACCAGTCGAAATTCGATGTTTGACCTAACTTTTGACATCTATCTCATTTATTGCTTCCATGATTCTCGGGGGAAAAAGTCAAACGAATTTGAATTTTGAATTCTCAATTTTTACCTATAAATAGAGGACTATTTCTTTGAGAGAAACACGCAATACTTGAAATCAAAATTCTCTTTCGCAAAAGTTCTAAATGTTCTCAAATTCTCAGCTCTCATTTTCTCTTAGCTAAATCTGTCTTTACATTCTTGATCTTGTATTTCTTTAAGATATTATTTTCTGAAGATCAATTTTTTATTTGGCTATTTGTTTTCAAAATCCATACTCTTTATTCTCTGATTTTATTTTGAAAGGATTTTGAAAAAACATTGATTTAGATCACAAAGACTTTATTCGTATCTTTGTGTGATCTAAAATCGTATTCTATCAGCCACGATTACACATAGTTGTCTATTACTATTGGCTATAGAATTTGGGTGTAAATCCAAATTCCACTAAACATTGTGGAGAGCTGGATATCGATTTTATTTGTGTTTACCCTTTTGTTGTGAGGGTGTCGGAAACCCTAGACAAGTCTAGGTGTTGAGATATTGCAGTGTTGCAATCGGAAATCGTGGTTACGGCTAGGTGTGTGGGAAAATCCTAACAAGTGAAGTTAGGTGCTTGTATTTGCTAAGACAGATAGTGGAAAACCTCGTACCAGATTGGTCGGGGACTGGACGTACCCAAGTTTTGGGGAACTAGGATAAAAATCGCTTGTGTTTGCGTTTGCACTCTCTGTGATTGTTTATTTGTTCGTTGATTATTATTCTTGTAACTCATTTATAATATAGTGCAAAGATCAGTTTTTGTATCTGTATTTCTGTGTAATCTTTCATATCTTCATTAACTATTTATTTAACTAAGCTGTGTTGAGTATTGGACTTCTCCCTACTTGGTGTTAATGATGAGCAAACATAAATACTTGTGACTAATCCCCTATTTTGCAGTTAATCCATTCCCTAAGATATTTATAAAGATCTACCTACAATGGATGACTCTCAAACGTCATTGAAGGTAAATGACATGAATTGGTTGATCGTAGATAATGATTGAAGCTCCGTGAAGACTTCAAGATCATACGATGGAAAGAAGAGATTATTCGTCAATGTAATTTTTCTTTTATCTCTTCTAGTATGTAGCTTAGAAGTAGAACTATAATGGAGTACTCACACACATCTACATTCAGTCATAGGACTCCATTAGATCAATTGTCCTTAGACTCCAATTCATTTCTCTATTGGTTGTGCAAGGATTGTTTATAACAGTCGACTGCTTAACAGTTTACAGTCGCCTGTCTCAAAAACAGTCGACTGTGTATTGTTCGACAGTCGCCTGTTATGCACAGACTTTTACAATATAGTTTTGGGCCTTCTCTGATTATCTCGCACAGGCTACTAGTGAATGATTCACATGCGCCTGTCCAGGTGACAGTCGACTGTGTTTTGTAAACGAGACGCATTTCTATCCTTGCCCAAACTTTTTTTGATCTGACTTTTATGGACAGTCGACTAATGCTGTATATACAGTCGACTGTCTATGCTACAACAGTCGCCTGTCTGTAAGTCATTTCTTTGACTCAGCTCTCTAGAAATTTCTCAGGCTTTTGACAGTCGTCTGTTTAAGGATTTACAGTCGCTTGTTCTGATTAACAGTCGACTGTGTTCCTTGCATTAGTCGTCTGTCCTGTTACTTGTGAGATTTCCAGTATTTGTCTAACTTACCCTTCTCTTGGCCAGTCGCCTGTCGAAGGAATTACAGTGGCCTGTTGATTTAACAGTCGACTGTCTTTGCTTCATCAGTCGACTGTCCACGTGGTAAGTTACCGTTATGAATTCTCACCTACCCTTGCTGACTGTGCAACAGTCGACTGTGGATTGTTCAACAGTCGACTGTCGCGAGTTCAGATTCTATCCGTTGAGATTTTTCTCACGGATTCCAATTGGGTTTTTGCCTAAACTGTTTTGTGGATTTGAGAAAGCTATATATAGAGGTTCTACTGTTCCATTGGAAGGTTACACATTCATTGCAAAATCTATCAAGCTTTCATTTCCAAAGATTAAAGCTTTCAAATCCAAAGCCCTAAGTATTTCCAAATCTTGTTCTCTTACTCTCCAACCTAGAACCAAAGAGTGATCATCTAGGCATTTGGTGCAGTCAAGAGAAAGGGCTTCTCCTCTCTTCCAAGAGAGTTCTTCAACACACATCACACTCCACCTTCAAGTTCTACTTCAAGGCATAGGTGATTGTAAGTGTTGTTTTCATTATTTCATAACTTTCGTTATTTGAGATTTGCTCTCGGTTGTGAGAGTGGTTTGCTTGCTCCCAAGCTGTGGGAGTCAAGGACATCGATTGTATTCGATTGCACTTGTAGGGTTGCTACAAGTGGGTTTTAAGGAAACCTCAAGTTAGGGTTCTAACTTGAGTATCCGGTGGTATCCGGGTGGTAGGGACGTAGTGTTGGATATGGACGACATGAATACACCCATGAGGGGATGTATGAGGATATACGGACCTCAGATGTCGCGTGCACGAAAGCTTGCACGAAGGGAACCTTTTCTCGTGTGAAAAGGACCACTCGATAAGTGGAAAAAGTCACTTTATAAGTGCATAAAGGCACTCGATAAGTGAATTAAGAAGAGGATAAGTAAAAGGGCTAATATAGGCTAATAAGCTTATAATTGGTTATTTCCTACATTAACTACCCCTAAAGCCTATAAATAGGACCCAAGGGTATGCCTTTTACACCATTCCATCCATGCCATAAGTTTGCAAAGGCAACTTATGTTCTTCTTCTCCCTTCCATTAAAATCCTCTTCTAAATAGAGATTTAGGCGGTGAAACTCTGCTTCGATCCTCCGTGACGAAGTACTGACCGTTGTGGCGAATCCGAGGGTTAAGTTCCGAGATTACGGTGCCGCGTACGCAAGCGTAAGTCTCTACTTTATTATTCGATCATAACGTCCTTGTTTTGACAGGATCCCACATTGGTATCAGAGCCATACGGGTTCGCCCCGGTCTAACCGTCGCCCCGGTCTAAACGATGAACGAGGCGTTGTCTCTTTCACGAATGCGTCTCCTTCCATTATGGATATGGTAGGAACACGTCGTGACGGAGAGAACGCAATAGTTGTTCTTTTCACGTTAGGGTCTTCTGTCATTACGGATATGGCAGGAACTCTCCGTGACAGGAAGAACTTACCGTTCATCTCGCCAAACTCGCGCTCTTCATGGATGCTGAGTCTCCATCAAGGGAATGTGAACTCTCTTCATGTGGAGCGTGTAGTTTGCGGCCTTGAAAACGCGTTTTCTTCAATTTTTGGCACATGGACATTGAAGCAAAATCGCTTTCTCGAAGAACGGGTGCTTCATCGACGAACGGGTGCTTCATCGGAGAGGACGATAGTGGTTATTCTCAACGGAGAAGATGAATTTTTGGTGCATAATCGCCATGGCCATATGGGATATGGAGGCAATGCATCCCCCCTCCCCATGCGGAGGGGGTTGGCTACGGCCAATAACTTCCACGGCCACCCCACCGGCGGGGATGTGCGGCCAACCCCATCTAAGGGGGTGGCCGGCCCTGGCTGGCCTCGGCAAAGGCCAGGGGGCCCTGGCTGGCCCTGGCCGGGGGGCCAGGGCCTGGCCAGAGGCCTGGCCGGCCCTGGCAGAGGCCAGGGCCGGTGCCCTGGCCGGCCCTGGCAGATGCCAGGTCCGGCGCCCTGGCTGGCCCTGTCAGTGGCCAGGGCCAGGCCGAGACCGGCCAGGGCCACTACCGGCCCTGGCCGAGGCCGGCGCCAGGCCACTGCCGGCCCCGGTCTCGGCCAGTGCCGAGCCCCGGTTGACCCTGTTTTTTTTGGGGGGGGCTTGCATGAATGTGACATGCATGGCTAGCCCATACGGGACCGACGGCAGTCGTCTGCGGCAAAATTCTCCTATAGGGGGGAAGCGCCTGGATCCATACGGGAGCCGGTGATGATGGCTTGCAGAAAAATCCCCTCAGGGGGGATCCGGCCTTGGCACGGCTATGGCTCAATCCCGGCAATGGCCAGGGATTGCCGTATATTTCACTAGTATCATAAGGGTACTAGGTTGATATATCACATTTGCTTTTGAAAAATACGTTTTCAAAAACGCTTTTCCGCTGCGAAGTACTATAAGAATACTATCATTTGATAAGTGAGGGGGAAATATTGAAGGTTGTTCTAGATGGTGATTGGAATCGTAGAGACCTTTCCGATTCTAGAGCAACATCTTCAATATTTTTCGAAAGTAACTTATCAAATATAATGATATCATTCCAAGTGGGATATTCCAAGTGGGAGTGATATCTATGTATAAGAATTTTATGCAATGATTTTTGATCGAACCTTCGGTTTTGTGTCTTTTGCAGCATTTTAAAGTTAAAATGTCTTCCGCTTCAAAGAACATCGTCGTTGAGTTAAACAGAGGTGAAAAACTCAACGGCGATAATTACAAACTATGGTCCATCAAGATACAATACGTTCTAGAGGAGCAAGAAGTGCTCGAAACTCTAAAGAACGTAACGATTGAACCCGAGTTGGGCACTACGGCCCAACACAGACGAGACAAGGAAGCTTTTGATGCTTGGTCTCGGAAGAACAAGATAGCTCGCATTACGTTATTGTCCAGTATGGCCGATGACATAATGCGCATCTTCCGAGAGCATGACCTAGCCATGGACATATGGTCCAAACTTGAGGAGAAGTTTGGTGGCACATCGGTGTCCAAACTTTGTTCTTTAACTATAAGATTTGATTCATACAAGAAACGTCCAGATCATTCCATGGGGAAACATCTGCGACATATGGCGAATCTAATCTCAGAGTTAAAAGATGCAGGTCATGTGCTCACTGATGAGCAACAAATCCAAGCAGTCATACCTTCCCTATCAAATGGGTGGGACCAGATGAAGATGCATCTCACTCATAATGAGAGCATCAAGACCTTCAGCGATGTTTCTAAGCACCTCGAGTTAGAGGAAGAGCGGCTTGCGGCTGCCAAGCCAAGTGCAGAAGTGCACATGTTTGCTAGTTCCTCACACGGGGGAAAGAAACGGAAAGATCGTTTGAAGTCTACTAATGAACGTAATAAGCAACTTGAGTCTACCAAGAAACCCAAACATAAGGGTGGGCACAAGAAATGCCACAAGAAGAAAGACTTGAAGAGGATCAAGTGCTTCAAGTACAACAAGTTAGGTCACTTTGCCCGTTCTTGTACGGATGAAGGTGACAAGGTAACTTGTAATGATAGTTACATATGTGTTTCTAGTTCAATATTTCTTGTGGAATCTAATCCTTTTTGGATAATTGATTCAGGTGCCACCGACCACATAGCAAGGGACAGACGGTCCTTCGTGGAGTATCACCAGATACCCCAAGGAACAAAGTGGATTTATGTAGGAAACAACACACGTGTTGAAGTGAAAGGCGTTGAGACTTGCAAGCTAGTCTTGGACAACGGCCGCACTATCTTACTACATGATGTCCTCTTCGCTCCAGATATTCGAAGGAATATTATATCTGTGGTCGTATTAATGGGTCTTGGTTATAGCTGGTTTTTTCATGATTGTAAAGTGGACTTGTTTTGTAATAATTCCTTAATTGGTACTTGGTATGTATTCAAAGGATTTATTGTATTAAATACAATGTATGACTCCTCATTTCGTAATGAAAATTTCCTTGTTACAAATTCTTCGACTTATGAGTCAGATATAATTTGTTGGCACGCAAGGCTTGGTCACATTGGACCAACGCGTATGGATAGACTTGCCAAACGTGGCCTTCTATCCAATGTTTCAAAGGTCGATATGTCAACCTGCGAACATTGCCTTGTAGGGAAATCTTGTCGCAAGCCATTTGGAACCGGCACAAGGGCCGAGGTTCCATTACAGCTCATCCATTCGGACATATGTGGTCCGATGAATGTCAAGACAAGACGCGGAAAGTCTTATTTCATCACGTTTATTGATGACTTCACCCGATTCGGTCATATCTATTTGATATCTGATCGCTCCGGGATGTAACCCAAAGAACGGTTGTAGTTTTACCGCAAGCGCACGGTATAGCGGCGAGCGGGTTATCGAACACAGGGAGGACGAATGACCGTGCTTGTTCTAATCAACCTGGCTATTTAAGAAGAGAGAAATTTTCCTTTGGCGATCCTGTCACAATCGTTAGACAAAGTACGGAAATATCAAATCAAATAAAGAACGTCTAAGGAATGGGGAATTCCCGCTACTCACCGTATCTCGTCAATGTGGTTCATCGGCATCAAAATTGCTAGAATAAGATTTTGGATGAACTAGTTGCAACTGAATGTAGAACCAAGCTCACGCTCTCGCGCTGTTGCCGGTCTATAGCTATCCTAGGTTCGGGTCCAATCTCTTGCAAACCCTAGCCTAGGGAAGCTAGCATTAGGATCAACATCATCGTTCAATCGTGCACCGAGCCCAATCTCTTGCAAACTCGGCCCACGACCTAGGTTGGGATAGTTCCTACCCATCCAATCTCTTGCAAACGGGTATCGGCACGGAATTGCAACCGGGAACCCTAGTATCGGTCCTATCTCTTGCAAACCGATAATACGGAAATTCGATTCCAACCCAATTCGGATTTCTAGGGTTTCCTATCGAATTGGGATCCAATCTCTTGCAAATCCCAATCGGTATGAACTCCTAGCTATCCGTAGTAAATCGCTCCCAAACTAATCCCTAATAGCAATTCTAGCAAAATTTCTACCAATTCATCACAAATATGAAATTGGGCTTGTAGGGTTCATCCCTATGCCCCAAGACGTGGAGACTACTCACAATTCATAGCACAAACACAAAAATAATCAATGAAATTAACAAGAGAATTCATCACAATATCGAGATAAGCAATAAAAATAGAATTTTTAGAGAAGAGAGAGACAAACCAATTGAGTTCTTCAAATAATCCAACAAAAATCAACTTTTGTCTCCTCTCCAATCACAAGAATAAAGCTAAAAAGCTAATCTAAAAAGCTGCAAAAATCTAAGAGAAAAGCTCTTAAAACTAGGGTAAAAACAGGGGTTAAATACCCCCAAAATCGTCCAAAAACTGTGACCAAAATACCCCTGCGCAGCCTGAAATCCGCAATTTTCGCTAGAGGCAGCGCGTCGCACTCGGCCGAGTGACAAAAGTCGCTCGGCCGAGTGAGAAACCCTGTAAATTTCCAGTAAGTCTTGATCTTCAGGGGTCTTCACTTCGGAGGCGGCTCGGCCGAGTGAGTTGTCGTCACTCGGCCGATGGCTTCTTGGTACTCGGGCGGTCGAGATTATCCACTCGGCCGAGTGGGTCTTCTGAAGCTCAGGCAGCCGAAAAATAGTAAGTTGTCGATTTTTGAATGGCTTCGTCTGGGCGCCACTCGGGCGGACGGGATCTCGTCACTCGGCCGATGTGGTCTCCGTCGCTCGGCCGAGTGCACATATGAATCGTGTCTAATCTGGTCGGCGGAGCGGTGTCTCGCTGGTCGGCCGAGTGACTCCTTCACTCGGCCGAGTGAGACACCAAAAATGCCCAAACAGCTTGTTTTGGCCTCCTCGTCGCTCCTGCGACGTCCTTTCTTCTTCCGCTCCTCTCCAACAGCAAAATACCCCTTGGGGAGGTCGTCGGTGACACTCTGGAGTGGGCGTATCTCGAGATCACTCCAAATCGCTCCAAATCACCTGAAATGCGACAAAACAACAAATCGTGAAAAGCATCGCAATATCGTCGATATATCGTGAAAAACATGATTTAGGCGATCCAAATGGCATGCAAACATGCGGGAAAAAGTGTAAAATAAGGAGTGATCAAGATCCCCCAAGCTTACCTCTTACTAGTCCTCGAGGAAGATAAGTAAAAGCCGAACCCGGTGGATTCGGAAAACGAAAACGGTGAAAGATGAAAAATGAAAAGCGGAGAAGAATGAAAAACGAAATAAAAACAAAGAAGAAATAAAGAAGCAAAGAGGTAAGCTGCTAGATCATTTTCTCAGGACGTGGGTTCCGCTTACTCACATAGCATGCACTGAAAGAAAAATACACGTCAAAGAGTTTTATTTTGATATCATAGTATAATAGTGCAAATAGAAATAGAAAACCCACGAACAACGATATAATCATGAAAAACGGAATAGTTTTAGAATTAACATCGTCTGAATCATCTAAAGCGGTATACAAATCGCAGATTACACACTTTTCAATTGAATGCTTTCTATGAGGAGTATAAGAGTATCACACAATAGAATAGAGAGAATAGAAAAGTGTGGATTTCATGATATGAATGCTAGGCGTAGATTTCTGGATTTCGTAAAGCTAGAAATAATCACACCGAGTATAGAATATTACTTAGCCTAGGTTGTCGTGCAACGTCAAGTAGTCACTCTCTCACACATCAATGGATTCCCTCCCCCAAGCTTATCTATAAGCATGGTGGCATAAAAAATTTTCACATCCCCATTTTTATAAAGCTCCAAAAGTAATAAAAATGAACACGAAAAGAGAGAAGAAAGAAAGAAAGCGAGATGGGATCTTTTATTGAGGATTTTTCCTCTTTTGTTTTCTTTTTTTTTTGTTTTCTTTTTTTTTTGGGTATAGCATATATACACAACGATCCCAACTCAAAGAGAGATAATGATATACAAGAATATTTTCTCTTTTTTTTGAATTCGGGAAATTTGGAGCTAGGAATTTTAGCGGGGGAAATGCCATATAATAGAATCGCTAAGGGGAGATTCACCAACGATTTTAAAAGTAGAGAAATGATGTTCAAGATTTGTGGAGAAAGAAATAAATATATCTCTCGGTTCACTCTATAAGACATGCACGACAACTTCAGCAAGGTAATCTAATCTACTCAGTTTCGATCACAAAAAAGCTAACTAATCCAGATTTATCATAGCTAACATCATTCAATCATCCTGAAGTGAAATGTACAAATCATGCATATAGAAGTGATATAGGAAAAGAAATCGGTACTCCAGATATAAGCATTCAATGCGTGAATCTTGGTGTGTTTTCTGTAATAGCATACATATGAATATTCAGACTCAGCTAATAATAAAACTTCATCCATTTTCAAGTGAAAAAGTGTGGGTTACTATCTCTAAATGTAAGGCAAGTCATAGCATATGATATCAGAAATAAAGTCTAAGACATGACAAATAAAGCATGCAAATAGAGTAAGCTAACTCCACGTCATCATCATCATAGAAAAGTCATCTCTAGCATGAGATGAAAAGGAAAGAAATAAAGATAAAGGGAAAATAGAACTATTTACAATGCGGCACACAGAAAAATAAGAAAAACGTGATGCATGGTAAAATAAAAGAAAATTGATGAAAATAAGTGCAAAAGCGGAAAATGGTGTGAAAAACTAAAAATAAAGGTGGCAAATCGAAAAAGAACGTGAGAACTCACTCCCCCAAGCTAAATGGCACAGTGTCCTCAATGTGCAAAGTGTGGCACACCGAGAGACAAGTAATGGGAAGGGCAAGTGAGGATGCATGCATGATGAAAAATAAGAAAATAATGAAACGGAAAATATGATGCGGACATGATGCATGCAGAAATAGGAGTGATACAGATATAAAGATGTGACACCAAAAACTCTCCCTCTCTCCCAAAAAAGATATATGAAGATATATAGAAAATGCGTATCATAGAAACAGTGAGGGGAGGGGGTGGACAAAAGTGCATCAGGACCCAGCAGAGACGGGTAGCACAACGGCAAAAAGAAGCGATGGCATCAAGAGTGCCTAAGAAGGTGGGGCTGCGCCGGCTCCGTCCTTAGGCGGAGGAGGAGGTGGTGGTGGTAGTGGCTGCTGAGAGGGGGTGGGTGTGGAAGTGGTAGCAAGCTGACTGTGTGTGGGAGTGTGGGTGGGAACCTGCTGGGTGGGTACGGGTACGCGGGGGAGACGCTCCAGGACCTGGGTAAGGCAGTAGTGAATCTGCGGGATCAGGTCAAAGCGGTCAGCCATCGCGGAGACAGTGGAGGACAGGGTCCTAAGGTCGCCTCTGAGGCCACTCACCGCCCCCTCGAGAGCACGAATGCTCTGAAGTACAGTGTCAGGGGGAGGTGGTGCAGAGGGACGCACCGGTCGGGGCTGTGCAGGTCGGGGCTGGCGTACTCTGGTGGCGTAGGGGACGGGCTCAGCAGGCAAGGGAACAAAAGGTGCTGCGCTCGCAAATGTGGGCCTGGCCTCAGTGTGAGGCCGGGGCACCGGCTGGTGAGAAGTGGAGGCAGTAGCAGCGAAAGAAGAGTACAAAAGTGGCAGCGAGGCGGCCGGAGAGGTCGGTGGCACAGAAGTGTGGACAGACGCCACGACACTCTCGGAAAATACAGCAGCGGTGGAGACAGAGGCGGAGACTACGGTCTCCGCAGGGGTGGCAAAAGAGGGCTCTCCGCACTCAACTATAGTCGGCTGGCGCTCGGGTGGGGCATAGGAAACGGGCTCGGCAGACAGAGGGCCAGTGGTGGTGATGACAGGCTCGGAAGCAGTGGAAGTGGGCTCAGCTAAGGTACTCCCGACACCGACAGCAGTGTGGACAGAGGTGTCTGGAGCATCAGAAACATCGGGGATAGGCTGAGGGGCCACGGGGTCAACAGGGGTAGCAGGCTCGGCAGGTGCAACAGGGTCTGCGGGGGCAGCGTGGGCAGCGTGGGCCTGCTCGGCCTCCTCGGCCTCGAGCACGTATGCGGCTGGGATCAGAACATCCATCGCAGGGAGCCAGTCCACCTGGGCCGGTGCAATCTGAGTCCGAGCTGGGCTCGGAAGAATCATGTAATCGGCACCGTAAGGGCCGTGCAGCCAGACCCAGTGTCGCTCACCGTGCGGACGAAGCATCTTCATCCGGGCCATAACATCAATCGACAGAGAAGTGGGGCCCGGTGCTCGTCATAGGTCGTCAGGGAAGTCCTCGCCGGTCATAAGGGCAAGCAAGGTGATCAGGCCACCGCAGCATATCGGTGAGCGAGCGCCCACCGATACAATGATGCGGTCCAAAAACCAAGCCGCGACAGTAATCACGACGGCGGGGACCAGCTCATCGCCATTCCTAGATAGAGCTCTGGGCCGTGTCATCGCGTAGAGCATGTAGAGCTCTGGCGTGGACATCGTGCCCGGCTCATATCTGGCCAAAAAGGTCGTCGCCATAAGGCGCTGAGATATACGGAGGCAGGGATGGACAATGGCCGAGGCCTTGGCCCTACTAGGGTCAAAGGCGGCGTGGAGACCCGTAATCCGGGCCCAGAAGGCACCGGCGTCGAAGGAAGGTGGGAGGATATGGGTGGGGGCGTAACCTCGATCGGCCCCGGGGACATCGGGCCACGAGAAAAAGGCTCTCATCATACCGAGAGTGACCTGGCACTCCCGGTCCATGAACCGAAACGAGCATCTCTCGTCGGTTCGGGCGATCGAACTAAGTACCTCAAGTGTCGGACGGATAAACGTGTCCGCCGACACCTGAAAGAAATCTCGCCAGCCCACGTTGTCGTATAACGTGAGCATCCCCTCTAGTACCCCCAGGCGTCCTAGATCGGCAAGGTGTGCAAACCTGGAGGGTACGATCGAGCGCTGGGAAATACGCTCGAAAGCGACGCGGTGTGCGTCGTCTCGGAACGTAATCCCGAGTGGCCCGACGAGTGGAGCCGGAGGTGGTGGC
Source organism: Scilla litardierei (assembly GCA_030789695.1). Lineage (NCBI taxonomy): Eukaryota > Viridiplantae > Streptophyta > Magnoliopsida > Asparagales > Asparagaceae > Scilla > Scilla litardierei. The sequence continues at coordinate 50,558,263 of CM061132.1, read as the reverse complement.
TGTAGAGTGGCAGGGAGTGGCTGTGCAGGCGCTGCAGGCTGTGCGGGGTGTGCGGGGCCTGCAGGCTGTGCTGGGTGGGTGGTGTGTGTGGGGTGTGGTGGAGAAGGCAGAGGAGAGTCCTCCAACTCGCGGGAGGGGCCGGCATCATCCGATCGCTTCCGCTTGGTGGAAGCTCTCTTCGACCGCGGCCGTGTCCGGGGCGGCATATGGGCCCCGAGCGCGCGCCGAAAAATGTAAAAAGTGCGGCGTGCGTAAAATAAAGGAAAGAGTGTACCACGACATGCCGCGAGTGCAAAGCAATGGAAGCGTGCGAAGACGACGCCTCCACGCAGCCCAAATCAGTCCCGAGAAGCTCCCCTGGGCTCCCCTAAGCTCCCAGAAACAACCTGCGCATGAAATGGAGATATCAGCGAGTAATATTCAAAACGTATGGAGCATTAGGGGTATAATAGATAGATATAGAAATCGATTTGGGTTTGGGGTTCGTTTAACGCATGGATCCTCGAAAAATACGTAAAAAGAGGAGAAATAGGCTAAATAGGCGATACCAGAGGTGGTCGAAGACGTGTCCGCCGACGGCGACACGTGCGAGGAGCGGCGACGGCTCGGCCGGCGGTGGCAGGCCGAGCGGCGGCGCGGCGACGTCGGTCGGGCGAGTAGGGTGCGAGTTCGGGCGAGGGAGCTGAAGCGTCGGGCGAGCTGCGGTTTGTGTCGTTTCGAAAAAACGAGCCCGACCCCGCCCCCTTTTATAGGAAAAGTTACGACTCGGCCGAGTGACTGGGTCACTCGGCCGAGTGAACTCAACGGAAAATGTTTGGGAAATTTTCCCCCGCTAATGACTCGGCCGAGTGGCCTTGCCAACCTCGGCCGAGTGGAGTAAGTCCATTCGGCCGAGTGGCTCAAGATACTCGGCAAGACTCGCCCTAGGAGTGTATCAGTTCTACTCGGCCGAGTGAATTTCTATACTCGGCCGAGTGGCAATTGTACTGAAATCGGAAAAATAAACAGAGAGTTGGGTACAGCAGACTTCCCTCATTCGTGAGCGGCTCGGCCGGACAAACTTGTGTACTCGGCCGAGTGACTAGTATACTCGGCCGAGTGAGCCTTGTGTTCTGCTGTTTCTCTTCGTTTTGGCTCTAAACTCCGTCTTTCTTCCTCCAGTCGATTTCATCTTCCTCCTAAGCATCGAGCGCCTTCCTGGGGCTCTCCTTATCACCTCGTTCATCCTCCTCATGATGGATTTACCTATCTCCTCTCCTGTCAAGAAAAATAGGACCCGTTATCACAAGATTTTTGGGCGAACGACTCAAAACACTAAAAATTTCTAAAACAAAAATAAAGAAAAAGTAAAAATAAAGCAATAGCCGTCGGGTTGCCTCCCGACAAGCGCTCGTTTAAGTTCGTGAGCTCGACCCCCTATGATTTTCAATTAATGCGGGATGTTTGGTGCATATGAGATGCACCCATCAAACTTTCCGGGGAGAACGCTTGGATTCGGAAGTTGCGGCGGCGTGTTCTCCCTCGGTGGTCTCCCGTCTCGAATAGTGTTGGGGGGAGGCTCCCCTAAGCTAGCGTTTGCTCCGGTCAACGGCTTCACCGGTGACGCCGATTTTCGTATCGACGGAGCTTTCTTCGGAGACTTCAATTTCGAGAGCTTGCAGAGCTCTCGAATCCTTGCGACATCAGCGTCGCCTTCATCATTTTCAGCGGAGATGTCGGGGGAATCAATTTTCTTCTCATCTTGGCCTAAATCCGGGCCTTCCTCGAAATCCTCATCGAATAGAGCGCCGATTGAGTGGGGGATCGCCTCTTCAATTACCTCATCAAGGAGGTATGAAAGATCATCCGGCCGTCCCTTAAGTAGATAGATTCTATTGATTTCTCCCATTGGGACTCCCTCGGAATAATGCTTGAGTCTCTGACCATTTACCTTGAACGAGGCTCCGTCTTTGCTTTCTAACTCGAAGGCCCCTCCCGGTTGTATGTTCTTAATGGTGAAAGGTCCGGACCAACGTGACCTCAACTTACCGGGAAATAGTCAGAGCCGGGAATTATAGAGCAAGACCTTGTCTCCTACTTTGAAGTCTGTGACGGTTATGCGGGCATCGTGGAGAATATTGGTCATTTCTTTGTAAATTCTCGTGCTTTCGTAGGCATCTCTTCTTATCTCATCAAGCTCGTTGATGTCCAAGAGTCGCCTCACCGCCGCACTCTTGTAATCGTAATTAATGGTTTTGATGGCCCAATATGAGCGGTGTTCCAACTCTACCGGCAAGTGGCAAGCTTTCCCATAAACGAGTCGGAACGGTGTGGTGCCTATGGGAGTGCGAAAGGCCGTGCGATATGCCCATAGAGCATCGTTTAGCTTCATTGACCAATCCTTTCTAGATCGATCCACCGTCTTTTCAAGAATTTGCTTAATTTCTCTATTTGACACTTCCACTTGGCCGCTTGTCTGGGGGTGATATGCCATGCCAACTCTATGGTTTACCCCGTACTTCTTTAGCATGGCTTCAAACTTGTTCTCTATGAAGTGGCTTCCCCCGTCGCTTATCAAGGTACGAGGCACTCCGAAGCGCGGGAAGATATTTTGCTTGAAGAACTTGGAGACGACCCTTACATCATTAGTAGGGGTGGCGATTGCTTCCACCCATTTGGAGACATAGTCAACGTCCAATAGGATGTATTTGTTGCCATTGCTTGACGGAAATGGCCCCATAAAGTCTACTCCCCAACAATCAAAAAGCTCAATTTCTTGGATGGGTCTCATCGGCATCTCATTGCGCTTAGAGATATTCCCGGTCCATTGGCATCTATCGCACCCCTTCACAAAAGCGTGGGTGTCCCTAAACATTGTTGGCCAGAAGAATCCGCTCTGCAAGATCTTAGCGGTTGTTTTAGAGGCGGCATGATGTCTTCCGCATGGTAGACCGTGGCAATGCAAAATGATATACGTTGCCTCCTCTTTAGAAACGCACCTCCGAATGACGCTATCTTTGCATATCTTGAAGAGGTATGGATCTTCCCAAAAATAGCTACGGACCTCATGCAGAAATCTCCTCTTTTGATGCGTGGGCATCCCATGCGGTTTAATCCCATAAGCCAAGTAGTTGACGAAGTCCGCGTACCAAGGTACTTCTCCGGTCCTTATGGCATATAGCCTCTCATCCACGAATGTGTCGTCGATAGGTAAACTCTCATCCTCCTTGTCGCGAATGAGCCTAGACAAATGATCCGCTACGACATTGTACGTACCTTTCTTGTCTCTGATCTCCAAATCAAATTCTTGCAACAAGAGTATCCACCTAATCAACCGAGGTTTGGCTTCCTTCTTGTTCAAAAGATACTTCAACGCCGCATGGTCGGTGTGGACAATCACCTTGAAACCAAGGAGGTAGGAGCGAAACTTCTCGATGGAATAGACGACCGCTAGAAGCTCTTTTTCGGTAGTTGTGTAGTTTTTCTGCGCGTCATCCAATGTCTTGCTCGCGTAGTATATCGCATGAAGCTTCCTATCTTTTCTTTGTCCCAATACTGCTCCAATGGCTTGGTCACTAGCATCACACATTAGCTCAAAGGGAATGCTCCAATCCGGTGGTTGTATGATGGGCGCGGAAACTAGTGCTTCCTTCAAGGTGTTGAAGGCTTGCAAGCATTCCCCTGAAAAAATAAAAGGAGTGTCTTTAGCGAGCAAGGAAGTAAGTGGTCGGGCAATCGAGGCAAAATCCTTGATGAAGCGACGGTAAAACCCCGCATGACCACGGAAGCCTCTAATGCCCTTGACATTAATAGGAGGAGGAAGTTTTTCGATTACCTCAATCTTTGCTTTATCTACCTCAATTCCTCTCGAGGAAACAAGGTGCCCGAGGACTATACCTTCCGTGACCATGAAGTGACACTTCTCCCAATTTAGAGTGAGATTATTTTGTTGGCACCTTTTAAGGACTTTAGTAAGATTAGCCAAACAAGAGTCAAACTCACTCCCATAAACCGAAAAATCATCCATAAAAACTTCCATAATATTTTCAATGTAAACGGAAAATATGGATGTCATACACATCTGAAAAGTGGCGGGGGCATTACAAAGACCAAACGGCATCCTACGGTAGGCATAGGTGCCGTAGGGACAAGTAAAAGTGGTCTTTTCTTGGTCGTCTTCGTGCAAACGGATTTGGAAGAATCCCGAATACCCATCTAGATAGCAAAAGTATTTATGTTTTGCTAGGCGTTCAAGCATTTGATCAATGAAGGGCAATGGGTAATGGTCCTTTCGGGTGGCTTTATTGAGTTTCCTATAGTCAATGCACATTCGCCATCCCGTGACGGTGCGTGTCGATATGGGCTCGCCTCTTTCATTTTTTATGACTGTCATCCCCCCTTTCTTGGGGACGACGTGAACGGGTCTAACCCACCTACTGTCGGAGATAGGATAGATAATACCGGCGTCTAGCAATTTTAGGATTTCCTTTTTAACCACCTCCTTCATGTTCGGGTTTAACCGCCTTTGAGGCTCTATGGAGGTGGCATCGGTATCCTCCAAATGGATCCTATGCGTGCAAAGCCTAGGGCTTATCCCTTTTAGATCGGAGATAGTGTAGCCCAAGACATCTTTGTGGATCCTAAGAACGTCTAGGAGTTTTTCAAGTTGATCTTGCGTGAGGTGGGAATTGACTATCACCGGGAAAGTTAATTTATTACCCAAAAAGGCATACCTTAGATTCGGAGGTAATTGTTTAAGTTCTACCTCAAGAGGTGCTGCTCCTTCCACTTCATCAGCTCGCATGAGTTGGGCTTCTTCCTTGTCATCCGGATTTAGCTCATGTTCAGGTGGTGCGTTCTCTTGTGACGAGTCAGACTCACTACTTAGTGAGGACGAGGCATCGAAATAGGCGCTCTCCGATTCTGTGCTAGCATTGCCAAAACCTTCACTCTGCTCTGGATCATGCCTGGAATCAAGAAACACATCAGACGATTCATAAAAGCAAGAGTGAGCGTCATAGAGTGTAACTCCCTGAATGTCGGTTTGCTCAAAGGATTCTTCGGGAGTATAGTGTTCTTCGACGCTTGTTCTACCGTCTTCGAAATATAATTTGTCGTCGATCACGTCAACTCTGACATTGCCCCCGATAGTCCCCTCCGGGGAGATCTGGTCCATCACAAAACTAGCAAACAGTTGTTCGTCTGGGTCCTTGATATCGATAGCAAAAGCTCTGGTAGCGTGGACCTCGTCGACAAGCTCCTTAAGGAGGCCTGCGAAGGAGTCATAGTCTTCCTGACTGAGTTCTATTGTTGGCATTGCATCCTCCATTCGCCCTGTTAAGGTCTTATGCAAAACACGGGGAGAATATGCAAATAGGGCTGCGAACAAAGTTACAACAAGATATAGAAGAAAGTAAAGAAAGAGAGAAAGAAGAAATAACCGGGTGGTCGATGCCGAACACCGTCAAAATGCCCTCCCGGGCAACGGTGCCAAAAACTTGATCGCTCCGGGATGTAACCCAAAGAACGGTTGTAGTTTTACCGCAAGCGCACGGTATAGCGGCGAGCGGGTTATCGAACACAGGGAGGACGAATGACTGTGCTTGTTCTAATCAACCTGGCTATTTAAGAAGAGATAAATTTGCCTTTGGCGATCCTGTCACAATCGTCAGACAAAGTACAGAAATATCAAATCAAATAAAGAACGTCTAGGGAATGGGGAATTCCCGCTACTCACCGTATCTCGTCAATGTGGTTCATCGGCATCAAAATTGCTAGAATAAGATTTTGGATGAACTAGTTGCAACTGAATGTAGAACCAAGCTCACGCTCTCGCGCTGTTGCCGGTCTATAGCTATCCTAGGTTCGGGTCCAATCTCTTGCAAACCCTAGCCTAGGGAAGCTAGCATTAGGATCAACATCATCGTTCAATCGTGCACCGAGCCCAATCTCTTACAAACTCGGCCCACGACCTAGGTTGGGATAGTTCCTACCCGTCCAATCTCTTGCAAACGGGTATCGGCACGGAATTGCAACCGGGAACCCTAGTATCGGTCCAATCTCTTGCAAACCGATACTACAGAAATTCGATTCCAACCCAATTCAGATTTCTAGGGTTTCCTATCGAATTGGGATCCAATCTCTTGCAAATCCCAATCGGTATGAACTCCTAGCTATCCGTAGTAAATCGCTCCCAAACTAATCCCTAATAGCAATTCTAGCAAAATTTCTACCAATTCATCACAAATATGAAATTGGGCTTGTAGGGTTCATCCCCACGCCCCAAGACGTGGAGACTACTCACAATTCATAGCACAAACACAAAAATAATCAATGAAATTAATAAGAGAATTCATCACAATATCGAGATAAGCAATAAAAATAGAATTTTTAGAGAAGAGAGAGACAAACCAATTGAGTTCTTCAAATAATCCAACAAAAATCAACTTTTGTCTCCTCTCCAATCACAAGAATAAAGATAAAAAGCTAATCTAAAAAGCTGAAAAAATCTAAGAGAAAAGCTCTTAAAACTAGGGTAAAAACAGGGGTTAAATACCCCCCAAAATCGTCCAAAAACTGTGACCAAAATACCCCTGCGCAGCCTGAAATCCGCAATTTTCGCTACAGGCAGCGCGTCGCACTCGGCCGAGTGACAAAAGTCGCTCGGCCGAGTGAGAAACCCTGTAAATTTCATGTAAGTCTTGATCTTCAGGGGTCTTCACTTCGGAGGTGGCTCGGCCGAGTGAGTTGTCGTCACTCGGCCGATGGCTTCTTGGTACTCGGGCGGTCGAGATTATCCACTCGGCCGAGTGGGTCTTCTGAAGCTCAGGCAGCCGAAAAACAGTAAGTTGTCGATTTTTGAATGGCTTCGTCTGGGCGCCACTCGGGCGGACGGGATCTTGTCACTCGGCCGATGTGGTCTCCGTCGCTCGGCCGAGTGCACATATGAATCGTGTCTGATCTGGTCGGCCGAGCGGTGTCTCGCTGGTCGGCCGAGTGACTCCTTCACTCGGCCGAGTGAGACACCAAAAATGCCCAAACAGCTTGTTTTGGCCTCCTCGTCGCTCCTGCGACGTCCTTTCTTCTTCCGCTCCTCTCCAATAGCAAAATACCCCTTGGGGAGGTCGTCGGTGACACTCTGGAGTGGGCGTATCTCGAGATCACTCCAAATCGCTCCAAATCACCTGAAATGCGACAAAAACAACAAATCGTGAAAAGCATCGCAATATCATCGATATATCGTGAAAAACATGATTTGGGCGATCCAAATGGCATGCAAACATGCGGGAAAAAAGTGTAAAATAAGGAGTGATCAATATCCCACAAAAGTGAAGCATTAATCTGCTTTAAAAACTATATGAGTTTAGTGGAAAATCAATTAGATCGCAAGATTAAGGTCTTGCGAACCGATAGAGGCGGTGAATATCAATCGGCAAGTTTTAAGGAACTTTGTGTGAAAAAGGCATAGTTCATCAGGTAACTATGCCTTATACTCCGCAACAAAATGGTGTTGCAGAAAGGAGGAATAGGACTTTAATGAAAATGGTCCATTCAATGATGGCGCAAGCTAACTTGCCAATCACCTTTTGGGGTGATGCATTATTGACGGCCGCTTTCATCTTGAACCGCGTACCCTCGAAATCAGTTAGCTCCACTCCTTACGAGTTGTGGAACCAAAAGTCTCCTGACTTAAACATTTTGAAACCTTGGGGGTGTGCATCCTACGCACATATTTCCTCCCATAAGTATGGCAAACTTGGGCCACGGGGAAGGAAATGTCTCTTTATACGATACACAGAAAACTCCAAAGGTTATGTTTTCATTGGTCAGGAAGACAATGGAGGCCTAATTGAATTTGAGTCGAGTGATGTCACTTTCTTGGAAAACGAGTTTCCAAGACAGGGCGACATAAGTCAGGACTTATCTCTATTTGAGATTAATGATCAAGAAGGATTACCTCATTCGAGTGGGAGAATTCTTGGTGAAGACGAAAATACGTTTCAAACTTCACCAATGGATGATACGAATGACGCGAATCCTATTCCATACGGGAATAATGATCTAAGTGGGAGCATTTCTAACGACATTCCAAGTGGGAGTGATATTAGAATTGATCTAAATTCGAGTCAACAATGACTTGAAGAATCTCAAATACGACGTAGTAGTCGTACAAGGTTGGCTCCTCTACGATTTGAGGATGAATTTCCGCAAACCTTTATGACTTTACTACAAGATGATGACGAGCCTGCTACTTTCAAACAGGCCGTATCATGCCCTGCGAAAGACAAATGGATGGAAGCGATGAAGGAGGAGTTGGAATCCATGAAAGTTAACCAAGTCTGGGACTTAGTTGACTTACCTAGAGAACGTAGAGCTATTGGGAAAAAATGTGTTCTCAAGATCAAACATAAGGCTGATGACTCTATAGACAGATATAAAGCTCGCCTTGTCGCGAAAGATTTTACGCAACAGGAAGGGATAGACTACGAAGAGACCTTCTCACCTGTTGTCTTTTTTACCTCGATTCGCCTGATTCTGGCGATGGTAGCTTGCTTAGACCTCGAATTACATCAGATGGATATAAAGACTGCCTTTCTCAATGGAGAATTGGACGAGGAGATCTATATGGAACAACCAACATGGTTTGTAAAAGAAGGAAACGAACATAAGGTTTGTAAACTTCGTAAGTCCATATATGGTCTTAAATAATCCTCGAGGCAATGGTATATACGATTTCAGAAAGTTGTCTTATCAAATGGGTTTTCTATGCTTGATGAAGATAACTGTGTATATATCAAGAGGATTAAGAGCAAGTACGTTATTATGTCTCTATATGTAGATAACATTTTAATAGCCGGAAATGACAAGGGCTTTGTGATGGATATCAAGGCTTGGATTTCATCAGTTTTTGAGATAAAAGACATGGGAGAAGCCGCATATATCCTTGGAGTTAAGATTTCAAGGAATCGTTCGAAGAAACTTCTTTCTCTTTCACAAGAGACTTATATAAAGAAGGTTTTAGAACGTTTTAATATGCAGGACTGCAAGTCCATTGATACTCCTATAAGAAAATGCGATAATTTATGTCTGAAATCATGTCCAAAGAACCAAAAGGAAAAGGAAATTATGGAAAAAGTTCCATATTCCAGTGCAGTTGGTAGTCTTATGTACGCCAAGATGTGTACAAGACCAGACATCTGTTTTGCCGTTGGAATGGTAAGTCGTTACCAATCCAATCCAGGGCAAGTACACTGGAAAGCGGTTAAGAGGATAATGCGGTATCTTAAAGGAACTGCGGACTATGCTTTATGCTATCAAGGAGATGCCTTGAGGTTCGAAGGCTACACTGATGCTGATTGGGCGGGTGATCTCGATGAGCGACGATCGACCTCACAATATGCTTTTCTACTCGGATCTGGTGCAATATCCTGGAGTAGCAAGAAACAATCCTACATCGCACTTTCAACTATGGAAGTCTAAGAGGCTGTTTGGCTTAGGAAGTTCTTAGACAGGCTAATTGATGCAAGTGACTCAGGTGCTATACCAATACACAGTGACAGTCAAGCATCTATATCCTATGTCAAAGATCCAAAATTCCATTGTAAGACCAAACACATAGATATCCGCTACAAATTTGCAAAAGACTATGACAAGACCAAGAAGGTAGACATAAGGTACATATCTACGCATGAGATGATAGCGGATCCGCTTACGAAGGCGATCCCCAGAGATGTGATTTACAAACACTTATCATCTCAAGGATTGCGTAAGAGCTGAGTTGTACCAATGTAAATTCACATGTCTGTAAAAGATCAAATTTAATAAAAGAATAAGTTCTTTTCAACATTGCATATGACTTTCTTGAAAATGTTTGTGTACATTTTAAATCTCAGCTGTTTTTTTAGTATGTCGGACAGATTGAGGTTGGCTCTCTCACATGAGCAACCGCCTTTATTATATCAGATGTATAAAATGAAGATGAGACCTGTTAAAAGTCAAAATCGTCAGACGGATGATTTAGAGTCATGATTTAAACAAAATGGTCGTATGAAAAGATCTGCATCATATGGATGCTTACAAAAGATCTAATAGGATTCTTAAATCCTATCTGTCTTATGTGGGATGTGGGTCCAGAAGATTATTTGAGTAGTAAAAGGGACTCAAAATCAGACATTGTGGTGTCTGATCATCATCCTTACAACGTCATTAAGACATACGCTCCCTGGGAAAGGAGTGATGTTGTAATACGTATTCATACTACGTATGCATTTGACCATTGGGTTAGAATAGTAATTGTGTTTACTATTATGTGAGACCCAAAGACCACATGGGTCTTAACTTGTTACCCTTATGGACTCTAATTGGTTCCTTTAGATTTGACTAGGTGATTGCTATCTTAGCATGTTGCTTATGGACTATGGTCAATTCGGTCCGGCGGGGCATGTTAGAAAAGCAAGTCAAGTCAAGATCGAAAGGATCGCAAGAAGAGGAAGATTAATTTCATATTCACATTTAGACTTTAGAGATTCAAAGCTGGCCAGCCAATTGTAATCCAGATGGGATTCAATTGTTGAATATAAAGTATAAGAAATGTGAAGAAATAATCTAGGGTAAAGCATGCGTTGATCTACTCAACTTTGCACCTCGAGGAGTGTTGTGTATCTCTAACAAGGCACAACAGCGGACTCTATGCGTATGACGGTCACATGGCCTATTTCTCGGTATGATAAACAGAAGAGTTAAAGGAAAGATGTTTCCTTACAATCCCCTCAAGTGTGAGTGGGAGATGTTGGATATGGACGACATGAATACACCCATGAGGGGATGTATGAGGATATACGGACCTCAGATGTCGCGTGCACGAAAGCGTGCATGAAGGGAACATTTTCTCGTGTGAAAAGGACCACTCGATAAGTGGAAAAAGTCACTTTATAAGTGCATAAAGGCACTCGATAAGTGAATGAAGAAGAGGATAAGTAAAAGGGCTAATATAGGCTAATAAGCTTATAATTGGTTATTTCCTACAATAACTACCCCTAAAACCTATAAATATGACCCAAGGGTATGCCTTTTACACCATTCATCCATGCCATAAGTTTGCATAAGGCAACTTATGTTCTTCTTCTCCCTTCCATTAAAATCCTCTTCTAAATAGAGATTTAGGCGGTGAAACTCTGCTTCGATCCTCCGTGACGAAGTACTGACCATTGTGGCGAATCCGAGGGCGAAGTTCCGAGATTACGGTGCCGCGTATGCAAGCGTAAGTCTCTACTTTATTATTCGATCCTAACGTCCTAGTTTTGACAGGATCCCATACGTAGGATTACCAGGAACAAGTCGGGAGTTGACTTGGGTAATCCGAACCCTTGAAACATCTCTGCGTTTGCGTGTGTTTCTTTTTGGGTTGTTTTTCTATTCCGCACTATTTGTTGGATTGCATTTTACTTGGCGTAAATTCCTTTTAAATTTGCATAAACACTATTCAACCCCCCTTCTAGTGTTTTCCCCATAGACTGGGTCCTTACAATTGGTATCGAAGCGCAAGGTTACATCTATGGCATCCAACAACAACAACGTTCCACCGCCGCCTTCATACAACAATCACGATCGTAATGGAGCGTCCATACTTTTTGAAGGTCAATCTACGGTGCGCCCTCCGTGTTTCAATGGTACGCATTTTAGATATTGAAAATGCAGGATGGAGACGTTCCTTAGGAGTGCTTCGCTTTGGAGAACCCTCCACAAGGAATACGTCGAGCCCACCAAAATAGATTTCAACAAATGGACGTCTACCGAGAAAACCGCTGAGGTCAACAACGCTAAAGCAATGAACGCTCTTCATTGTGCATTGGACCCGAATGAGTTCAACAAGATATGCACATGTAAGAGTGCATATCAAATTTGGAACCATCTCATCGTTACCCATGAGGGAACGAATAAGGTAAAACTTTCAAAGTTATATGTTGTCGTGCAAAACTTCGACTTATTTCATATGCAGGACAATGACAGCATTGCATCGATGTACGGACGTTTTACCGACATCATCAATGAATTAGAAGCCCTTGGCCAAATATATTCCGAACCGGATAAGGTAAGGAAGATCATCATAGGAATTACCTCCAAATGGGAAAGAAGAGCGATCGCCATCAAGGAGGTCAATGACTTGAAGAACTACACCGTGGTGAATCTCATCGGGACTCTTATGTCTTACGAAGTAAGATAGGACAACCGATTGAAGAGTCGAGCCATGATGAATCCTTCAGAGTCTAAGAAGAAAGCTTTGGCATTCAACGCTAATTCATCATCCTCCGAAAGTGATGAATCCGAGAACGAGATGGATTTGGGTGAAATGGCCCAAATGGCGAAGAAGCTCCAACGCTTCTTCCACAATGGTAAATTTCCCTCCAACAAACGTTTTGAGTCTACTAATGCTACTTCCTCTCTTTGCTATAAATGTAATAAGCCAGGGCACATCAAGAGAGATTGCCCAATGCTAAAGAACAAAGAGAAATGGAAGGCATCGAAGTACCACAAGTCTGATAAGAACAAGAGAGACAAGAAGAAATGACTCGTAGGTACCTTCGACGACTCAAGTGATGAATCATCAAGCGATTCTGATGATGAGAAGGGTGAGAGCGCACACATGTGTTTCATGGCTCTAGAAGACCCACTCTCCGATGAGAGTGATTCCGACATGGACGACACCGAGGTAACAATGGATGAACTTCGTATTGCTAATGAATAACTATTTGCTAAATACCAATCTTTAATGCTTAGATACACTAGCTTAAAGAAATCAAATACTAGCAAGTCATCCATTCCATGCATTATCAACAATGACACCATTGTTGATACTTTAACTCTTGAGAAAGCAAACTTAGCTTCTCAAAATGTCACTTTGAGAGATGAGGTAAATACCCTCAAATCTCAACTAGATCAAACACATCCTAAGGATAATAGTGATCTAGTTACACGTCACACACAATTGGGTTTAGAGAATGATTCTCTTAAAACTCAAGTGCACGAGCTCAAAGCACGGGTGTCCACATTGGATACCAACATTTCTTCTTTAAAGGAGAAATATGAGCTCATGTCCTCTCGTATTGTGAGATTCAATAAGGGAAAAGGACAATTGGATGATTTGCTTGCAAACCAATTTCCGGCCACACATCGTGTTGGTCTTAGGTTTGTGAAAGCGAATGCATCTAATGATCGCACTTCTTATAGTGGTGTCACTATAGATTTTGTGAGGCCTTCCTCCGGTGCATCCACAAGTGGTGTCAAAGACACTATAGGTAGCAATCCTACCAAGAATGTCACCACTTCATCTTCTCTTCCTTTTAGCAAGAAACCCACTAAGGGTGGAAACCAAAAGCAAGGCCATGCTTATATGTACACTAACACTCATCCACGTAGGAAACATTCTACTTCACAAGTGGATAATCATTACACATTCTATGCTCTGCACCCACGGACACGTACACAACAACACATGAGAAATACTCAAGTACGTGCTCCTATACATCCGTATGCTCATATGTATCATTCTTTCATTTATGCTCACCCTACACATGTCATGCATGATCCATATGCTTCATATAATATGCATGTTCCCAAACATACATATCATCCTAGAATGTACAATGCATATCCTCCACCACATCTCTATGCTAGAAATCATGTTCCTAAGAAGCATGCACCACATAGAAATCCAACACATATGCATGCAACTAGGAAGAGGACTCCCAAGATTTACACTATTTGGGGTCCTAAGAACACTAGCCTTATTGATAGGAATGCTTATGTTGATTCCTATTTTCATGATGTGATTAGAAATAGTAATTATGTTGGGAAGCGGAAGTCCACTTGGACTTGGCTTCCAAAGGGTTAATCCCCTTGGACCCAACAAACATTGGATACCATAAGCTTAGGGTATATTATATAGGTACCCAAGAGAAAGAAGAAGAGCAATGAATGTCTTATTAGCTCTAAAGGGAAAGGATGGATTCTTGATTACGGTTGCTCCAAACATATGACCGGAGATCCCTCGTTGCTCTCCGAAGTGATTAGCATCAAGGATGGTGCAACGGTCACTTTTGGAGGTAATCAAAAGGGAACCATCATTGGAGTAGGTATCGTTGGTAATTCTTCCAAACCCTTAATTACTAATGTTTATCTTGTTAGTGGTTTGTGTCACAATCTCATTTCCATTAGTCAACTTTGTGACAAAGGTTACAAGGTTAACTTTGGAGAAGGATTGTGTACTATTGTTGATTGTGATTCAAATGTTTTATTTTCCGATATTAGGCGTAAAAATATTTATTATTTGAGCTTGCCTAAAACCGTAGAACATTGCTTAGTTGCTAACATAAGTGAACAACTATTATGGCATCGCCGTTTTGGTCATGTTCACTTCAAGCAATTATATAAGTTATCTAAGCATGATCTAGTCAAAGGTTTTCCTAAGATTGCTTTTAATAAGAAAAACTTTTGTGATTCATGCCAAAGAGGTAAACTAAGTAAATCTTCATTTAAACTTAAAGAAGGGATTACTTCTAAGAAGCCCCTAGAACTTCTTCATCTAGATTTATTTGGGCCAACTAGAACCGCTTCTTTAGGTAATGCTCATTATGGATTAGTTGTCGTTGACGACTTTTCTAGATTTACTTCGGTTTCATTCTTAACTAATAAGAATGAAGCTCATGAAGAGTTTACCAAATTTGCTAAGAAGATTCAGAATCTTTTAGGATCCACCATTATCCATATCCGTAGTGATCATGGAGGAGAATTTAAGAATGAGTCTTTTACTAAGTTTTGTGATGACTCCGGGATAACTCATAATTTTTCCTTTCCTCGGGCACCACCACAAAATGGTGTTGTAGAGAGAAAGAATAGGACTCTTATTGAGTGTGCACGCAATATGCTCCATGGTAGTCATTTAGGACTACAATTTTGGGCAGAAGCGGTGCACACGGCATGTTATGTGCTCAAAAGGATCCTAGTGCGACCCCGAACGAACAAAACTTGTTTTGAGTTGTTTTATAATAAAAAGCCTCAAGTAAAATATTTTCGTGTTTTTGGTTCAAAATGTTTTATAAAGAACACTTTTGGTAATTTAGTCAAGTTTGAGCCAAGATCCGATGAAGGAATCTTTGTTGGATATTCCACACGTAGCAAAGCTTACCGTATATACAACAAAACTTCTTCAACAATTGAGGAATCACTTCACGTATCTTTTTATGAAGATTTTGATTTTTCTCATGTTGATGATGATAATGTAGATATTTTTTGTGATACTTTAATAATGTGAAGATTAATGATTCTATTGTTGAGACTAACACTTCTAACAAAGCTGTTGAAGTTGTTCCTAGTGATCCAGGTATACCCAAAGCTTACCCGACCGTTTGCAATCATCCCCATAACCAAATTATTGGAGATATTGGTGTGGGTGTTCGAACGAGATCGAGAATTAAAGAATTCTCTCATTGCGCATTTGTATCTACCATCGAGCCAAAGAACATCCCAGAAGCTTGCGAGGATAACTCTTGGATAGTGGCAATGGAAGAAGAACTAATGCAATTCGAGAGAAACGAAGTTTGGGAACTCGTACCTCTTCCAAGTGGTCACCAAGTCATTGGGACCAAATGGATCTTCAAGAACAAGGCAGATGAAAACGAGGTAATCACACTGAACAAAGCAAGGTTAGTAGCTCAAGGCTACCAGCAAGAGGAATGTATTGATTTCGAAGAATCTTTTGCCCCCGTAGCTAGATTAGAAGCTATTAGGTTGCTTTTATCTTTTGCATCCCATAAGAATTTTAAATTATTTCAAATGGATGTTAAAAGTGCATTTTAAATGAGTTTGTCAATGAAGAAGTTTATGTTTCTCAACCTCCCGGTTTTATTCATGAAAAATTTCCAAACCATGTTTTCAAACTTAAGAAAGCGTTGTATGGATTGAGACAAGCTCCTAGAGCTTGGTATGATCGACTTAAGACCTTTCTTTTGAATTTAGGTTTTAAAATGGGAGAAGTTGATTTTACAATCTTCATTAAATATTATGAAAATGACATTCTCTTGATTCAAGTTTATGTAGACGATATTATTTTCGGTTCTACTAACTTTAATCTTTGTCAAGAATTTTCCAAGTCTATGAAGAATGAGTTTGAGATGAGCCACATGTGAGAGCTCACCTACTTCCTTTGATTGCAAATTCGACAAATGGAGAATGGCACATTCATACATCAGGCAAAGTACACCGGGGAGCTTATTAAGCGATTCGGGATGGAATCGTCTTCGAGCAAAAGGACTCCCATGAGTACTACTACTCATCTACACAGGGATGAAAGCGGAAAAGATGTAGACGTTCGTCTATATCGAGGTATAATCGATAGCTTACTTTACTTAACCGCTAATAGGCCCGATATAATGTTTTCTGTAAGCCTTTGTGCTAGATATCAAGCAAGACCTAAGGAGTCACACTTGATTGCGGTTAAACGAATATTTCGTTATCTCAATCAATCTCTAGTTATGGGTTACTTTACCCTAAGTCTAGCACATATGAGTTAATCTCGTATAGTGATGCCGACTTTGCCGGATGCAATTCCGACAGGAAAAGTACTAGTGGCACTTGCCATTTCTTAGGAAATTCCTTAGTTTCTTGGTTTTCTAAGAAACAGAATTCGATGTCATTGTCCACGACCGAAGCGGAATATATTGCTGCGGGTCTTGCATGTGCACAAGTTCTTTTGATGAGACACACTCTTAGTGACTATGGTGTCAATTGTGATACTTGCCCTATCATGGTTGATAATCAAAGTGTTATTTGTGTCACGCCCCGCTTCCCTAAAATGGAGGCGAGACGTGAGAAGGTCCGCTCAGACCTGGAGCTGTGAGGCTCCAGTCTGTAATGCGTCTGGATTTAACCGAGTTCATGTCCTTGCAAATGCGAAGCAGAACAACAATAATAATAAGGAAAGAGAGACAGATAAAAATTTATTCAATCTCAGAATATCCATAATAAATAAGTTCCAACATCACAGAAAAGCCACCAGGCAGAAAGAAAAGAGTTTAAAAGGCCCAAGCATGGCCGACAAAAGTACAATGTACAGAAGAGTAAAGGTGCTACGCACCGACAACTAATAGCAACATAAAGCAGAAAGAAACTCAGAACAACCTCTAAGACTGGTCACCGGTGTCCACAAACTCCGCGTCAAACATGGACTCAGGCTCGGCGTCAGCGAACACCTCGTCCTCAGCAACGGTCTCTGGCTCAAGGTCAAACATGTGACACCCAAAAGAGAGAGGGGCACATGTCAGCAAGTCTACAAAAGACTTGTGCAAGGAAACTAAAAGAAAAGTAAACAACCTAGCATTTCTAAAATTTATGCAATGACATGGCAGTTATAGTATGAGTGCAACAGGTAAGGAAAACAACAAGTACAATAAGACAACTAGCATGGCATGGCAGGAGTAGCAAGGCTACTAACATTCACATGGATTCACAAGTCACGTTTTCATGTCGTGCACAGAGTTTACGTCTTACAGCTGAAGTGGCTGTATGGGCCCACTTCTATGCTGAGTGGTAGCTTAACCCTACCCCAAACCTAGAGTTTACGCCTTACAGCTAAAGTGGATGTATGGGCACACTTCTACGCTGAGTGGTCGCTTAACCCTACCCCTCCACGTGTATCGAGCCAGGGTTTCCCCCGTACATGAGCTCGTTCCTGGATCACAAGCCAGGAAGTGTATTTGGCCTAGGGTTGTGCTTGCAACGCAGGTGCCTAGCCTCAACAAGCAAGTACAATTAGTGTGTGCTACGAATGCAACATTCAAGCATGGATGACATGTATTGATGCATGGCATGGCAGGGGTACAATTAAAGTGCGTACAGATATGGAATTTAAACGTGACAGGCATCGCAGTGTACAATTAAAATGCATACAGATATGGAAATTTAAACGTGACAGGCATTTGGATGAATGCCATGGCAGGGTGACAGATCTAGCTTCGTTGTCAAGCTAGATCTTAAAGTTGTGTCTAGACAGTTATCATTTCACTGTCTAGTCTCTTTTACGCTAAAAACAAGGGAATGGCCTAAAACATGGCCTAGAGTACAAGTTGGCAAGTTTCACTTGCCTGCAATCAGCTGTTCTGGAGACACTGTTCAATCAGTCCAATCTATCTATGTGCTCCAAATCAATCATCCCAGCCTACAGTCCAATATTATTAATCTTTGATTAGTGAGTTACAAAAACAATCAGAAGCTACCAATTTTTAGTTGATTAACAGGCGAGTGGTGATTCCTACGGGGCAGAACTTACCTCAACACGACGCGAGAGCTACTCTGACGTCGGGTAGCAATGTCAGGGGTTGGATTCCTGTAGTGCGTACGGGATGAAACGGCCGGTTCTCTGTTGATAAAACACTTGTCGGAATTAAGGTTCGCTACAACATATTAATAGATTCAGCACACCTGAAGACGTCTTTTGATCCAATTTTAAATTAGATTCTCTTTTCTAAGGCGAGTTCACATCAATATTATTAACGTCACTAAGTTGTTAATTAAGTCTGAATACCAAGTTTATAACTCATGCATCTGTGATCTCCTAAGAACATACCTACTATACAGAAGTATATGAAGTCGATTAATGGCTATGAAAAATATATCTTGCTGCTATATAAGCCTGTTATGACACATAACTATCTGAACCTATATACTCTATCATCAATAGAAAAGGTACATTAAAATTTATAACCTGATGACATACTCTCTAATAAAAATATAAACATGGGATAACTTAGCATGCTGATGGGTTATGAATGAAACATAGCTTAAAAGTATCTGTTAACCAAAGCAACTAACAAATAACTTTGAAGAATTACAGCTTAAGTATATATAAATAAATAAACTAACAACCCTAACCCTAGCCATGAAAAACACAGATCTAACCTCTTTGGGATCATCTTCCTCGACGTTCGCTGCAGGAGGAGTGAGGAGGTCGCGGCTGAGTCGTTGGGGGTGACCCACGGCGGCGCAGCAGCGGCGGCAGTCACTGCGATTGCTGTACTGCTGTTGCTGTGTGTTGCGCCTTGCAGTGGCGCTTGGAGGGGATCACGGCGGCGCAGATGAGGGCGCATCTTGCCGGCGATGGGTAAGTGGCCGGAGACACGAAGGGAAGCGGCGGTGGGTGAAGCTACGGCTGCTGCTGCGATATAAACCGACGCCTGGGCTTTTCCGACAGAAAACGGCGGCAAGGAGGGGCCCACGACGGTGCAAGCGAAGGAGGAAGGTCGGGGGAAGGAGATATGGCCGGTCGGCGGCGGTTTGTGGTCAGAGATCGCAAGAAGAAGTCGGCGTCGTGTTGGTTGAGTGAGTAAAAGCTAGGGCCGGCGGGTTGGGTTATTAGGGTTTGTGCGAAAAGGGAGAAGGTGTCTTTATTGGTTTGCTGTAAAGAAATAAAGTGAGCCTAGGTTATATTTAGAGAATATGGGCTGCTTCTCACGTGCTAGGGGTTGGCTATAGGTTAGGGTTATATTAGAATAGGAAATGTTGTTATTAGATAAGAATTTGATATGATAAAAATATAAAATCCAAGATTCTCAACCACTCTCTCTCCTCACATGGATGTGTGCGGTCAGGGCAACAATTGGGGCTGGATCAACATAATATATGATGTATAATATAATAATAATAAAATTAGGGGATCTAAGCCAATGGAACTTAGGGTTAAATCAATTATTAGGTTGGGCAAAAAGTGAAAGTAGGTCAAACGAAGCCCAAAAATGATGAAATAAATACTGAGGTGACAATGTCGACGAGAGAAACAAGACAGAGAAGACGGATCATAATTTCGACGACGAGAAACGAAATTAAAAATTGAAAGGCCTCACGACAAAAGTGAAAATCGTGACGTCTCATCAAACAAAGTCAAACAGTGGGAGAACGACCCGTGAAATGTCGTTCCAAATGAATTACACAATTTAATATTCTTCGAGAGGGTCACAACGACACATCACACCATAGTGTTCAGATACAAACAAAGTCTAAAATAAATACGTGCACGGGCAAAGGCACGTGCACGAAGAAAGTACGATCGGAAACCGACCGTTACATCCTCCCCACCTTAGAATAAAGTCCGTCCTCGGACTTTCTAACTATAAATATATCTCTAGCCAGACTAGTAGCTATCCCAATCATAACACACTATAATTCAACCAGGTATAGTCATTACAAGTGCTTATATTCGCACTAGATAGTCAAACATTACACTACTATCATGTATATATTCACGCACTTCATATACGTATACCTATCATAGCCAGTCAAATTCATACACGTATTCTAATCATTCATATAGTCACGTATATTCTTATATAACTATAAAACACTTATTACACACTATGGTGCACATACTCACAAACAATTAAATAGTTCACACCAGCAAATACCATCGTAATACTCTACGTTTAGATAACTACCTATGAACAAAACAATAAGGATACACTACTCCCTATACCTCCTAGTGTACATCCAATGCCAACATATCAACACCAGTAACCGCACCACTCAATATTAAATCATGTTATTATATCCAATATACATTTATCACTACTATAATTTCACAATATATAGTCATTCAAATGCATGCAAATATTTCATCATAAATTCACATCACACACGGTCCTATAACTATATTCACGACACGCCACACATACCATAGTCACCAATACCTATAACTAAGCACATACTTACCCGTGCATGGTGCACACACACATGCTAATATAACCTTCCTTCATATCACTATATACTCAGCACATATACACACTTAGTTTTAGCTAGCACATATATATTCACACAAGCCAGTCCTTAGTAAATAACTATACCACAAGACCAACACCTATAACTACATACTGGTGTAGCCACCCGCAATCATGTGCGTAACACAACCAGGCACAAACAATCCTATCACTATACATACATCATCTATCGTTATATTCACGGTACTACACGCAAACCACAGGCATAAGTAACAATATACTTAGAGTATACCCACTCAAGCTTGAGTGAGACTCAAAACACATATTAGAATATTCTATAAACGTAACACGGTACCTATACTTATACCAATACCACTCCAATGTATACACCTCTACCAACATAACCATTCACATACCATAATGTCAAACACACTTAATATTTAGTCAGGTAACACCACATAGTTCAATCACTTTATATACCATAATAATATTACAGACATCAGCACACGTATAATTATAATACACCCCCTAATAAATGCATTCATTGTATAGTCACACACCTGTAACATATATATTCACACCATATCCATCTACATATAATTAGTATATCAATACATCTACTTATCCATACATAGTTAAGATATGCAATAACCATGTATACCCCATGGTATACATGCACACAACATCCCGTAAAAGCAAGCAATACCAATCAAAATTATAATCCTACTACCATACGTTTATCACATATATACTCATGCAGCCAATACATAACAACTTACGTCTAAGCACACTACATATCTACGTATGAGCACACACTCACACGTACTAACATATAGGTCATATAATAGGCCTACTCACTTAACTATAAGTACACTTATTATCATTACACCTAACGTTCCCTGACTTACTAATATAATTATATACATATCAAGCATTCACATGTATCTTCAAACTAAATACACTACTAGTCTATACTTCAATACAATTTCCAATATATATACAGACATTCCTAAAGTGTTATAGCTACCCACACATATATAACTAATATTATCCATACAACTTCATATACATCATAAATAACACTGAGTATGTTTGTCACACAATAGGCAAACATTAATATACTACAGGGGAGTACACTCATATGTGAGTGATACGCCGAGGTTCACACACACGAGTCCACACACTCTACTTATACATGCACCACAACGACATCACAATAAAATCAATGGGTTCGCTACTATGCTAAGGTTGACACAGGCAACGACGAGCACTACAATAGAAAGGAAACCGAAACCAAAAGCGTAACGAAGTAAGGATCGATAAGCATGAGTTCAGTTAGGACGAAGATAAGGAGACAACTTGGTTAGGTAAATCAGTGTATAATTGTGAATGTTTAGGTGGGAAAAGAAAGATGTAATGATACTCTTATAGGATACAGGAAAATAGTGTGTAAAAGATATAAGTTAAAATATGAAGAGTACAAAACCGGTCGTACCTCAAAAGTTGGAGTTCTCTTATGCATAGAAAATATTGGTGGTCGATAAGATGAGTTGTTCGGAATAAGTTTAGGTCGTATATACATAATAAGAAAAAGTTTATTAGCTTATTGAAAATCATTATAAAGAAGAATAAAACATTCACACGAACATTACAGACGTAGGTTAGAAAATATTAAACGGTAGTAATTTAATATAATTTCGGCAAAAATTTCGAAATTTCAAGAGTGAAATTAGATTAACTGAAGTGTAAAAAAATTTAAGCTCATGTTAAATGCTTTCTAAGTCTTAAAACTGGAGAGAAATTTCAAATAAACAATGTTGAAAATACTTTTAAAGAAACCCGGATTTGCCAAAAGAAACTGATTTATACAAAGATCTTAAAGTACGAGCACAACGAACCTAGAACCGGCTTATATAAAAATAATTGAAGTTCTATTTATCTTGGAAGAATATTCTAAAGCATGGATGGTAGCGGTTAAAATAAATTTCGTAGTTTAGAAAAAATGGTATATCGAATTATCAAAATAGTAATAAAGTTTTAAAACCAGAATGCGAGAAATATTGGTTAGCAAATAGCTACGAGATAGTAATTAAAAATTACAACCAATCGACTCCAAAATCTACGAAAAGATTTTACCTCAATCAAATAGTGAGGGATTAAATATAGAAGAAGAGAGTTTTAAAAACAACAATTAAACTGAATGAAAAATCAAAATTGACTTTGAAGGATTCAAGATTTGCAACGGAGAAAATTCGAAAGATTAACGATAATCGCCATGGAGCGATCACGTGAAACGAGGGC
This sequence comes from Scilla litardierei, assembly GCA_030789695.1. Taxonomy (NCBI): domain Eukaryota; kingdom Viridiplantae; phylum Streptophyta; class Magnoliopsida; order Asparagales; family Asparagaceae; genus Scilla; species Scilla litardierei. Next base: position 50,535,224 of record CM061132.1, on the reverse strand, counting down.
AAGAATAAGATCGCGTGGTCTTATACAAAATACGCCTAGGATATGGTTCATGAAACTCTACGGGGAACTCCTACGGTCGACCAACTAAAGATTAGGAACTTAGCGCTAAGACTTTCTAAGGAACTAGACTGTAATGAAATGCGTTCGGCTTGGCCCGAAATCGATGAACTCAAGCGAACGACTAAAAAAATTCTAGAAGTCTAATATGGTCAGAGTTAGGCAAGAACCACTAAGGTAACTCCTAAGACGATAAAATCAATTTCTAGCATGGAGTCTAGCTAACAATCAGGGACCTCTAACTAGCAAGCACAGACGTCTAACTAAGTCTTACTATAGTCCTGATCTAATGGATTCCCTACTAAGCTGAGACAGATGTTCGGGCAACACGTCTACCATCCACCTAAGACATAGGAAACGATAAAAGTTAGACTCATGGCTTATGATTTGGATGTTTTAATTTATTTAATGGACATTCCATTTTTATTATCATTGTTCTGATAATTCGCAGTTGCAAGAGGGACCTGCATAGGCCACCAACAAAACCTGTCACGCCCCGCTTCCCTAGAATGGAGGCGAGACGTGAGAAGGTCCGCTCAGACTTGGAGCTGTGAGGCTCCAGTCTGTAAAGCGTCTGGATTTAACCGAGTTCAGGTCCTTGCAAATACGAAGCAGAACAACAATAATAATAAGGAAAGAGAGACAGATAAAAATTTATTCAATCTCAGAATGTCCATAATAAATAAGTTCCAACATCACAGAAAAGCCACCAGGCTGAAAGAAAAGAGTCTAAAAGGCCCAAGCATGGCCGACAAAAGTACAATGTACAGAAGAGTAAAGGTACTATGCACCGACAACTAACAGCAACCTAAAGAAAAAAAAGAAACTCCGAACAGTCTCTAAGACTGGTCACCGGTGTCCACAAACTCCTCGTCAAACATGGACTCAGGCTCGGCTTCAGCGAACACCTCGTCCTCACCAACGGTCTCTGGCTCAGGGTCTAACATGTGACACCCAAAAGATAGAGGGGCACATGTCAGCAAGTCTACAAAAGACTTGTGCAAGGAAACTAAAAGAAAAGTAAACAACCTAGCAGTTCTAAAATTTATGCAATGACATGGCAGCTATAGTATGAGTACAACAGGTAAGGAAAACAACAAGTACAATAAGACAACTAGCATGGCATGGCAGGAGTAGCAAGGCTACTAACATTCACATGGATTCACAAGTCACGTTTTCATGTCGTGCACAGAGTTTACGCCTCACAGCTGAAGTGGCTGTACGGGCCCACTTCTACGCTGAGTGGTCGTTTAACCCAACCCCAAACCCAGAGTTTATGCCTTACAGCTGAAGTGGCTGTACGGGCACACTTCTACGCTGAGTGGTCACTTAACCCTACCCCTCCACGTGTATCCAGCCAGGGTTTCCCTCGTACATGAGCTCGTTCTTGGATCACGAGCCATGAAGTGTATTTGGCCTAGGGTTGTGCCTGCAACGCAGGTGCCTAGCCTCAACAAGCAAGTACAAGTAGCGTGTGCTACGAATGCAACATTCAAGCATGGATGAAATGTATTGATGCATGGTATGGCAGGGGTACAATTAAAGTGCGTACAGATATGGAATTTAAACATGACAGGCATCACAGAGTACAATTAAAATGCATACAGATATGGAAATTTAAACGTGACAGGCAAATGGATGAATGACATGGCAGGGTGACAGATCTAGCTTCGTTGTCAAGTTAGATCTTAAAGTTGCGTCTAGACAGTTATCATTTCAATGTCTAGTCTCTTTTACGCTAAAAACAAGGGAATGGCCTAAAACATGGCCTAGAGTACAAGTTGGCAAGTTTCACTTGCCTGCAATCAGCCGTTCTAGAGACACTGTTCAATCAGTCCAATCTATCTATGTGCTCCAAATCAATCATCCCAGCCTACAGTCCCATATTATTAATCTTTGATTAGTGAGTTACAAAAACAATCAGAAGCTACCAATTTTTAGTTGATTAACAGGTGAGTGGTGATTCCTACGGGGCAGAACTTAACTCAACACGACGCGAGAGCTACTCTGACGTCAGGTAGCGACGTCAGGGGTTGGATTCCTGTAGTGCGTATGGGATGAAACGGCCGGTTCTCTGTTGATAAAACACTTGTCGGAATTAAGGTTCGCTACAACAGATTATAGATTCAGCACACCTGAAGACATCTAGTGATCCGATTTTAAATTAGATTCTCTTTTCTAAGGCGAGTTCACATTAATATTATTAACGTCACTAAGTTGTTAATTAAGTCTGAATACCAAGTATATAACTCATGCATCTGTGATCTCCTAAGAACATACCTACTGTACAGTAGTATATGAAGTTGATTAATGTCTATGAAAATTATATCTTGCTGTTATATAAGCCTGTTACGACACATAACTGTCCGAACCTAGATACTCTATCATCAATAGAATAGGTATATTAAAATTTATAACCTGATGACATACTCTCTAATAAAAATATAAACATGGGATAACTTAGCATGCTGATGGGTTATGAATGAAACATAGCTTAAAAGTATCTGTTAACCAAAGCAACTAACAAATAACTTTGAAGAATTACAGCATAAGTATATATAAATAAATAAACTAACAACTTCTAACCCTAGCCATGAAAAACACATATCTAACCTCTTGGGGATCATCTTCCTCGACGTTCGCTGCAGGAGGAGTGAGGAGGTCGCGGCTGAGTCGATGGGGGTGACCCACGGCGGCGCAGCGGCGGCGGCAGTCGCTGCGATTGCTGTGCTGCTGTTGCTGCGCGTTGCGCCTTGTAGTGGCGCTTGGAGGGGATCACGGCGGCGTAGATGAGGGCGCATGTTGCCGGCGATGGGTAAGTGGCCAGAGACACGAAGGGAAGCGACGGTGGGTGAAGCTGAGGCTGCTGCTGCGATATAAACCGACGCCTGGGCTTTTCCGGCGGAAAACGGCGGCAATGAGGGGCCCACGACGGCGCAGGCGAAGGAGGAAGGTCGGGGGAAGGAGATATGGCCGGTCGGCGGCGGTTTGTTTTCGGAGATCGCAAGAAGAAGTCGGCGTCGTGTTGGTTGAGTGAGTAAAAGCTAGGGCAGGCGGGTTGGGTTATTAGGGTTTGTGCGAAAAGGGAGAAGGCGGCTTTATTGGTTTGCTGTAAAGAAATAAAGTGAGCCTAGGTTATATTTAGAGAATATTGGCTGCTTCTCACGTGCTAGGGGTTGGCTATAGGTTAGGGTTATATTAGAATAGGAAATGTTGTTATTAGATAAGAATTTGATATGATAAAAATATAAAATCCAAGATTCTCAACCACTCTCTCTCTCCTCACATGGATGTGTGCAGCCAGGGCAACAATTGGGGCTGGATCAACATAATATATGATTTATAATATAATAATAATAAAATTAGGGGATCTAAGCCAATGGAACTTAGGGTTAAATCAATTATTAGGTTGGGCAAAAAGTGAAAGTAGGTCAAACGAAGCCCAAAAATGATGAAATAAATACTGGGGTGACCGTGTCGACGAGAGAAACAAGGCAGAGAAGACAGATCACAATTTTGACGACGAGAAACGAAACTAAAAATGGAAAGGCCTCACGACAAAAGTGGAAATCGTGACGTCTCATCAAACAAAGTCACCCGTGGGAGAACGACCTGTGAAATGTCGTTCCAAATGAATTACACAATTTAATACTCTTCGAGAGGGTCACAACAACACATCACACCATAGTATTCAGATACAAACAAAGTCTAAAATAAATACGTGCACGGGCAAAAGCACGTGCACGAAGAAAGTATGATTGGAAACCGACCGTTACAATTTGTCTTTCCAAGAATCCCGTACACCACTCCTGTACCAAACACATAGACATGAGACACCATTTTATCAATGATCATGTAGCTTAGAAGGACATCATCTTAAAGTACATTGAAACCCAAAAACAAATTGCTGATATCTTCACTAAACCTCTTAAAGAAGATTCATTTGTGAAGTTGCGTGGAGAATTGGGAATTATGGGTGAATCTGAAATCTAGAAGCTCAATCTTTCATGTTATAACTCCTTTTTGAGCTCATATCTTTTTGTTGCCTATCTTCATGTGCTTTATTATATTTATATTTTAAGAAAGGCAATTGTGATTTAATTGATTTCATAAGTTTTTGATATTGATGGTAGTGATTTGTGTTTCAATGGAGTTAGTTTTTATACTGATTTTATGTTTTATTTGAAATTAGAGTATAGGTCCTAGGGTGAGTGTTCTTATTCTCTGGAATTCTATCTCACTGTGCATTTTTGGACCGGGACAGACGACTGCCCTACCTTCGACAGTCGACTGCCCTACTCTATCTCCTCAGTCTGAGAATTGGTATCTTTCGCACAGCCGACCGATGACTGTTTTACAGTCGACTGTTAGTTTAACAGGCGACTGCATTTTAGTCATCAGGCGACTGTTCTCTCTGTCGAATGTTTACAGTGTTCTCTGCTGTTTTGATGAACTGTATTAATTCTCGGTCAGCCGACTGTTGAGTATATGTCAGTCGACTGTCCAATGGACAGGCGACTGCATGTTACTTGCCAGTCGACTGCCTATCTTTCTGAGCTTTATTGTTATCACTTCATCCAGTCGACTGAATTTTGTTCATCAGTCGACTGTCTTCTGTTGTGACGGTTCATGTTATTTGATCTGATCCACCGATTCATTGATCCAACGGCCCAGATTCATTCCTTAACTTTTATATTCGAGAAAGCCCGATCATTTCCCCACGTCGACTCTCTCTCATCTGATTCGACCGCTTCGTCTTCCCGCTTGATTTCCATTCCAAAACCGTCGATCTTCGATTTCGTGCTGTCATTGCTGTCGTTGCTATCGTTGCCGTCGATCTCCTCCTCCCCGTTCGTCGTTGCTTCATCGTATCTGCTCTACTTGGTTTGCTTCTCTCTCTCTCTCTAGCCTTTCGTTCGGTTCATTGTCTTCTGATTTCTTTGCAGTGTTTCTCTGTCCCTCAATTCTATGGCACCCAAAACTAAGGGAAAAGAGAAGATTGTTACTCCTAAACGTCCTAGGGCACCCAAGAAACCAATAGCCAAGAAGAAGAAACCTTATCAAGCCCAACCAAGCATGCCAAGTCACCCGTGCATTCTTCCTCGCAGGGTTACTCTCCTTCAGCTTCCTCTTCCGAGGCTCAGCCCTTGATCACTCGTCAGCGCAAGCCCACTGGTGTTCACATCAGTGAGTCTGCTGCTGAGAACCCCCATCACTCTCCTTCAGCTTCGAGCTCTTCAGAAGAGCCTCCTGTCGTACCCCCCTCTGATCCCCTAGTTCCCGTTTGCCGAGACGATCTCTGCTTGGCAAAATTTCACTCTCTTCTAGGGATCAACCTTCTTAGGGAGTGGTACATTGCTTTCCCCGCCTTCACTGCTGAGAGGCTTTCTGACATTCTTTCTGCTACTCACCTAGCCGATCTTTTTCGCTTCTCTCAGAGCGAGCCCCCCAGAGCCTATCCATTTCTGGTTGAGCTCTTCTATGCAAACCATGTTCGCGGTGAGTATTCATCTACTGGCATCCTCGATACTGTCGTTCAGGAAACCCACATTCAGATCACTCCCTCTCTCTTAGGGACTATTCTTAGGATTCTCTCTGTTGGTTCCCTTCCCTCTGATATCAGCATCTCCGATATTGACGACCTTGACTAGTCTGTCCTTCGGGATATGTTTCGAGAGGTACCTTTAGCTCTTGATTCGGGTGTCAGGTCATCTATGTTCTCTGCGAGAGGTTGGGTTGTTCACCTAGTGGTGAAGTCCAACATCCTGCCGAGATATAGATCATCTAACCAGCCGTCTCAGGAAATACTGAAGTGTATATATGCTATTTTCTCTGGCATGCCCGTGAACTGGGCCGGTGTCCTCCTTGATAGGATGGACAGGGTTGAGTTCACGAACTCCTCGTCTCACATTTCTTACGGTGGTCTTCTGACTCGTGTCTTCCGTCATTTTGGTGTTGATTTGACTCGTTACGAGCCCATGCCCTTTGGTCCTCTCCTCGACGCTTCTGCAAATTCGAAATCTTCTTCGGCTCTACACACTGCCACGAAGAAAAGGAAATCTACTTCAGCTCCTTCATCATCCACTGTTCCTCCAGCTGACATGCCTTCATCCTCTGCTCCACCATCTTGTGATATTCTTTTGGAGATGGTCTCTAGTATTTACAGATTGTTGTCCCTCTCTTTCCTCCATCAGGGAATAACCTTCCCTGAGGATCTGAGACAGTTTGTTCCCCAGCTTCATGTTCCTCCTCAGCCCACTGATGTCGTTGAGCCTCCTGGTGTAGCTTCTACTCAGGATGTTGCTGCTGATGCTACTGCTACTTCTGTTGCTCCCTCTGACCCTCCTCCAGATGATACACCTGCTGTCACAGAGCCTGCTTCTTCTTCTGCAGCCCCTGGAGACGCTCACTCTTAGATAGGTGTTTGAGTGGTGTTAGTTTGGTGATGATTAATTTTTTGATGTCTGCTGGATGATGTTGTCAGTGACTTTATATATGTATGGTATTGTACTTCGCTATCGCATGATGATATTTTTATTGTCTTGATCATGATGTATCTTTTTGTGGTGGACATGTAGATGTCCACCCGATGATGTACTCATCTTTTATATATCTATATATGATGTTGATGTTTATCTTGTGTCACACTATGCTATACTACTTATCTTATCTGTGTGATGTATGCTATGTTGTCTCCATGTATGCTATACTCTCACTGATGTGCTTTTGAGACAATATATGAATTTGGTATTCGTTTTGTTATGCTATCTCTGGTATGATGCATTTGTGAAATCTCTTTTGAAATTTTTTTTGTATATATCTAATGTTGATATTGGACTTCAATTCCATTACTCACATGTGTATATGATGTGATTTTATGAGTTTTTGATTTGATATATCTTTATACTCCTTGATTGTTGTTAGTTCGTATTTAGCACTATTATTGTTGTTGTTATTTGCTCTCACCTTTTGGATAATGCCATAGGGGGGAGAGAAATAAACATACAAGATTCATAATGGATGTGCTAAGTATGTTCTAACGCTTGAATCTAAGATTTACGTTGCCTTAGATTCAGGGGTGGTAAGATTACAATGAAAAGGGATTGTAATTCCAAGATCTTTTGAATTTATATTCATGCGTTCCTTACTCAATTGCTTCAATTGATATGAAGATGCCCTAATATTTGTTGACTAACTTGATTGGCATCTATGTAGGGGGAGTAAGTTTTCATTGTGCACAATTATTTATCTTTTTGTTTATGTTTGTTTGTCATCATCAAAAGGGGGAGAATGTTGAGTATTGGACTTCTCCCTACTTGGTGTTAATGATGAGCAAACATAAATACTTGTGACTAATCCCCTATTTTGCAGTTAATCCATTGCCTAAGCTATTTATGAAGATCTACCTGCAATGGATGACTCTCAAACGTCATTGAAGGCAAATGACATGAATTGGTTGATCGTAGATAATGATTGAAGCTCCGTGAAGACTTCAAGCTCATACGATGGAAAGAAGAGATTATTCGTCAATGTAATTTTTCTTTTATCTCTTCTAGTATGTAGCTTAGAAGTAGAACTATGATGGAGCACTCACACACATCTACATTTAGTCATAGGACTCCATTAGATCAATTGTCCTTTGACTCCAATTCATTTCTCTATTGGTTGTGCAAGGATTGTTTATAACAGTCGACTGCTTAACAGTTTACAGTCGCCTGTCTCAAAAACAGTCGCCTGTATTTTGTTCTACAGTCGCCTGTTATGCACAGACTTTTACAATATAGTTTTGGGCCTTCTCTGATTATCTCGCATAGGCTATTGGTGAATGATTCACATGCTCCAGTCCAGGTGACAGTTGACTGTGTTTTGTAAATCAGTCGCATGTCTATCCTTGCCCAAACTTTGTTTGATCTGACTTTTACGGCCAGTCGACTAATGCTGTATATTCAGTCGACTGTCTATGCTACAACAGTCGCCTGTCTGTAAGTCATTTCTTTGACTCAGCTCTCTGGAAATTTCTCAGGCTTTTGACAGTCGTCTGTTTAAGGATTTACAGTCGCCTGTTCTGATTAACAGGCGACTGTGTTCCTTGCATCAGTCGTCTGTCCTGTTACTTGTGAGATTTCCAGTATTTGTCTAACTTACCCTTCTCTCGGCCAGTCGCCTGTCGAAGGAATTACAGTGCCCTGTTGGTTTAACAGTCGACTGTCTTTGCTTCATCAGTCGACTGTCCACGTGGTAAGTTACCGTTATGAATTCTCACCTACCCTTGCTGACTGTGCAACAGTCGACTGTGGATTGTTCAACAGTCGAATGTCGCGAGTTCAGATTCTATCCATTGAGATTTTTCTCACGGATTCCAATTGGGTTTTTTCCTAAACTGTTTTATGGATTTGAGAAAGCTATATATAGAGGTTCTACTGTTCCATTGGAAGGTTACTCATTCATTACAAAATCTATCAAGCTTTAATTTCCAAAGATCAAAGCTTTCAAATCCAAAGCCCTAAGTATTTCCAAATCTTGTTCTCTTACTCTCCAACCTAGAACCAAAGAGTGATCATCTAGTCATTTGGTGCAGTCAAGAGAAAGGGATTCTCCTCTCTTTCAAGAGAGTTCTTCAACACACATCACACTCCACCTTCAAGTTCTACTTCAAGGCATAGGTGATTGTAAGTATTGTTTTCATTATTTCATAACTTTCGTTATTTGAGATTTGCTCTCGGTTGTGAGAGTGGTTTGCTTGCTCCCAAGTTGTGGGAGTCAAGGACATCGATTGTATTCGATTGCACTTGTAGGGTTGCTACAAGTGGGTTTTAAGGAAACTTCAAATTAGAGTTCTAACTTGAGTATCCGGTGGTATCCGGGTGGTAGGGACGTATGATTACCGGGAACAAATCGGGAGTTGACTTGGGTAATCCGAACCCTTGAAACATCTCTGCGTTTGCGTGTGTTTCTTTTTGGGTTGTTTTTCTATTCCGCACTATTTGTTGGATTGCAGTTTACTTGGCGTAAATTTCTTTTAAATTTGCATAAACACTTCAACCCCCTTCTAGTGTTTTCTCCATAGACAGGGTCCTTACAAGCTGTGCTTAATTTCCCTCTGGGAGTCGACTACTGTTCATAGGGAGTCGACTACCAGAAGAGTTTTATCTCTGATCTTCTTTTAAGATTACTTAAGTTCATTAAGAACCAAGCGTAGATCACTCTACTTGGTTTCTTAGGCAACTTTAGAAGGCTTTGAATTGTGTTAATCTATTAAGAACGAAAAAAATTATTTTTATACAACACTATTTAACCCCCCCTTCTAGTATTGTTTGACATCCACAGGATCCAACAATCAACTCCTGTGTTTCTGGAGATTGACTACAAACAATTAAGCAAATAGCTTATGCTCTCAAAGAGTTTAAAACGAGTTTAAAAACTTTTGTTTCGTAAATCATTTTGTTTGTGTGTGTGTGTGCAATAAGACTTGGCTTTAACATATTCCTAGAAAGACCAACTCACACACTAAACTTAAATAATGACTGCTAGAAGCCGATCAGATGTTGATGTTGATGCGTGCTTCGCTTTGAATTTGAGCTCCTCTTTCCTTAGGCGTGAGCACGTTCCATGAGCTCCACTTGTGCTTGCCTTAGAGCTATCAAATTCGTCTCCATCCTCTGAGTGTGGTTGAGCTTTATCGGAGTATGCGTAAAGCTATTGATCGCACAACCTGCACACTTTAGATAGAGTTTATAAGTACACTAACATCATTTTGTGTACTCATCGTCAAAACTACTTGGGGGTGGGATTCGATTTCCCATCAATTCTAACATCTAATATACCAAACTATTTTTAATTTACATATGTTGATGCCCAGATCTTGCACAGAGAACCCGGTTGGGCTATTGATGCATGGATATTCGCAACAGAGGACCTGGTCAGGGTTTCATCAGGCCGACCTCATTCTCCGGTGCTTGAAAGATAAAGAAGAGCGTCAGATGAATGGAGGATGGGCTCCAATTCGACTCTGGTGTTTAAGTCATTCAAGCAGGAGGAAAGAGGCATGTAGGTTTGAGTGTGTAAGCTAAGTGTACCTTAGCTCGGATCGGTCTGTTGTTTTTATAGAGATGGTGGTCAATTACGCCATGTTGGGAGAGTTATGATGATCCCGAATATTACACACATAACAGACTCTCCAGATCGGGCATGTGATTGCGCATGCGAGTAAATAGTCATTGACTTTCTCCCGTAACAGGTCGGAGAGAAAGTCGGGTGACTGCTGTAGAGCGCGTCGTCAATGTTCACGGGATAGTTATGAAGGCCGATCTTGTGTGACGAGCAATCTTTTGGAGGCCGCAATAAGGGGCCGGCCTTAGGTGTGTACCACCGAGGTCGTCCTCCTAGAGCGTGGCTGCTGAAAGAGCAGACCTCGCGGAGGTCATTCTTGTATAGCGAGGCTGCTGAAGGAGCCGATCTCGTAGATATCGTCCTTTTAGAGTGTCATTGTTAAGGAGCCATCATCGGGTGTTTACCACGATGGTCGTAGTTGTATGAGTCATGAATGCCGACATGAATCAGCAAGTGCAGGTCTGTCTTGTAGAGATGTGTCGGTAGCTTGACCGGGCGTCTCCTAATTAAGATAGTAAGAAAAATGACGGACGCCGGTTAATCTTTTTGGTCTGTAATTGCATAAGATGATGAGTAGTAGTGGTGATGTGTAGTTTTTGGGTGGAGGTAAATGGAAGAGGTGGGTAAACGAATATATAGAGGAGAGCAAGGATGGAGAGATGTATGAGTAGTTAATTATGTATAATGAAAAGAATTTTTGTAAATTTGGAGAAGAAAAATATATGCTACGTGAAATTAACAAATTTGCAATTTCAGTATAGTATATCCACAAGCGTGTGTATGGTAACTTTAGAATAATAACACAATACAAATACCAATGTACAGTAATTAAGTTGCAACATCAATACAGTACATTAACAAGGAATACCGTTAATTTGTAATGTAGAACACCACAATCCCTCCTCCCATGGACTTCTTCCGTATTCGTTGCATTCAATCGCCGTGCAGACGGTCTAAGCATTTATATTGCAAAACGAGAATCACTGTTCAAATATACACATACGTATTTTGAATAAACTTGGGTATTTTAATGTTGTAGTCGAACATAAAAGGATTTTTGAAAACACACTTGGGTATAAAAATAAATCTAATATTTTGGGCAAAATGACTTTGAGTATGTTCGCACATAAAAAAAAGAAAGCTGTTGCAAAATATGGGGGTAACCCATGGAAATTGAATATTATGGAAGATTCTATCCCACGTATGACAACTTGCTCCTGGTAATAAATATAAAGGTAGTAGACAAATTATGTACGCATCACATGACCTTTCTCTGGACACATGTGAGCCACTGCTTGGGGAGATCAGCAGTCTCGGTTCTCCCTTTGACTAGATGGAGCATGGTTCAATGACTTCAATCTCAAGCTCGGCTTCCATGTTAGGTACGCAAATTTAGATGCACACATGTGAACATAAGCAGCTAAAGCTTTTTAAACCCCCAAGAAGGCAACTTACCAATCCAGAAGAGCTCATGTGCAAGGATCTAAACCTCAGCTTGCACATCTAGAACACACAGAAAAGGATTTTATCTTGGACCTTTGCTACATACAAAACTTTCATGGACCTTGTCCTTGGATGGAATCTTTCTAAAGTAAAAGTAACATGATTGAAAAAAAAAAGAACTTTAAGAAAAAGATCAGTAACAGTCCAGACATTAGTATATTCACCATAATTCATTGGTATATCCATCACCCAAGCTTTAGAGGATGCAAAAATCATGTCAAAGGGATACTTAAGTAAAGGTAAAAGGGTGAGAGATAAAAAGGAGTAAAGATGGTCTAGAGATTGGAGCTTGCTTCACAAAAGGAAGCTTTAACAGAAATACAACGTCTCCTTTTTCCCCACACAGCATTAAGGGAACTACTGATTAAAGCCTGCCCATGAAAAGGATCAGTGTAAAAGCTAAGAACAATTTACCATTGCTTTTAACATCTATCTTTTTACCCCAGAGTTGTGACCGAGTGCATATGGGCATGGAGACATGATCAACCTGGCATCATGACAAGTTTATCTTGTTCCCTTCCCCTCTCCAGTGTTCAATTTGGCAAGCAGCTCAGCTTGTGTTTGAAAGCATCGCTAGAGTCCAAGCTTCGTGCAGCTGTGCAGGGGCAAGAGAGAGTTCATGTGCATGAAGGTTCCGAAAAATTCCAACGATCCTCTGCCTTCGGCTGCGAACAAAAGACTGTTCCTGCTGTCTGCTCTGCCCTCTTCCCACGTGGGAGTCACATGACCCTCTGCCTCCCATGACACTTGCCATTTGTTTCCCTTCGCCTCACAGAGCGGATAACATTAAAGATGGCAGAGTTCCCCAAGTCTACAGTTTAGCTTTTTTTAGACTGTACACCTTGCGCCGATACTCGGATTCTGAATCTAGATGCTCATAAGTATTCCCTCGTATGTTTCTTGGCTAAATTTTGAAAAACACCCAAACGTTTTGGGCCGTTTTAAAACGCCCCCTGAAAGTTTCCACAAACATCGCCGAACTTTGGACGCTTTTTTGAAGAAAGTCCAAGTTAACGATGTTGTGAAGGGAAAAATAGGGAAATATGTTTAGATGGTTAAGAGCCAACTACCCTCATATGTATAGCTTTCAATAGTGGGTTGGGTACCCAAATGGGCCTCATGGCCATATTCATAACACTTCCCCTTATCCAACCAACATTGAATAAGAGGTGGATTCTTCAGGATCCGAGTTAGGATAACTGCCTTGTTAAATAAAGAACAGTTAATCCATAACTTCCCCTGTTTTTGGGATGTGTCTAGAGGTGGATACTTCAGGATCCAGAGTCAACGAGGTTGCCTCGTCAAAACCTTGACTATGAAAAACCCTGTGGGAAAAAACCAGTAGCCAAGGGAAAAGAGTACAACTCTGCGGTTGACTCCCCCTCATCTGACCAAGCTTCAGGCTTGCAGATTTCCTATGAATTTATACATCAGTTTCCTATGTATATATGAGTTCATAGTTCTCTCATCCTGACCCAGTTTACATTTACTCACTCTCCTCGTCTCAATCCCATATACAAGTTTCTCAAAGATACTAGTATGCAGGGATTTGGTAAGCAAATCCGCCCAGTGATTACATGATTGGATCTTCTGTACCTCAATCTGCTTCTACGTCTAGAGGTCGTGCGTCCAGAAGAACTTGGGGGAGATATGCTTCGTCTTGTCGCCTTTTATGTAGTCGTCCTGTAGCTGGGCTATGCATGCTGTATTGTCTTCATGAAGTGGAGTAGGCGCAAGAACGCCGGTCATCAGGCCGGTGGAGGTGAGGATGTGCTGGATCACAGAGCGTAGCCAAAAACTCTCCTTGCTTGCTTCGTGGATCGTTAGGAGCTCTGAGTGAGTGGATGAGACCGTCGTCATGGTCTGCTTTACAGATCTCTAGGATATGGCTGTGCCGCCATAAGTAAACATGTATCATGTCTGAGACTTTTCTGTATGATGATCGGACCTGTATCCTGCATCAGCATAACCAACTAAACCAGTTGATGCCCCTTTCCTGTAGAATAGACCTAAGTCTATGGACCCTTGGAGGTAGCACAGAAGATGCTTAACTCCGGTCCAGTGCCGCTGTGTAGGTACAGCACTATATTGTTGTGATATGATTCCCCGGATTTGGTTTTGGATGATGAGCAAACATAAATAATGTATACTAACTTATTTGTGAGCGCAGTTATGGAGATCGTCGCCAAAATACCACGTACATCAAAAGCGACGCCTCAAGACTTCTCAATACGCGTGATTGTGTGAATGGAGCTTCGTTGAAGCTCAAGGAGCAATATTGAAGTCAAGAGGAATGAAGATTGAAGCTTTGAAGACGGCTCGTAAGGTTTATTTTATAGTCTTCTAGCTTCATAGATTAGAATGTTAAGCCTTGAGCAGGACTTCCATTATATACTTCATTTCGCTCATATCATAGAGCAAGGATATTCATAGAAGCCATTAGAAACTTTCCCGAAGCCTATCGCTTCTTCCCTCGGCTTCGAGTGCATGTTAGTTGGTTCAAGAAGAGTCACCAACCGACTAGATGACGATCTAGTCGCTCAGCAACTCTACATGAACCGACTAGATGCCTTGCTATATTCAGCTTATTCCAGGTTGATTAATTAGTCGGTCAAAGAAGAGTCACCGACCGACTAGATGACGATCTAGTCGGTTAGGAATCCTTCTTGGACCGACTAGTTGAGCTTGCCTCTGTTCAGCCTGAGTTACTGTTCCGAGTTAGTCGGTCAAAGAACGTTTGTCGACCGACTAGTTGAGAAACTAGTCGGTCAGCATTTGTTCTTAAACCGACTAATTCATCTTGAAGTCAACCCATTCTATTTCAACGTTAGTCGGTCAAAGATCATTCACCGACCGACTAGTTGTGAAACTAGTCGGTCGGCAAGTCTTCTTAGACCGACTAGTTGTCTTTGCCTGGAACTTCGACTTTTGGGTGTTCTTCCATTAGTCGGTCTACGTTGATTGACCGACCGACTAGTTGATGAACTAGTCGGTCGGTGGTTGTTCTTTGACTGACTAGTTGGGTTCAGAAAAGAGCAGTTGGGAACTTTTCCAACACGATTTTCCTTGCCTCTATAAATACAAACTTGATACATTTGAGGCAAGGTTGAAGGTCCACTTTACAAGTAATTTCAGACCTAAGAGAAGAGCTCTCCCAAGCTAATTCAAAGCTCTCTCTCCCTCACAAGAATCTATCCCTTCACTCTTTGAGCCATCTTCCTCAAGAGAGATTCTCTCCATTGTGAGCTTCTCAAGCCAAGAGCTTGATTCTAGTCACCATACTCCACCCTAGGCTTCCATTGCTGGTCATCTTCTTGAAGTTAGGGTTTGGTGGCATCATCTTCCTCAAAATCTCTCCTTGTCCTAATTTGGTAAGATTTACTCAAGGCATAGGATTTTGTAGGTAAGTGTTTATTTCATTTCATATTTGAATTGTAAGTTTCACTCTCGGTTGTGAGAGTGTGGTTGTGATCCCGGGTTGTGGGAGTCACAAATTACTTTGTGTATGATTTGACTTGTGAAGATTTTTCACAAGTACTTCATAGTGGAAATCTTGAGTTAGGGTTGCTAACTCAAGTATCCGGAGGGGATCCGGGTGGTTGGGACGTAGGATCACCGGGAACAAGTCGGTGAGACTTGGGTGGATCCGAACCCAGTAATATTGTTTTTTTGCGTATGTTTTAATTCTTGTTGATAGTTGTTTAATTCCGCATTGTCGTTTGTTTCTTGCACAATAATTATGAATAACTATCTTGATTATTTTAAGTACTATTCACCCCCCCTCTAGTACGTGTGCAGTAGCTACCACAGGGCACTACAATTGGTATCAGAGCCAAGGTTAAAGCCACAAGTTCAAAGCTATGACGAACAACGACTACAGCGTCTTTAAGGATCGTCAAGGAGCTTCCTCAGTTTTGGAAGGGCAATCTTCATCTAGGCCTCCTTCCTTCAACGGTACCAACTACGGGTACTGGAAATACCGAATGGAAACGTTCCTCCGGAGCGCTTCACTTTGGAGAGCCACGATGAATGAGTACGTCGAGCCCTCCGAACAAGATTTCGCAAAGTGGACTCCCGCGGAGGTCTCCGTGGAGGTAAGTAATGCCAAGGCAATGAACGCCTTGCAATGCGCATTGGAGCCCTAGGACTTCAATAAGATATGCACATATAAGAGTGCATATCAAATTTGGAACTCCCTCCTCATATTACATGAAGGGACAAGTCGGGTAAGAGATTCTAAACTCGTTGTCGTGAACAAAGATTACGAATTATTTCATATGCTGGAGGGTGAAAAGATGAAAGAGTATTATGCTCGATTCGTCGACATCACAAACGAGTTGAAAGCTCTTGAGAAGACCTACACCCAAAAGGAGAAAGTCTCGAAGATAATCGATGGACTTCCTTCTTGTTGGGAGAAGCGTACCTTCGCCATCGAGGAAGGTAATGACATGAAAACCTATACCGTTGTTCAACTAATGTGTACTTTAATGTCATACGAGGTACGCAAGGATAGCAAGCTCATGATGAAATAAAAGATGAAGTCGTACTTGAAGCAAGACGAGCCTAAGAAAAAGGCGATTGCATACAAGGCCGCTCCATCTACCGATGATGAAGAATCGGAAGAAGAATCGGACGATGAGTTGGACATGGAAGCTTTGGCCGATATGGCAAAGAAGTTCATCCGATTCTTCCGACAAGGTAAGTTGAATCATAAATCTAAATTTATTTCGACTAATGTTTCTACTCCCGTGTGTTACAAATGCAATAAGCCAGGACATATCAAGCCGGATTGTCCTCTCTACAAACACAAGGGAAAATGGAAGGGATCCAAGCACGACAAGTCAAGAAAGCACAAGAAAGGGCTTGTCGGCACTTTCACCGACTCCGATTCCTCAAGTGGAGAGTCGGACGATGAAAGAGTGGAGAAAGCACACACGTGCTTCATGGGCAAAGAGGATCGTGATGAAGACACCTCCTCCGATAAAAGTGAGGATGGAAGCGAGGATGAAGGCGAAGAGGTAACCAATGATCAACTTAGAGTAGCCAATGAACAACTTTGGAATAAATTTTCTAATTTGGCTACTAGGTTTAATAAGACTAAAAATGAGCTAGATAGTCTTAAAAACTCACCTAAGCCTATCATCGTCAATAACGACACCGTTGTTGAAGGGTTGAGAAATGAGATTGAAAATCTCAAATCTCAACTTGAGCATGTTCATGTCGAGGATTCGGATGAACATGTGATAGCGGATTTGACGTCTCAAATCTCAACTTTGAGTATTGAGAATAAAAATCTTAAGTCACGTGTTTGTGCACTCGCATCGCAAGTGTCCACTTTGGATGCTTCTTTGCATTCTCTCACCGAGAAGCATGAGAGCACATTGGGCCGAATTCATGAATTCAACAAAGGTAAGGGCAAGTTGGATAATATCCTAAATGACTTGCCTCCGGCCAATCATCACATTGGCTTGGGGTATAAGATGGGAGATTCATCCAACTCGTCCACCACCTTTGTTAGGCCAACGTCCGATGCTTCTACTGGTGGAAGTAAACATGTCATGGGTAGTTCTTCTACCAATGGTGCTTCCGCTAGGAACACCCCCCCCCCATTTGGAAAGAAACCCAATTTGGGTGGACCTCCAAAGAAGGGTCATGCCTTCATGTATGCCATGCCACGTAGGAACACACATCCTACCCCACATTCTAGCACAAATGATGATTTTTATGCTCCGCACCCATGAGCACGTGCACACCATGTGAGACACACTCATGCACGTGTTCCTCCACATTCATATGATCATCCTCATTCTCATATGAATAAATATCATCATGCACCTTTGCATCGCATGCCATATGCTTACCCACGACATGCATCACATAGAAATCAACAACGTATGCATGTTCCCAATAGGATTAGGACTCCCAAGACATACACTATTTGGGGTCCGAAGAACACAAGCATGCATAATAAGAATTTGTATGTGCAATCTTTTATTAATGATGTTATTTTTGAATGATGATTATGTTGGGAAATCAAGTTCCTCTTGGACTTGGTTTCTGAAGGGTTAGTTTCCTTTGACCCTTCATTGCTTGGTACCATAAGTTTAATTTCATTGTTATGGGTACCAAAGCAATTATGGTAAGATTGGGTTTCATTTAATTTGAATTTAGTTCTCTAAATTTATTGCCTAACCCATAGGATCCAAAGAGATTTTTTGGATACCAAAATGATATTCTCTATGTTAATTTCACCATGGGATACCAACCCTACCAACTCCGTGATTTGCAAGGATTTTCATTCAAATGGAGTTGTTGGTGCTTGAGTGATGCACCAAAGTAGGGGGAGCTTAATGTTGTAAGTATTTTCATACTTTTGATTCACATTGGTATCCATTGGTAGAATATATTACGTTTGGTATCATTTTGTTTCAATTTGAATCCTAGTATGCTAGATTAGTGTATGCCATTCAAATGTTTTTGCATGCTACATTTGGTATTCTCTTTGGAATTTTTGTCTCTAATGTTGATTTTGGAGAGTATGTTCCAAAACTCAATTAGTTGAATCGATTTGAGTTTTGATGATTTCAGATTTCGTTTTTCGCCTATGGCTTGATGATTTCGTATTTCGATTTTCGCCTATGGCTTGGTGATTTCGTTTTCCGATTTTCACCGATGATTTTATGATTTCGGTTTTCGAGTTTCACCTATGGCTAGATGATTTCGTATTTCGTATTTCGCCTATGGTTTGATGATTTCGGTTTCCGATTTTCGACTTTGGTCTCCTTGACACGCGTTGCTTTTATTCGATATTTTGCATTTGATATTTTGCACTGGTGTTATTTTGGACCTTGGTCGTATTCTTGACTCCCATGCGTTATTTTTTTAGCCATTGGTTTTGTCTCCTCCCGCTCTTTTTGCTAATGCCAAAGGGGGAGAGATATAATAATGACAATGTGCTAATTAATAATTCAAAGGAATTTACCATGAATCTAATTTGATGTGTTAGATTCAGGGGGAGTAGTGCTAATTAATAATTCAAAGGAATTTACCATGAATCTAATTTGATGTGTTAGATTCAGGGGGAGTAAAGATATAAAATGGATTTAGATCATATATGTCAATATGTGGTTCATATTTCATATCTTCCCTCGTTGCTTGATGCATATGAATATTATTGAATATGGAACTAACGTGTCATCAATGCAGGGGAGTAAGTAAATTTCAATTGAATCATCATTATTGATTATTATTTATGTTGGTTTGTCATCACCAAAAAGGGGGAGAATGTTGTGATATGATTCACCGGATTTGGTTTTGGATGATGAGCAAACATAAATAATGTATACTAACTTATTTGTGAGCGCAGTTATGGAGATCGTCGCCAAAATACCACGTACATCAAAAGCGACGCCTCAAGACTTCTCAATACGCGTGATCGTGTGAATGGAGCTTCGTTGAAGCTCAAGGAGCAATATTGAAGTCAAGAGGAATGAAGATTGAAGCTTTGAAGACGGCTCGTAAGGTTTATTTTATAGTCTTCTAGCTTCATAGATTAGAATGTTAAGCCTTGAGTAGGACTTCCATTATATACTTCATTTCGCTCATATCTTAGAGTTAGGATATTCATAGAAGCCATTAGAAACTTTCCCGAAGCCTATCGCTTCTTCCCTCAGCTTCGAGTGCATGTTAGTTGGTTCAAGAAGAGTCACCAACCGACTAGATGACGACTTAGTCGGTCAGCAACTCTACATGAACCGACTAGATGCCTTGCTATATTCAGCTCATTCCAGGTTGATCAATTAGTCGGTCAAAGAAGAGTCACCGACCGACTAGATGACGATCTAGTCGGTTAGGAATTCTTCTTGGACCGACTAGTTGAGCTTGCCTCTGTTCAGCCTGAGTTACTGTTTCGAGTTAGTCGGTAAAAGAATGTTTGTCGACCGACTAGTTGAGAAACTAGTCGGTCAGCATTTGTTCTTAAACCGACTAATTCATCTTGAAGTCAACCTATTCTATTTCGACGTTAGTCGGTCAAAGATCATTCACCGACCGACTAGTTGTGAAACTAGTCGGTCGGCAAGTCTTCTTAGACCGACTAGTTGTCTTTGCCTAGAACTTCGATTTTTGGCTGTTCTTCCATTAGTCGGTCTACGTTGATTGACCGACCGACTAGTTGATGAACTAGTCGGTCGGTGGTTGTTCTTTGACCGACTAGTTGGGTTCAGAAAAGAGCCGTTGGGAACTTTTCCAACACGATTTTCCTTGCCTCTATAAATACAAACTTGATACATTTGAGACAAGGTTGAAGGTCCACTTTACAAGTAATTTCAGACCTAAGAGAAGAGCTCTCCCAAGCTAATTTAAAGCGCTCTCTCCCTCACAAGAATCTCTCCCTTCACTCTTTGAGCCATCTTCCTCAAGAGAGATTCTCTCCATTGTGAGCTTCTCAAGCCAAGAGCTTGATTCTAGTCACCATACTCCACCCTAGGCTTCCATTGCTGGTCATCTTCTTGAAGCTAGGGTTTGGTGGCATCATCTTCCTCAAAATCCCTCCTTGCCCTAATTTGGTAAGATTTACTCAAGGCATAGGATTTTTTAGGTAAGTGTTTATTTCATTTCATATTTGAATTGTAAGTTTCACTCTCGGTTGTGAGAGTGTGGTTGTGATCCCGGGTTGTGGGAGTCACAAATTACTTTGTGTATGATTTGACTTGTGAAGGTTTTTCACAAGTACTTCATAGTGGAAATCTTGAGTTAGGGTTGCTAACTCAAGTATCCGGAGGGGATCCGGGTGGTTGGGACGTAGGATCACCGGGAACAAGTCGGAGAGACTTGGGTGGATCCAAACCCAGTAATATTGTTTGTTTGCGTATGTTTTAATTCTTGTTGATAGTTGTTTAATTCCGCATTGTCGTTTGTTTCTTGCACAATAATTAGGAATAACTATCTTGATTATTTTAAGTACTATTCACCCCCCCCTCTAGTACGTGTGCAGTAGCTACCACAGGGCACTACATATATCTGGCTAGTAAGTTGACTACAAATGCTATGTCAGGGCGAGTGCAGTTAGCCAGGTAAATGAGTGCACCGATAGCACTAAGATAAGGCACTTCGGGACCTAGTACTTCCTCCCCCTCTTCCAGCGGCCGGAAGGGGTCTTTATGTACATCCAATGATATGACGACCATTGGAGTGCTGAGGGGGTGGCACTTATCAGTCTGAAACTTTTTCAATAAGTTCGATATGTAAGTTGACTGATGTAACAGGATCCCATCATTAAGATGCTCTATTTGAAGAACTAAACAGAATTTTGACTTTCCGAGGTCTTTCATCTCGAAGGTTTCTGTCAAGCTTCTAGAAATCTCTACGATCTCTTCAGGAAATCCGATGAGATTCAAGTCGTCTACATAGACGGCTATGATTACAAATCCTATTGCCTTTGCTCTTATAAAGATGCAAGGACAGACTGGGTCGTTTTCGAATCCTTGTTTTGTAAGGAAATCGCTCAGTCTGTTATACCCCATCCTTCCGGATTGTTTTAGACCATATAATGATCTTTGCAGTTTCACTGAGTAGATGTCACGTTCTCTCTCTTTTAGTGCTGCATGCATAGAATAACCGTCAGGCAATCTCATATAGATGTCTCGGTCTAGGTTGCCATATATGTATGCAGTAACCATGTCCATGAGTTGCATATCTAAACCCTCTTGGGCTGTTAAGCCGATGAGGAATCGGAAGGTGATCGCGTCCATGACCGGGGAGTATGTGGCTTCAAAATCCACCACTGGACGTTGGGTAAAACCCTACGCTACAATCCTTGCTTTGTAGCGAACGATCTCATTCTGTTCATTTCGTTTTCTAACAAATACCCATTTATAATCCACAGGTTTTACACCTTTTGGTGTCTGGACTATGGGTCCGAAAACCTTGCGTTTGGTGAGTGAATCCAACTCCACTCTTATTGCCGCTTTCCACTTTGGCCAATCATCTCTGCTTTGACATTCTGTCAGAGAGTGTGGTTTAATTCATCGTCGCAGTACGCGATGTTGATGGCAATATTACACGCAAATGTGTCATCTATGGTTGTGCTCTTTTTGTCCCAATACTCCCTAGTTCGTACATAGTGTATCGAAACTTCATTGTCTCCCGGTTTTTCCTCTTCATGAGAGTTTGGGAGAGATGGGGTAGCAGGGCTTATAGGAGCATCCTGTGGTGGTATTTGTTTACCATTGCCAAGGGTCCTACTCTTTCGAGGGACTTGGTCCTTGGATCCCGGTGGTCGCCCTCTCTTTTTGAGAGGTCCAACCATTTCTCCTGCATGGGGATTGCATCCATTTTGCGGTATGTCAATCCTAGCTGGAGTGTTAGCAGCAGGGACGTGTGATTTGACAATCTTCTGGTTGTCAGTAAATTTGTCTGGTAAGAGATGGACAGTGTTTTGGATGTGGAGAATCTTCAGGACCTCCTCACACTGGCTTGTGGGCTGATCAAAGTGACATAATGTCTTTGTATCCCAAGTGATACATTCTGAAGCTTCGGGCTTCTTTGTCTGTGAGCCTAGTCTTGGAAACGATGTTTCATCGAATTCACAGTCTTCTAGACGTGCCTTGAAAACGTCTCCCGTAAGGGGTTCTAGGAATCTAATTATGGAGGGGGTGTCAAACCCAACATAAATGCCTAGGCATCGTTGTGGACCCATCTTTGTCCACTGTGGTGGTTCTATGGGGACGTATACTGCACAACCAAATATTCTCAAGTGTGAGACAATTTGTGGAGCTCCAAGTGTTAGTTGCATTGGAGAAGATGATTGACCTCCAGAAGGTCTTAATTTTATTAAAGATGCAGCATGCAAAATTGCATGACCCCACGCATTCACTGGCATCTGGGATTGAAGTAATAATGGACGAGCAATCCATTGCAGTCTCTTAATTAGAGATTCTGCTAACCCATTTTGGGTGTGAACATGTGCTACAGAATTTTCGACTTCAATTCCCTGAGCTTGGCAATAGTCTAGAAAGACTTGTGACGTAAACTCCCCCGCATTGTCCAGACGAAGATTCTTTATCTGGTAGTCGGGGAAATGGGCCCGTAACTTGATTATCTGAGCTAAAAGCTGAGATAGTGCTAGGTTACAGGTGGACAGTAGACACACATATGACCACTTAGTAGATGCGTCTATCAGGACCATAAAGTACCTGAACGGACCACTTGATGGGTGTATCGGCCCACAAATGTCTCCGTGGATTCTTTCTAGAAAGCTTGGAGACTCCACGTCCACTTTCAGTGGAGAGGATCTTGTAATCAGTTTACCCTTGTAACAGGGTGGACATGGGAATTTACCTTTTTGAAGAATCTTCAGGTTCTTCAAGTCTATATCCCTGGAGCTTTTTATGATGCGGTACATCATAACAGATCCAGGGTGTCCCAGTCTACTGTGCCAGATTTGGAATTCTGGTGTTTGGGGGCACTGCAGGTGCTCCGCCATGGATGTTTCTGGAGTTTGTATACTTATTTGATAGAGTCCCGAGGGGAGTCCCTTGAAACGTCCCACAACGGTTTTTGAACCATTTATAAGAGACGTTACAAGCAAGTATTCCCTTTTATCTTCCTCGACCGTCTCTAAGTGATATCTGTTTAAACGGATATCTTTAAAGCTTAGGAGGTTTCGGATAGATTTAGGGGAGTATAACGCATTTTTAAGTGTGATTTGTGTGTTACCGGGGAGCAATATGATTGCTTCCCCTGATCCTTCCATTATGTTAGCTGGTCCTGAGATTGTTCTCAGTGGACCAGAATAGCTACTTATGCTCGTGAAGTAGTCTATGTTTTAAAGGATCGAGTGCGTCGATGCACTGTCCACTAGGCAGATTAATTCCTTATCTATATAAAGAAAGACATTCAAGCAGTAAATAATATGAAAAGAAAAGATCTACTTTCATAAAAAATGCTCAAAATATTGTTTGACATGGAATTAAAACTAGATACGATGCATGAAAAGAAAATACATTGCTAGTACATAGAAGTGGTCCAAAACTAGAGAGTGTCATCTCCCATGAAGTCTTCAGGAGTCCATGAGGTCTCTGGCAATGCTGCGCTCTCAATCAGGTTTGTCTCAGCTTGAGGCTTGAGGCTTGCCTGGTAGAGGTCCTGGAGGTGTTTTGGGGTGCGGCAGATTCTGGACCAGTGGCCCGTCATTCCGCATTTAGAGCACTTATCCTCCCAGTCTTTCTTGGGAGTGCCACCTTTATTGGACATCCTCTTTTGCTTCTTTTCCATGAACTTCTGGTTCTGAGGAGGAGCTGGGGGAGTGGCCTTCTTCCGCTGCTTTTGTTCTTTCCATTTCTGGAATTTTGCCTTTTTGTCCATCTTCTTCTTCTGGAAAGACTGGAAGTGTGCCTCTGCAGGAGGTGGCAGTAGAGCGGAGCCAGGAGGGCGCAGGTTGTGAGTGGCAACCAACAGGTCTCTGTTCTGTTCAGCCATAAGCAGGCATGAAAGCAGATCAGAGTACTTTGTGAACTTCCTCTCACGGTATTGTTGCATAAGGATCATGTCCTTCTCATGGAAAGACGTGAACGTCTTTTCCAGCAACATTTTCTCTGTCACCGTTTCACCGCACAACTTCAGGCGTGAGGTGATACGGAAGAGTGCTGAGTTGTACTCCGCTACAGATTTGTAATCCTGTATGCGGAGATGAGTCCACTCGTACTGCGCACGGGGGAGTATGACATCTCTCTGATGCATGTACCTCTCTTGAGTGTGTCCCACAGCTTGTAAGGATCCTCTACAGTAAGGTACTCGTCCTTCAGGGTCGAGTCTAAATGTTTCCTGATATATATATAATGGATTTCGCCTTTAGTATATCAGAAACTTCCTCTGTATGAGGTGCTTCTTTTGAAGCATCCTTGTCAGCTGAGGCAGTACTTGTTGTTGCCTTATCAGTCGGTGTGAGACTGAAACCATGAGAGTGCAGATGGAACTTCAGGTCCAACTGCCAACTCAGGTAGTTTGACCCATCGGCCTTCAGGACCGAAAAGTCGACATTCGCCAGTCTGTCCATTGAATGATCTAGCAATATATAAAAACAGTATGTATCATTAAAACTGAGTAAAAATAGACATCCACGCATGTATTTTAAACATTTGTCATAGCATGGATCTATTAGAGGAAATTTAACATACATGTTTTTTGACGGTTTCATAATGTGAATAATTAACAAAGATTAACATTCACGCATGCTTTTTGACAGTTTCATTGTAACATTAAACATGGTATGAAAAAATAATTAACATCCACGCAATTAATGTATAAGCAATGAAAAAAAGAAAATAACTTAGGACTATGGGGATCAGCTAGCCGACACCGAAATAAAAAGAAATACAGTCCGAATTTACATCAAAAATTGCATGAAAGAATAAAATACAATTCGGGAACTTCATAGAGAAGCCCATATCTTCTTTGTGCATACGCCTTTAGCTCCTTTTTGGTGTCCTTCGGTCTTCTTTTTACATTTATATCCTCACTTACAAATTTCTCTCAAAAGAAAAAAATTGCAGGAAATTAAAGGTGTCGGAAACCTGGCTGATCCCTAAAACATAGCCTAATTGCACATCCACGCAGATAATATATTGAAATCATACAACCACGCAGATAATCATATCACGGGCATGTAAAGATTAATTAAATAATCTAATTAGTATGTGACGTGCTAAAATTGTTTTTGAAAATTTTTTTACATTTGATCCATATATTTTTTTAATGTTTTGTTTACCGCTTTAAACCCTTTTTATAAAGTTTCTTTAATTATTTTGGGCTTTTAGGGTCAAAAATAAAAAATAAAAATTGTTTGTGTAAATGGGCTAATTTTCAGGCTTTTGGGATGAAAACAACCCATTAAGGCTAATTGGGCCTCCCCCGAAAAATTGGCCCGTTTAGGGTTAGGGTTTCTGAAAAACCCTAGGGGCCCGCGGCTTGTCGCCGCGACGGCTGGCCGCGCAAGGCGCGGCCGCCGTGGTGGCGACGGGCCGCGGCTGCAGGCCGCGGCCACCGCGGCGGGCAGCGAGCCGCGGCCTGCCGCACGGGGCCGTGGCCTGCTGGCCGCAGCCTGAGGCCGCGTCGTTTTTTGCCAACGGCGGCGCTTGTGAAGCGCCGCCGTTTCGCCCTTCGAGCGAGCAGAGTTTTGGATCAAGGTCGGGGGGTAAAAAATGGATTTTTCAGGCATTTAGATCGCTAAAAACTGATTTTTATTATTTTTAGACATGCGGATCTAAATAAAAATGTGATTTTTACCGTGTTTTAAACTTTTTGATCCTAAAACATGCAGATCTAATGGTGAAAAGCAAGTTTAGATCTAAAAAGTTTTGATTTTTACCTCTAGATTCGACCAGGGAATCTAGTCGACGGTTGGTGAAGGATGCCCTTTTCGCTCCCCGTTGAGAAGATTACGATCTTCTTGAATCTGAGCGATTGATGGATCTCCTTCCTC
The DNA here is from genome assembly GCA_030789695.1 of Scilla litardierei. Taxonomy (NCBI): domain Eukaryota; kingdom Viridiplantae; phylum Streptophyta; class Magnoliopsida; order Asparagales; family Asparagaceae; genus Scilla; species Scilla litardierei. The sequence goes on along the minus strand of CM061132.1, from coordinate 50,509,072 downwards.
GCGAGCCGCCGTCTCCTCCGACGAGCGTGATCGTGCTGATAACGTGTTGTGAAGGGAAAAGTAGGGAAATATGTGTAGAGGGTTAAGAGCCACATACCCTCATATTTATAGCTTTCAATAGTGGGTTGGATACCCAAATGGGCCTCATGGGCCTATTCATAACAAACAAAACGTTTTAAACACGTGGCCTATTTTTTAACCGGAATACCTTTCATGGAAAGCTTAAAAATTTTGAGCAAGCTTTTTCTATAAAAATCAACGTGAAAAATCACCAAACAAGCACGAAAATATTATTCAAAAAATCATGCGTGCTTTATGTGTTGAAACTTACCCAACTCAGTTGGATCTTAATCCAACGTTGGGCTAATATGCGATGTATAATTGTATAGTGATACGCTGTCATATTAAAGCCCAACTGATCACTCCTTATTTTACACCTCTTTTCCGCATGTTTGCATGCCATTTAGATCGCCCAAATCATGTTTTTCACGATATATCGACGATATTGCGATGCTTTTCACGATTTGTTGTTTTTGTCGCATTTCAGGTGATTTGGCGCGATTTGGAGTGATCCCGAGATGCGCTTACTCTAGACGGTCACCAACGACCTCCCCGAGGGGTATTTTGTTGTTGGAGAGGAGCGAAAGAAGAATGGACGTCGCAGGAGCGACGAGGAGGCCAAAAGAAGCAGATTGGGCATTTTTTGTGTCCCACTCGGCCGAGTGGAGGAGCCACTCGGCCGACCAGCGAGACACTGCTCGGCCGACCAGAACAGACACGATTTATGTGTGCACTCGGCCGAGCACCGAAGACCACATCGACCGAGTGACGATATCACGTCCGCCCGAGTGGCGCCCAGACGAAGCCCTTCCAAAACATCGAAGTTACTGTTTTTCGGCTGCCTGAACTTCAGAAGACCCACTCGGCCGAGTGGAGAATCCCGTCCGCCCGAGTACAATGAAGTCATCAGCCGAGTGACGACAACTCACTCGGCCGAGCCGCCTCCGAAGTGAAGACCCCTGAAAGCCCCGACTTACTGGAAAATTGCAGGGATTTCACTCGGCCGAGCGACTTTTGTCACTCGGCCGAGTGCAATGCGCTGCCTGTAGCGAAAACTGCGGAAAACGGGCTGTGCAGGGGTATTTTGGTCACGATTTTTGGACGATTTTGAGGGCTATTTAAACCCTGTTTTTACCCTAGTTTTGAGAGCCTCTCTCTTAGATTTTTTGCAGGTTTTTAGATTAGTTTTTAGCTTTATTCTTGTGATTGGAGAGGAGACAAAGATTGGAATTTTGTTGGATTAATTGAAGAACTCCATTGGTTTGCATCTCTTTTCCTTAAAAATTCTATTTTTATTGCTTATCTCAATATTGTGATGAATTTCATTGCTTATTTCAACGATTATTTTTGTGATCTTGCTATGAATTGTGAGTAGTCTCCACGTCTCGGGGCGTGGGGATGAACCCTACAAGCCCATTTTCATATTCGTGATGAATTGGTAGAAATTGTGCTAAAATTGTTATTAGGGATTAGATTGGGATCAATTTACTACGGATGGCTAGGTATTCATATCAATTGGGATTTGCAAGAGATTGGATCCCAATTTGATAGGAAACCCTAGAAATCCGAATTGGGTTGGAATCGGATTTTCGAAGTATCGGTTTGCAAGAGATTGGACCGATACTAGGATTTCCGGTTGCAATTCCGTGCCAATACCCGTTTGCAAGAGATTGGACGGGTAGGAACTATCTCAATCTAGATCGCGAGCCGAGTTTGCAAGAGATTGGGCTCGGTACGCGATTGGACGATGATGTTGATCCTAATGCTAGCTTTCCTAGGCTAGGGTTTGCAAGAGATTGGACCCAAACCTAGGATAGCTATAGACCGGCAACAGCGCGAGAGCGTGAGCTTGGTTCTACATTCAGTTGCAACTAGTTCATCCAAATTCTCATTCAAGCAAATTTGATACCGATGAACCACATTTATGAGATACGGTGAGTAGCGGGGATTCCTCATTCCCTAGACGTCTTTATTTGATTTGATATTTCCGCATTTTTGTCTGACGATTGTGACAGGATCGCCAAGGGCAAATCTCTCTCCTTGAATAGCCAGGTTGATTTGAACAAGCACGGTCATTCGTCCTCCCTGTGTTCGATATCCCGCTTGCCGCTATACCGTGCGCTTGCGGTAAAACTACAACCGTTCTTTGGGTCACATCCCGGAGCGATCAAGTTTTTGGCGCCGTTGCCGGGGACGGCATTTTGACGGTGTTCGTCATCGACCACCCGGTTACTTCTTCCTTCTCTCTTTCTATACTTTCTTCTATTCGCACATTCTCCCTGTATTTTGCATAAGGTCTTTGCAGGAAGAATGGAGGATGCAATGTCAACGATAGGACTCAGTCAGGAAGATTATGACTCCTTCACAGACCTCCTTAAGGAGCTTGTCGACGAGGTCCACGCTACCGGAGCCTTCGCCATCAATGTCAAGGACCCCGACGAACAACTGTTTGCTAGTTTCGTGATGGAGCAGATCTCCCCGGAGGGGACTATCGGGGGCAATGTCAGAGTTGACGTGATCGACGACAAATTATATTTCGAAGACGGAAGGACAAGTGTCGAGGATCACTATACTTCGGAAGGATCTTCAGAGCAAACCAACGTTCAGGGAGTTACACCCCATGACACTTACTCTTGCTTCTATGAATCGTCTGATGTGTTTCTTGATTCCAGGGACGAACTGGAGCCGAGTGAAAGCTCTGACGAAGCTAGCACAGAATCGGAGAATGCTTATTTCGATGCATCATCCTCACTAAGTGGTGAGTCTGACTCTTCACAAGAGAGCGCGCCACCTGAGCACGAGCTAAACCCGGATGGCAAGGGAGGAGCGGAACTCATGCGAGCCGATGAAGTAGAAGGAGATGCGCCTCTTCAGGTAGAACTTAAACAGTTACCTCCGAATCTAAGGTACGCCTTTTTGGGTAACAAATTAACTTTCCCGGTGATAGTTAACTTCCACCTAACGCCGGACCAACTTGAAAAACTCCTAGATGTTCTTAGGAGCCAAAAAGATGTCCTGGGATACACTATCTCTGATCTAAAAGGGATAAGCCCTAGGCTTTGCACGCATAGGATCCATTTGGAGGATACCGAAGCCACCTCCATAGAGCCTCAAAGGCGGTTAAACCCGAACATGAAGGAGGTGGTTAAGAAGGAAATCCTAAAATTGCTAGAAGCCGGTATAAATTATCCTATCTCTGACAGTAGATGGGTGAGCCCCGTTCACGTCGTCCCCAAGAAAGGGGGGATGACTGTCATAAAAAATGAAAAAGGTGAGCCAATATCTACGCGCACTGTCATGGGATGGCGAATGTGCATTGACTATAGGAAACTCAATAAAGCCACCCGAAAGGACCATTACCCACTGCCATTTATTGATCAAATGCTTGAACGCCTCGCAAACCATAAATACTTTTGCTATCTAGACGGGTATTCGGGTTTCTTCCAAATCCCTTTGCACGAAGATGACCAAGAAAAGACAACCTTCACTTGTCCCTATGGCACCTATGCCTACCGTAGGATGCCGTTTGGCCTTTGTAATGCTCCCGCCACTTTTCAGAGGTGTATGACATCCATATTTTCCGATTACATTGAAAATATTATGGAAGTTTTTATGGATGATTTCTCGGTTTATGGAAGTGAGTTTGACTCTTGCTTGGAAAATCTCACTAAAGTTCTAAAAAGGTGTCAACAAAACAATCTCACTCTCAATTGGGAGAAGTGTCACTTCATGGTCACGGAAGGTATAGTTCTCGGGCATCTTGTTTCCTCAAGAGGAATCGAGGTAGATAAAGCAAAGATTGAGGTAATCGAAAAACTTCCTCCTCCTATTAATGTAAAGGGCATTAGAGGCTTTCTTGGTCACGCGGGGTTTTACCACCGCTTCATCAAGGATTTCGCCTCAATCGCCCGACCGCTTACTTCCTTGCTCGCTAAAGATATTCCTTTTGATTTTTCAGGAGAATGCTTGCAAGACTTCAACACCTTGAAGGAAGCGCTAGTCTCCTCGCCCATCATACAACCGCCGGATTGGAGCCTTCCTTTTGAGCTAACGTGTGATGCTAGCGACCAAGCCATTGGAGCGGTATTGGGACAAAGAAAAGATAGGAAGCTTCATGCGATATACTATGCGAGCAAGACATTGGATGACGCGCAGAGAAACTACACCACTACCGAAAAGGAGCTTCTAGCGGTCGTTTATTCCATAGAGAAGTTTCGCTCCTACCTCCTCGGTTCCAAGGTGATTGTCCACACCGACCATGCGGCATTGAAGTATCTTTTAAACAAGAAGGAGGCCAAACCCCGATTGATTAGGTGGATACTCTTGTTGCAAGAGTTCGACTTAGAGATCAGAGATAAGAAGGGCATGGACAATGTCGTGGCGGATCATTTATCCAGACTCATGCGTGACAAGGAGGACGAGAGTTTGCCTATCGACGACAAATTCGTGGATGAGAGGCTATATGCCATAAGGACCGGTGAAGTACCTTGGTACGCGGACTTCGTCAACTACTTGGCTTGTGGAATCAAACCGCATGGGATGTCTACGCAAAAAAAGAGGAGATTTCTACATGAGGTCCGTAGCTATTTTTTGGAAGATCCCTACTGACCGGCGCCCCGTTTACGGTATGGGCGCGGTGTCGTTTACCGCAAGTTTCACGGTTAGTGTAGGGTGCGGGAATATCGAACTCAGGGAGGCGAGGTTGTGCTTGGGTCAGGTAGGACCTAAATCACCCCGAGGGGCGAGCTAGCCCGAATCGGTGGATGGTTGTCACGAAAGGAAATAAAAGCGTAAGAACAAAAAGAAAGTAAACCCGTGACTTTGGTTTCCAACCCAACGAGAGACTCTCGCCGACGCGGCCTACGGGTATGGATAGCGATCGGGATTAGGGTCTAATGGTGGGACGTTGCCTCTAAAAGTGGTACCGGCGTCCCATGGGCCCGATATTCCGGTCGGTGCCCAGGATGATACACCGGACTTCCCGGATTCGATCAGTGGGCACTCCCGTGTCCATAAACACTGATCGATCCCGGGAGCACTAAGCCCGCAACGATAACTCCCAACGTCTCGTCCTGCCGCTCCCGCGTGCTAGGATTCGACGTCAACGCTAAGGGTGTGAGCTATGGCTAGGGAGTCAACCGCCAAGTTTATTCCCCCTTGGCCCGACGGTCAAAGGCGGTATTTTTCCCGCCGATGACAATGAAACACCCCGCGTAACCGTTAGATTCCTACTCCCTATCGATTTCCTAACCCTACGGACGCATCGGGAAGAGCCCCCGAAGGGGTTTCCACCAAAATCCCAGATTTGGGAACTACTCACAAAAATTCATGAAAAAGCAATCTAAATGAAATTTAACCGTTGGAATCATAATCGGACGATTGCAATGTGGAAGTAATAGAGTAATAAAGACAATACTAAAATATTAGAAAGATCTGAAAACTTACAGAAGAGTAACAATTACAGCCGTCACAAGGAAATAAAACAGTAGAAAAACAGCAACTCCCGTTTCTGGAACCCTAGGGGCTCTATATATAGGCCGTCGCATCAACCGATCGGTTGATCCGTTACAAATAAATATCAGAAAACGGCGAGTTTTCACCCGATCACATGAACCGATCGGGTGAGTTCTTGAGCGACCGGTTGGATCTTGGAGCGGTCGGGTGAATCGGCCGGTTGAACGCCCGTGTCTTCAGCTCATCTTCTTCAGCTACAGATGAACCGATCGGGTGAGAGTCACCCGATCGGTTGGAATTCTGCTCGAGAAAACAGAGAACAGCCGCCCGCAGAACCGGTCTGTGAACCGATCAGGTGACTTCTTTGTGAGCTGCGGTAGCGACCGGTTGGTGCACGCGTGCATCACCCGATCGGTTGGAGATGACCAACCGACCGGGTGAGGGGCTGAAAGATGAATACTTCGCCGTTTGACCCCCTGGATCACGCGTGACTTCTCCCGTTGCTCCGGGGACTTGGGATATCATCATTAAACGTCCCCTACGTGGTCAATCCCCTGCAATCATGGACAAACAAGGAAAAGTGAAAGAAAACGGGAAAACATACGAAAATGAATAAGAGACGGCGGAAAAACACGGAGAAACACAAAAGAAAACGTGCGTGAATATATGAAATATAGACGCACGTCAAAAATCCCCCAAGCTGAACTCTTCCTCGTCCTCGAGGAAGACGAGTGAGAGTAGGAGCTCGGAAGGGAAAAATAGAGAGGAAGAAAGAAAAAGAAAACTCTAAGCCCTAGATCGTCCATCAGAGCCATCAAAATCAAAAACGACACACCAAGCAAGCAAACGCCAAATCACACCACTAAACCTAGGAAAGCGAGTCCAAATAAGTGTCGTGGGTCCACGCAGTGAAGCGCGAGTGAGCGTGGTCGTGTGCTAGCAAATGGTGAAGCTTTCTACGATGTGCAATGAGGCTCGATATACAAAAATCCAAGAAATGACCCAAAATATCGATCTGAATTGAATTAAGCGGCGAATATAAGTTCAAGCATGCATGAGAAGAGTGGGAAAAGAAGCGTATCATGCATCGGGGACTCCACAACTAGGGTCAAGGAAATCACGCCACTATAGCTTAGATACAAGCTAAATAGCTCCTAAGCCAAGCGTTTTCGATAATGACGGAGGTTGAGATGATGTGGAGAAGAACACTCGGTGCAAATTCTCGCCTTCCCTTTATTCTCGGCAAGTAGAAAAATATTCACACGGGAATTTTTTGGGTTTTGGGTATTTGCATATTTTTTTGGCTTTTTGGCTATACAATCTTTTTCTTTTCTTTTCTTTTTGGGTTTTTCATTTCTTTTCTCCCATTTTTTTGGATTTTTGGGTTTTTGGCTATACACTTGTGTACTCTCCCAAGTGGGAGAACGGTACACGACGAGGGGATTTGCACCAAGTAAAACAAAAAAGAAGTCGAAATCTAAACACTCGGGCAAAGGCGACTATTCTTGCTAAATAGAGCTCAGGCTAAATGGGTTATCATAGTCCTTAGTTGTGGAATCCCGACGCATGCGAAATGAAGTACACGATATATATATAGCATGCATATAGAAGCAGACATTAGAAGCAAATACCGCATATTCAATATCGAAGCATGATAATCTAGGGGTCATTTCTGGACAGGTATATAAAGTAAAATCACAAAGCAGAAGCACACCAAATGCTAGTCACGACACACGACTCACAAAAAGCTAAGTGGACCCACGATGCGTGAAATGCAAGAGGACTCGAAATCCTAGGGTTAGTGAGTGCGATTGTCGGTGCAGTGCTAGGTGTGTGTGTGACTTCGTGGAGATTCATCATAGGATTCATTTCTAGGAGAAAAAGCTAAAGAAAGAAGGAAAAAGAAAAAAAAAGAAAAACACGATGGAAAACGACTCAAATAACGTAGAAAGACAACACAAATGACGCACGAAGTACGACTCCCCCAAGCTGAAGTTTGCATTGCCCTCAATGCAATATGAGTGAGTACGGGAGGGCAATGAAAATGGGGGGGGGGGGGAATACGCACAGACACGAAAAGAAATGAAAACGAGGAAAACACACAGATGAAACTAAAAAAAAGAAAGAAAGATCAAAATCAATATCAAATAATACGAAAATAAAAATAAAATAAAATCACGTGACACGACACTCAAAAAGTGAAAGCAAGCACACACACAAAAATGAGAAAAACAGACAAAACACGACAGCGCACCAAAACAGACGTCCCCCAAGCTAGACCAGAAAGTGCTAGCGAAATGATATGATCAAAGAAATCCAGATATGTGCAAGGGGGAGTCAAAAACAAAAGAGGGGAAATCAGAAAGCAGCAGAAGGTGAGTCCTCGTCTTCCTCGGAAGAGGGTGTGGATGGGTGGTCGGGGGAGGCAGGGGGTGTGCGGAGAAGTGGGGAATGAGGTGAAGGTATAGGGGCAGTGGTGGTGTGAACAATGGGAGGAGTGTCGGTGGTGGTGGGTGGTGGTGGTAGGAAGGCGATCAAGGCTGTGGTGAGAGGAATAGAAATGGAGGAAGTAGATGGCGTGGGAGAGTGAAGATCGGTTGTTGGTGAAGAGGGGAAGGCGAAACGACGGCGAATTTTGGGGGGTTTTTGCGATCGGGCGAGATGGAAACGAGCGGGTGTCGGGGGGGTTTATATAGGGTTTTAAGTCGAACCGATCGGGTGACTTGTCACCCGATCGGTTGACGATTAGGTCGAAAATTTTGCCGAAGAAATGCTACAGGCGAACCGATCGGTTGACTTTTCAACCGACCGGTTGGCCGCTCCACACAATTTTCCCGAGAACTTAGGGATGCTCACCCGGTCGTGTCAACCGATCGTGCATGAACTATGGCTAGGATTCGACGTCAACGCTAAGGGTGTGAGCTATGGCTAGGGAGTCAACCGCCAAGTTTATTCCCCCTTGGCCCGACGGTCAAAGGCGGTCTTTTTCCCGCCGATGACAATGAAACACCCCGCGTAACCGTTAGATTCCTACTCCCTATCGATTTCCTAACCCTACGGACGCATCGGGAAGAGCCCCCGAAGGGGTTTCCACCAAAATCCCAGATTTGGGAACTACTCACAAAAATTCATGAAAAAGCAATCTAAATGAAATTTAACCGTTGGAATCATAATCGGACGATTGCAATGTGGAAGTAATAGAGTAATAAAGACAATACTAAAATATTAGAAAGATCTGAAAACTTACAGAAGAGTAACAATTACAGCCGTCACAAGGAAATAAAACAGTAGAAAAACAGCAACTCCCGTTTCTGGAACCCTAGGGGCTCTATATATAGGCCGTCGCATCAACCGATCGGTTGACAAGTCAACCGATCGGTTGATCCGTTACAAATAAATATCAGAAAACGGCGAGTTTTCACCCGATCACATGAACCGATCGGGTGAGTTCTTGAGCGACCGGTTGGATCTTGGAGCGGTCGGGTGAATCGGCCGGTTGAACGCCCGTGTCTTCAGCTCATCTTCTTCAGCTACAGATGAACCGATCGGGTGAGAGTCACCCGATCGGTTGGAATTCTGCTCGAGAAAACAGAGAACAGCCGCCCGCAGAACCGGTCTGTGAACCGGTCGGGTGACTTCTTTGTGAGCTGCGGTAGCGACCGGTTGGTGCACGCGTGCATCACCCGATCGGTTGGAGATGACCAACCGACCGGGTGAGGGGCTGAAAGATGAATACTTCGCCGTTTGACCCCCTGGATCACGCGTGACTTCTCCCGTTGCTCCGGGGACTTGGGATATCATCATTAAACGTCCCCTACGTGGTCAATCCCCTGCAATCATGGACAAACAAGGAAAAGTGAAAGAAAACGGGAAAACATACGAAAATGAATAAGAGACGGCGGAAAAACACGGAGAAACACAAAAGAAAACGTGCGTGAATATATGAAATATAGACGCACGTCACCTACCTTTTCAAGATATGCAAGGATAGTGTCATTCGTAGGTGTGTTTCTAAAGAGGAGGCGACATCCATCATTTTGCATTGCCACGGTCTACCATGCGGAGGACATCATGCCGCCTCTAAAACCACCGCTAAGATTTTGCAGAGCGGATTCTTCTGGCCTACAATGTTTAAAGACACACACGCTTTTGTGAAGGGTTGCGATAGATGCCAACGGACCGGGAACATCTCCAAGCGCAATGAGATGCCAATGAGACCCATCCAAGAAATTGAGCTTTTTGATTGTTGGGGAGTAGACTTCATGGGGCCATTTCCGTCTAGCAATGGTAACAAGTACATCCTATTGGCCGTTGACTATGTCTCCAAATGGGTGGAAGCAATTGCCACCCCTACCAATGATGCAAGAGTCGTCTCCAAGTTCTTTAAGCAAAATATCTTCCCGCGCTTTGGAGTGCCGCGTACCTTGATAAGCGATGGGGGAAGCCACTTCATAGAGAACAAGTTCGAAGCCATGCTAAAGAAGTACGGGGTAAATCATAGAGTTGGCATGGCATATCACCCCCAGACAAGCGGCCAAGTGGAAGTCTCAAATAGAGAAATCAAGCAAATTCTCGAAAAGACGGTGGATCGATCTAGAAAGGATTGGTCAATGAAGCTAAACGACGCTCTATGGGCATATCGCACGGCCTTCCGCACTCCCATAGGCACCACACCGTTCCGGCTCGTTTATGGGAAAGCTTGCCACTTACCCGTAGAGTTGGAGCATCGCGCATATTGGGCCATCAAAACCTTTAACTATGACTACAAGAGTGCGGCAGTGAGGCGACTCTTGGACATCAACGAGCTTGATGAGATAAGAAGAGACGCCTACGAAAGCTCGAGAATTTACAAGGAAAGGACCAAGATTTTCCATGATGCCCGCATAACCGTCACGGACTTCAAAGTAGGAGACAAGGTCTTGCTCTACAATTCCCGGCTCCGACTATTTCCCGGTAAGTTGAGGTCACGTTGGTACGGACCTTTCACCATCAAGCACATACAACCGGGAGGAGCTTTCGAGTTGGAAAGCAAGGACGGTGCCACATTCAAAGTAAATGGTCAAAGGCTCAAGCACTATTCCGAGGGAATCCCGACGGGCGAAACCAATAGAGTATATTTGCTTAAGGAGCGGTCGGATGATCTCTCGGACCTCCTTGATGAGGTGATAGAGGAGGCGATCCCCCACTCAATTGGCTCTCTTTTTGACGAAGATTTCGAGGAAGGCCCGGATTTAGGCCAAGATGAGACGAAAGATGATTCCCCCGACCTCTCCGCTGAAGATGATGAAGGCGACGCTGATGTCGCAAGGATTCGAGAGCTCTGCAAGCTCTCGAAATTAAAGTCTCCAAAGAAAGCTCCACCGGTACGGAAACCGGCGTCACCGGTGAAGCCGTCTACCGGAGCAAATGCTAGCTTAGGGGAGCCTCCCCCAACACTATTCGAGATGGGAGACCACCGAGGGAGAACACAACGCCGCAACTTCCCAATCCAAGCGTTCTCCCCGGAAAGTTTGATGGGTGCATCTCATATGCACCAAACATCCCGCATTGATTGAAAATTATAGGGGGTCGAGCACACGACCTTAAACGAGCGCTTGTCGGGAGGCAACCCGACGGTTTTTGCTTTATTTCCACTTTTTCTTTATTTTCGTTTTAGAAATTTTTAGTGTTTTGAGTCTTTCGCCCAAAAATTTTGTGATAACGGGTCCTATTTTTCTTGACAGGAGAGGAGATAGGTAGATCCATCATGAGGAGGATGAATGAGACGACGAGGAGCACCCCAAGAAGGCGCTCGACGCTTAGGAGGAAGATGGAATCGACTGGAGGAACAAAGACGGAGTCTAGAGCCCAAACGAAGACAAACAGCAGAACACAAGGCTCACTCGGCCGAGCATACTAGTCACTCGGCCGAGTACACAAGTTCGTCCGGCCGAGCCGCTCACGAACGAGGGAAGTCTGCTGTACCCAACTCTCTGTTTATTTTCTTGATTTCAATATAACTGCCACTCGGCCGAGTATATATTTTCACTCGGCCGAGTAAAACGGATACCCTCCAAGGGCGAGTCATGCCGAGTAGCTTGAGTCACTCGGCCGAATGGACTTACTCCACTCGGCCGAGGCTGGCAAAGCCACTCGGCCGAAGAGATAGCGGGGAGGAAATTTTCATTGGCCTCGCTCGGCCGAGTGACCACGTCACTCGGCCGAGTCGTAACTTTTTTATATAAAGGGCGAGTGGGGGGCACATTTTTCGAAACGCAAAACCCCCAAACACCCGCACCCCTTCAGCTCCCTCACCCGATCCTCGTTCGCTCGCGTCCCTACTCGCCCGACCGCCGCTGCCACACCGCCGCTCGGCCCGCCACCGCCGGCCGACCACCCCCGTCGCCTCGCCCGAGTCGCCGCCGGCGGCCGTGTCTCCGGTCACCTCCGGTACCCCTTATTTCGCCTATTTTCGCCTCTTTTTGTGTATTTTTGAGGATCCATGTGTTAAACGAACCCCTACCCCAAATCAATTTCCATATCTATCTATGATACCCCTAATGCTCCATACATTTTGACTATTACTCACCGATATCACCATTTCATGCGCAGGTTGCTTTTTGGAGCTTAGGGGAGCCCAAGGGAGCTTCTCGGGACTGATTTGAGCTTCGTGGAGGCACGGACTTCGAACGCTTCCATTACTGAGTACTCACGGTGTGTCTGGGTATACTCCTTCCACTCTTTTACGCACACCGCGCTTTTTGCACTTTTCGACGCGCTCGGGGCCGATATGCCGCCCCGGACACGGCCGCGGACGAGGAGACCTTCCGCTAAGCAGAAGCGGTCGGACGATGCCGGCCCCTCCCACAAGGAGGAAGGCTCTCCTCCTCCGTCCCCCACACACGCCGCACACCCCGTACAGCCTGCAGTGCACCCACAGCCCGCACAGCCTCTCCCTGCCGCTGCACAGCCACCACCACCGGCTCCACTGGTCGGGCCGCTCGGGATTACGTTCCGAGACGACGCACACCGCGCCGTCTTCGACCGTATCTCCCAGCGCTCGATCGTACCCTCCAGGTTTGCACACCTCGCTGACCTAGGACGCCTGGGGGTACTTGAGGGGATGCTCACGTTGTACGACAACGTGGGCTGGCGAGATTTTCTGCAGGTATCGGTGGATACGTTTTTCCGCCCGACACTTGAGGTTTTGAGTTCGATCGCCCGGACCGACGAGGGATGCTCATTTCGGTTCATGGATCGAGAGTGCCAGGTCACTCTCGATATGATGAGAGCGTTTTTCTCGTGGCCCGCTGTCCCCGGTGCCGATCACGGCTACGGCCCCACCCATATCCCCCCACCTTCCTTCGACTCCGGTGCCTTCTGGGCCCGGATTACGGGTCTCCACGCTGCCTTCGACCCTAGTAGGGCCAAGGCCTCGGCCATTGTCCATCCCTGCCTCCGCATTGCTCAGCGCCTTATGGCGACGACCTTTTTGGCCAGATATGAGCCGGGCACGATGTCTACGCCAGAGCTCTACATGCTCTACGCGATGACGCATCCCAGAGCTCTATCTAGGTATGGCGATGAGCTTGTCCCCGCCGTCGTGATCGATATCACGGCTTGGTTTTTAGACCGCATCATTGTATCGGTGGGCGCTCGCTCACCGATATGCTGCGGCGGCCTGATTACCTTGCTTGCTCTTATGACCGGCGAGGACTTCCCCGACGACTTGCGACACGTCCCGGGCCCCACTTCTCTTTCGATAGATGTTATGGCCCGGATGAAGATGCTTCGTCCGCACGGCGAGCGTCACTGGGTCTGGTTGCACGGCCCTTTCGGTGCCGATTACATGATTCTCCCGAGCCCTGCTCGGACTCTGATTGCACCAGCCCACGTTGACTGGCTCCCTGCGATGGATGTCCTCATCCCCGTTGCTTACGTGCTCGAGGCCGAGGAGGCCGAGGAGGCCGAGCAGGCCCACGCTGCCCCTGTTGACCCTGTTGCACACCCTGCCGAGCCTGCTGCCGAGCCCGTTGACCCTGTGGCCCCTCAGCCCGTACCTGACGTTTCCGCTGCTCCTGACACCGCTGTCAGTGTCGGGAGTACCTTGGCTGAGCCCACTTCCTCCACCACCACCACTTCCGAGGCTGTCACCACCACTCCCACCACCACCACAGGCCCTCTGTCCGTCGATCCTCTTTGCTCCGCACTCCCCGAGCGCCCGCAGACCTTTGTTGTGAGTGGAGAGCCCTCATTTGCCGCGGTCGTGGAGACCATGGCTAGCATGATCTCCGCTGGGGTTGCGCCCTTTGGACCACACACTTCCACCCCAGCGGTAGTTACCTCTGTCTCCACCCCTGCTGTATTTTCTGAGAGCGTCGTGGCATCTGTCCACACTTCTGTGCCACTGACCTCTCTGGCTGCCTCGCTGCCATTTTTGCACTCTTCTTTCGCTGCTGCCGCCTCCACTTCTCACCGGCCGGCGCCCCGGCCTCACACTGAGGCCAGGCCCACATTCGTAGGCGCAGCACCTTTTGTTCCTTTCCCCGCTGAGCCAGTCACATACGCGACCCGAGTTCGCCAGCCACGCCTTGCCCAGCCCCGCCCGGTGCGTCCCTCTGCACCACCGCCCCCGACACTGTACTCCAGAGCATTCGTGCTCTAGAGGGGGCGGTGAGTGGCCTCAGAGGCGACCTCAGGACCCTGTCCTCCACCGTCTCTGCGATGGCTGGCCGCTTCGAGCTGCTCCCCCAGATCCATTACTATCTCACCCAGGTTCTGGAGCGTCTCCCGCGCGTACCCCCACCCACCCAGCAGGTTCCCGCCCACACTTCCACACACACCCGACCTGCTGCCACTCCCACACCCACCCCCGCTCAGCAGCCTGTCCAGCCAGCACCACCCACACGACCTCCGCCTCAGGACGGAGACGGCGCAGCACCACCTTCCTAGGCACCCTTGATGCCATCGATTCTTTTTGCCGTTGTGCTGCCCGTTTCTGCTGGGTCCTGACGCCTTTTTGTCCACCCCCCTCCCCTCACTTATTTTGGGATTCTCTTTTTGATCATATCTTTATATATCTTTTTTGGGAGAGAGGGAGAGTTTTTGGTGCCACTTATACATCTGTTTCACTCCTCTCTGTGCATGTATCATGTCCGCATCATATTTTCATTTCTTTATTTTTCTTTTTATCTTCATTTTTCCATGCATGCATCCTCACCATCCCCTCACATTTCTTGTCTCTCGGTGTGTCACACTTTGCATATTGAGGACACTGTGCCGTTTAGCTTGGGGGAGTGAGTTCTCACGTTCTTTTTCGATTTGCCACCTTTATTTTTAGTTTTTCACACCACTTTTTTTCGCTTTTGCACTTATTTTCACCACTTTTCTTTTATTTTACCATGCATCACGTTTTTCTTACTTTTTCTGTGTGCTGCATTGTAAATAGCTCTATTTTCCTTTTATCCTTATTTCTTTTTATTTCTTCATCTCATGCTAGAGACGACTTTTCTGTGATGATGATGACGTTGGATTTAGCTTACTCTATATGCATGCTTTATTTGTCATGTCTTAGACTTTATTTCTGATATCATATGCTATGACTTCCCTTGCATCTAGAGATAGTAACCCACATTTTTTTTCCGCATGAAAATGGATGAAATTTTATTATTAGCTGAGTCTGAATATTCATATGTATGCTATCACAGAAAACACACCGAGATTCACGCATTGGACGCCTATATCTGGAGTACTGATTTCCTTTTCCTATATCACTTCTATAAGCATGAATTGTACACTTCACTTCAGGATGATTGAATGATGTTAGCTATGATAAATCTGGATTAGTTAGCTTTTTTGTGATCGAAACTGAGTAGATTAGATTACCCTGCTGAAGTTGTCGTGCATGTCCTATAGAGTGAACCGAGAGTTATATCTATTTCTTTCTCCACAAATCTTGAACATCATTTCTCTACTTTTATAATCATTGGTGAATCTCCCCTTAGTGACTCTATTTTATGGCATTTCCCCGCTACTAATTCCTAGCTCCAAATCTCTTATTCTATAAAAAAAGAGAGAGAAAAAGAGAAAACATTCCTGCATATCATTATCTCTCTCTTTGAGCTGGGATCGTTGTGTATATATGCTTTATCAAAAAAAAACAAACAAAAGAGAAAAGAGGAAAAATCCTCAATAAAGGATCCCATCTCACTTTCTTCCTTTCTTCTTTCTTCTTATTACATTTGGAGCTATATAAAAATGGGGATGAGAATATTTTTTATGCCACCACGCTTATAGATAAGCTTGGGGGAGGGGATCCATTGATGTGTGAGAGAGTGACTACTTGACGTTGCACGACAACCTAGGCTAAGTAATATTCTATACTCGGTGAGATTATTTTTAGCTTTACGAAATCCAGAAATCTAAGCCTAGCGTTCATTTCATAAAATCCATACTTTTCTATTCTCTCTATTCTATGGTGGGATACTCTTATACTCCTGATAGAAAGCGTTCAATTGAAAAGTGTGTGATCTGTGATTTGTATACCGCTTTAAATGATTCAGACGAAGTTAATTTTAGAATTATTCCGTTTTTCATGATTATATCGTTGTTCGTGGGTTTTCTATTTCTATTTGCACTATTATACTATGATATCAAAATAAAATTCTTTGACATGTATTTTTCATTCGGTGCATGCTATAAGAGTAAGTGAAACCCACGTCCTGAGAAAATGATCTAGCATCCTACCTCTTCGCTTCTTCCTTTCTTCTTTATTTTCTTTCGATTTCATTCTTCTCCGTTTTTCATTTTTCGTTTTTCGCCGTTTTCGTTTTCCGAATCCACCGGGTTCGCCTTTTACTTACCTTCCTCGAGGACGAGTAAGAGGCAAGCTTGGGGGATTTTGATCACTCCTTATTTTACACCTCTTTTCCGCATGTTTGCATGCCATTTAGATCGCCCAAATCATGTTTTTCACGATATATCGACGATATTGCGATGCTTTTCACGATTTGTTGTTTTTGTCGCATTTCAGGTGATTTGGCGCGATTTGGAGTGATCCCGAGATGCACTTACTCTAGACGGTCACCAACGACCTCCCCGAGGGGTATTTTGTTGTTGGAGAGGAGCGGAAGAAGAATGGACGTCGCAGGAGCGACGAGGAGGCCAAAAGAAGCAGATTGGGCATTTTTTGTGTCCCACTCGGCCGAGTGGAGGAGCCACTCGGCCGACCAGCGAGACACTGCTCGGCCGACCAGAACAGACACGATTTATGTGTGCACTCGGCCGAGCACCGAAGACCACATCGGCCGAGTGACGATATCACGTCCGCCCGAGTGGCGCCCAGACGAAGCCCTTCCAAAACATCGAAGTTACTGTTTTTCGGCTGCCTGAACTTCAGAAGACCCACTCGGCCGAGTGGAGATTCCCGTCCGCCCGAGTACAATGAAGTCATCGGCCGAGTAACGACAACTCACTCGGCCGAGCCGCCTCCGAAGTGAAGACCCCTGAAAGCCCCGACTTACTGGAAAATTGCAGGGTTTTCACTCGGCCGAGCGACTTTTGTCACTCGGCCGAGTGCGATGCGCTGCCTGTAGCGAAAACTGCGGAAAACAGGCTGTGCAGGGGTATTTTGGTCACGATTTTTGGACGATTTTGAGGGCTATTTAAACCCTGTTTTTACCCTAGTTTTGAGAGCCTCTCTCTTAGATTTTTTGCAGCTTTTTAGATTAGTTTTTAGCTTTATTCTTGTGATTGGAGAGGAGACAAAGATTGGAATTTTGTTGGATTAATTGAAGAACTCCATTGGTTTGCATCTCTTTTCCTTAAAAATTCTATTTTTATTGCTTATCTCAATATTGTGATGAATTTCATTGCTTATTTCAACGATTATTTTTGTGATCTTGCTATGAATTGTGAGTAGTCTCCACGTCTCGGGGCGTGGGGATGAACCCTACAAGCCCATTTTCATATTCGTGATGAATTGGTAGAAATTGTGCTAGAATTGTTATTAGGGATTAGATTGGGATCAATTTACTACGAATGGCTAGGTATTCATATCAATTGGGATTTGCAAGAGATTGGATCCCAATTTGATAAGAAACCCTAGAAATCCGAATTGGGTTGGAATCGGATTTTTGAAGTATCGGTTTGCAAGAGATTGGACCGATACTAGGATTTCCGTTTGCAATTCCGTGCCAATACCCGTTTGCAAGAGATTGGACGGGTAGGAACTATCTCAATCTAGATCGCGAGCCGAGTTTGCAAGAGATTGGGCTCAGTACGCGATTGGACGATGATGTTGATCCTAATGCTAGCTTTCCTAGGCTAGGGTTTGCAAGAGATTGGACCCAAACCTAGGATAGCTATAGACCGGCAACAGCGCGAGAGCGTGAGCTTGGTTTTACATTCAGTTGCAACTAGTTCATCCAAATTCTCATTCAAGCAAATTTGATACCGATGAACCACATTTATGAGATACGGTGAGTAGCGGGGATTCCCCATTCCCTAGACGTCTTTATTTGATTTGATATTTCCGCATTTTTGTCTGACGATTGTGACAGGATCGCCAAGGGCAAATCTCTCTCCTTGAATAGCCAGGTTGATTTGAACAAGCACGGTCATTCGTCCTCCCTGTGTTCGATATCCCGCTTGCCGCTATACCGTGCGCTTGCGGTAAAACTACAACCGTTCTTTGGGTCACATCCCGGAGCGATCACCAACGTATAAGTGATCTCATTTAATATAGTTAAGTGGGATAAATGAGTCAAGTAGGTCGTGGGCCTTTATGTGTAGCGACTATTGGGCTTCAATTTGTTGATGGGCCGAATTGGAAACCCTAGGGCTAAGCAGGCTAGCCTATTTATTTGCGGTCATGATCCCCAGAACACACGAACGAAGATAGCCGTCTTTTCTACGTCCCGTCGCTAGAAGAGAAACCGGGAGAAAGCCAAAGGATCTCTCTAACGGTTGATTCGTGCGTCATCCAGATCATCTTTTTCATGGATTCAGGTATGATTCCTATCAGAGAAGGTAAAGTTTTTAATATTCAGCATGCCTATATCTAAATCTGTATGTTTAGGAATGAATACAGATTCAGATCTCAAGTTCTTTCAAAGTGGTATCAGATCCTACTTACTTGGATCTTATTATTTTGCCTCCTCTATGAGTAGATCTAATAAAAATAGGGTTTTTTAATCCGTTTGGATTCTGTCGGGACAAAGGGGGCGGCACCTTGCCGCCCCCGTTGGAGAAAAGCAGGCCCCCGACTTGGGGCCTATTGCGATTCATCAGGGGCGGCGCCCAGCAGGCCCCCATCGTAGACGTGGCGCCGGCCCTTTGCCATGGCCTAGCGCAAAGAAGGGGGCGGCGGCCGCCCCCTTGGATGGCTGCTCCGGCTAGGGTTTCTGAAACCCTAGCAAACCTTGGGCCAAAATCAGGCCCAAAAGAGCATTGTTTTCAAAAAAAAATTTAAACAGTATTGGGCTGGTATTTTTTGGGCCTGTTTTGGCTAATTGCACCGGTTTTGGGCCTCTTTATTTAGCCAATTTTTGGTTTATTTGAACACTAATGTGGGCTTGTTTCATAAGAATATAAACACATATGTTAATAAGGAAATAATAAGGGGTTTTGTACATATATATTTCATTTGAGGTATACTTTTACGTTAAAATAGTTTAGCTTATTTAAATTCATTTTAAAGCATGCTGTCAGGAACCCTACAGGGCTACACACACACACTAGAGGGAGGGTGAATTGAAGAATTTTGGCAGACCCTTAGGGCTCAAATCTGTGTTCTTCCTAAGTCGAACTAACAACAGAGGGAAAATATGCACAGCGGAAAAGCATAAACATGATAAACATTTTAGCGAACCCTAAGGCGAGCCAGAACCTCGCCAAGAACTATGCCAACTTGGAGTGGATCTGACCACCCCAAGAGGGATCTAGCCTACTGCGACATTATTAAAATTGTACTAAAAAGCTACTAAATAACATACCCAGAATCTTGGCCTTGGGTCAGGCAAGATGTACCGCACCACCTTTCTTGCGCTCCTTGTAGCCGAGCTGCCTCGCGCCTTCGAACCGATCTACCTGAGCCGTCTCCGAGCCGATCACTTGCCAAAGAAAGTTTCACTTGAGCAGACTTGCATCTTGGACGTCTGGATCCAATCCAAACCTCCTCGTAGTCTTGCTAGGACCCGACGGGAGGTTATGAAGAGAAAGATGAGAGGAATTTAAGTTCACAATCGAGCGTGCTCAAAAATCAGGAGCTTATAGAATCTATCACTTGGTGTGTTTTTCAACGAAGAGAGTGCACCCCTATTTATATAAGGATTCGGATCCTCTCTTTTCGTCACGAGCAATGTGGGACTAAACTAAAATTGGGTAATTGGGTTGATTTCATTAGAAGTCCAAAGTTCTAAAATCAACCATAAATCGATTTCTTATTTTAGACTTTCAAACAACCTGTCAAATCGAAGATCTCGAGACAACGAACGCGTAAGGAAAAACGGCATCCAATTCCGATATCATTTGACCCCTCAAATGTCGAAAATAGACTTTCAAATCCCGTTTTCACAAAAAACAGCACAAACAGGGTCAGATCGCGCCACGTGGCACGCTCTGTGCACTCCACGTGGCGCGTACACATCAGCCCCCTCCTGGCGGGTCTGACCTGCCAGGTGCAAGTCAGACCCGTAAGCCCACTAAGGACCATTCCTTAGTTGTTTTTGCGTTTCTGGGCTCGTTAGAGCTCCGATTTGGACGCAGTGTCTTCCTGTGGATTTCTCAGGAAGTCCCCTTCATTCCCATGCATCTAAGTCAATTTAATACCAAGTATTAATATGTCCCAAATTCTAAACTCTTTATTTTTTAAGTTCACAACTTACTTGTGAACCAAATCACTCTATTTCATCAAATGCATTCCTCTTAACATTCTTCCTATTACTAAGACGTGAATACTACTCGGTGTGAGACCCTACAGCCTGACCCTACTATAGGTTGGGGCTCGAAACCCCTAGACGACGGTAACCACAAGCAGCAGGCGTCGTCCCTGTTTCAGAATCATACTTACGTGATCGACCCAATGACGAATGTGTCGTTGGGATCACTTTGACTGTGTCAGTGATCAATTCCGCAGTTTTAGTCACTTCGTCAAGACTGTGTCTCTGCATGACCTAGGGTATAGTTTACCGTCAACCTCACTAGACAGCATTGGTCAGTATACATCGGTCTATATTGTATTCACGTTGTACATCCTACTACATAGCCCGGCCGAGGATTAACACAAAGACCGTACTGATCCAGTGACACTAACTTCACTTTAACGGAAGAGATGAATCCCATCTTAGTCATCTACTTTCCTCGTGAGCTTCAGTTGTCATCCAACCTAAGATATTTCAGCATGCCAAGCCTCGAAGCTAGATCATAAATCTAAGTGACACTATACATTCACAGGTTTGTACTGATGACTTCAGGTCTTAAGGACCAACTAGCCTATCATCACTCTAGAGTTATTATTGACAGTCTAGTTAAAGCTTAACCATTTAATAACTCTAAGTTGGTCGTTCAGTGTACTCATTCTCTAATGAGCACCTGTGTCTCGTCTCCGACTTCACCAAGTCGAATGACTATAAGATCTGCATTACCCTAAGATAAGACAAAGACACAATGGTCTAACCAACGTGTCGATGTCCTATTCTCGACACATCTATGCCCTTGAACCGTTTAAGGCTTAAGTATCTAATCGGTCACTAACTTCTCATAATCGAGATCTACATCTGGATATGTAGTGACCTGACTATAAGTCTAAGGAAATTATCTAAGTATTAGATTCTACGAATTTATACTTAGGATAATTGATACCATATAATTTTCTGAACGAGATGATTATCTAAGAATAAATGCCTCAAGGGCATACATCTTCCTACATCTCCCACTTGCACTTAGGCTATTTATCTCGGTATCTCATACTGCTATAGCATATCAGTCATATTGGACATTCATATGTCAAAACTAAGAATGGTTCCGCTAACGTGTATCTATTTGGCTTTTTAATGGAGTCTAATATATACATCACTTGATCACACCAGGTTGATCCTTCGAAGTTACTTTGGATCCTATCCAACAATTTTCCCTTTTGTATGGCTAACAATTTAGCTCATACAATATGATGTAGTCTTAGTCGTTTTTAAAAGTCAGTCATGTCTCATTCCAACTATTTTTGTGTCAATTATGTCGGGTACATAAGTGACGCCCTAAGTCTCTATATGCTAGACATGATCAAAACTATTTTGATTTAATATCGTATATAGACGATTTAATAAGTTTGAAACCTTTTACTTAGTCCGAGACGGAACTAAGTTATATGCTAGCTCCCACTGACTTTGAGAACTATCCGGTTAAACATTTCGACTTAAATCTCTAAATCATATTTAGAATATTTATTAAGTGTAACCTTTTAAGAAGTGCTGAATAGGAACATACCAGTGTCAGGTGGGTTGGACGAATGAGTCATATCAAGACTCGTTTATAGGAGTCTTGATGCTGACTCATTCAGTCAAACATCCTACACTGCACTTTCCTTCTACTACATTTAATCTTTTCTCATAAAGTATCAAATGTAGTTTGATTAAGA
This sequence comes from Scilla litardierei, assembly GCA_030789695.1. Lineage (NCBI taxonomy): Eukaryota > Viridiplantae > Streptophyta > Magnoliopsida > Asparagales > Asparagaceae > Scilla > Scilla litardierei. The sequence continues at coordinate 50,486,946 of CM061132.1, read as the reverse complement.
ATTAACTTTAACTTGCGTGTAATTTGGATCATATCTAATTATACGCTCCTGGAACCTACATTTAACTTTAGATTGGCTATAATATATAGTCAACTCCAAAACAATCAAATTGAATCAGAAGTTTCACATGACAACTCAAGGATTTATGCATACCAACATAGACAGCCATATCCACAACAATCAGACACCCGCAACAAATTTCAATTTTAACAAAGCACATTTCCAAGATATTATTAAACAATGGATTCATAAAACTGAATCGGACTTTGTTTATCAAAATATAAACTTTGAGTGATTAACACTCAATCATTGTTTTTAAAGTAAGCATCGATACATTTTATTCGAAATAAGAAAAAATATCGATCCCTTCATCTTCATATCTTCTGAAGTCCTTATACATTCCCAGCAGCAACGATTACTCCGATGTCGACCGTCCATGGAACTTCGTCCACCCTCTGCTTCGCTATCAGGCACCTGTATACAATACACAGATGTCTTAGTATATTATACCTTGTAACAAAGCATTTATGGAAATTTTATGCTTTTATTAAAAGAATTTTTTGTACCTGAGGTAAAGGCATCAGTATGCCCCTTTTTTTTGCAAGGTACACCTTGCAGTTCCTCTTCCAGTGGCCTATCTTGTTGCAGTGAAAGCACTCGGATTTCGACGGAGCCCCCTTTGTCTTCTTCCCCTTCTTCACTTTAGCTGGTTGTGGGATCTGCCTCTTCTTACATTTGCCTTTCGGCTGGTCTGAAGAAAGAGAGCCAACAACCAACACAGCTGGTTTCTTCTCGATTTCCTCAAACTGCCTAAGCATGTTGAGGAGACCAGGAAGATCCGTTTCAATACTGTTCATGATGAAACCAGTAATGAATTGCTTGAATGCATGGGTTAAAGATTTCAGGATGATGTCCACGGCCATCTCATTGTCGAGGACAAAACCCAATAGGGCAGCATCTTCCACGTACCCGATCATCTTAATGACATGATCTTGTATGTGGCCCGTCTCCATCTTAGTGCCCCAGAGGTTACTCGTGGCTTCAAATTTGGCAGCTCTTGACCGCTTGCCATACAACTCCTCTGCATTCAGAAGCATGCTTTGAACATCCAAACGTTCATGCTTCCTTTGCAGGTCATTGTTCATTGAAGCCAGAGTAAGGCACCTGGCCCTATCGGCATCACTCTGGTACAGCTTATAGGCTTCCTTTTGTTTGTGGCTTGCATCTGTTAGATCCTGTGGATGGCAAACAACACTAGAAGGGGGGTTGAATAGTGTTGTATAAAGATAAAACTTATTCGTTCTTAACCAATCAACACAAAACAAAACCTTCTAATGTTGTCTAAGAAACCAAGTAGAGTAATTTATGCTTGGTTCTTAGTCAACTCAATAAATCTTTAAAACAAATCAGAGACAAAAGACTTCTGGTAGTCGACTCCCTATGAACAGAAGTCGACTCCCAGAGGGAATTCAAGCACAGATCAGATAGTTAAATACTCAATGAAGATATATGAAATTTGCACAGAAGTATAATTACAAGACTGATCTTTATCAATATATTATAGAGGAGTTACAAGAATACTGAACAAAGATTAATTGCAAGTTAAATAAGAAATGCTCGCAAAGATAAACAAACACAGAAATAGCAAACGCAGACACAAGGATGTTTATCCTGGTTCCCCATAACTTTTGGGTACGTCCAGTCCCCGACCAATCCGGTATGAGATTTCCACTATCTGCCTTGGCAAATACAAGCACCTAACTTCACTTGTTAGGATTTCCAACAACCTAGTCTTGACCAGGATTTCCAACCACAACACCTAGACTTGTCTAGGGTTTCCAACAATAACACCATTTCACCAAAGGGTAATCACAAAATAAAATCAATATCCAATTCACCACAATAGATTGGTTGAGATTGGATTTACACCCGAATTCTATAGCCAAATAGTAATAGACAATTTACGTGTAGTGGCTTGATAGAATAAGATTCTAGATCAAACAAAGATACGAATGAAGTCTTTGTGATCTAGATCTAATGTTTTTCAAAAATCCTTTAAATAAAAAATTCGAGAACAAATAATACTGATTTTGAAAAACCAGATAGCCAAATAAAATTATGATCTTCAGAAAATAATATCAAAAGAAATTGCAAGATCAAGAGTAAAAACAAATTTGGCTAAGAGAGAATGAGAGCTGAGAACTTTAGAGCGTTTTGCACAAGAGAATTTGAATTCAATAGTTGTTGTGTTTTCTCAAAGAAAAATGGTCCTCTATTTATAGGAGAAATCTGAGAATTCAAATTTCAAATTCCTTTGACTTTTGTCCCGAAAATCATGGGAAAAAATCAATCAAAGATATTTCAAAAATCAAGTCAAAACGTCAAACTTCGATAGCTGGTAGTCGACTCCCTAGGAGTGGCAGTCGACTCCTAGTGTGTTTCAGGAGAAATTGATTCTCAGCAGGTAGTCGACTCCCTACTTTTGGTAGTCGACTCCCAAAGGAGTTTCTTCTGAATCACAGCTAGTCAAACAAGTAGTTAACTCCAGGGTGTAGTGGAGTTTCACTACGGAAATATAAAACGACTAGAAAAAGCTCTCAATATCTTTTTGAAAATGATTTAAAAGATATTTTGAAACGTTTTTGAAATCATTTGTGTGTGTGATTGTCTATATGATTGGCTTTAACAATACCCTTAAAAACACAACACACTCACTATAGACTAGGACACGTCTTCAAAAGCTTGATCAACTGATGGAGTGGATGTGAGCTTTACTTGAGCTTTTTGAGCTTTGAGCTTCATCACTGATCTTAGCAACGTTCGTCCTTGTCTTCGAGCAAAGATTGCGCTTCTTGGAGTATGCATAAAGCTTTTCATTTGTTGCACCAATCCTCACACTTAAATCATAGTGTAGTTAGTACACTAAGCTTCATTTGGTGTGCTCATCATCAAAATCACTTGGGGTGGAATTCAATTTCCATCACTCTCCCCCTTTTTGATGATGACACCCAAATGAAAAATGAAGTAAGTTGAAATATGAAAATACAGTTACTCCCCCTGCTTTGATGCGGTTCTCCACCTGCATCGAAGCCATTAGCAAAACAATATATTCATTTTTGCATTTCATATTTTTCTCCCCCTTGTCATCAACAAAAAAAATTAATGACAAAGTATAGTAACATATGAATCATAACATGATTTTTGGAGGGGAATTCAATTACTATTTCTACAAAAGAAATGTTAGCATAAGATCAACCAATTTTTGCATAATAGATAAGTTCATAGATATGAAGAGGTAGCAAGCATCACATGAAAATAGAGTTATTACAGACCATAAGTTTGAAATCATTGTTTTAAGAACCATTGTTTGAAAGCCATTGTTTGAAATATCAAGGATGACCGCCGTTCTTCTTCAATTCCTTGATCTCATCAAGGATCATGACAAGCGTCTCCTCCGTCATTTTATTGCTCTTGACCACGAATTCTTTGAGGTCGTCCACCTTTTTGTTGAGGTCATCGAAACCTTTCTCTTGTGATATCTTTAACTTCCCAATTTTCTTCAAGAGCATCTCTTGAAGTTCAATGATGTATGCCGGTGGCTCTTCTTCTTCCTCCTCGCTTCCTTTTTCTTCTTCTCCTTCTTCTTCCTCATCAGAATCTGAAACAACAATTTTCTTACCTCTCCTGGAGGATGACGATCCTCCTTCAGCAGCAAGTTTCTCTTCAAGAATGTTCTCATCAAGGTCATGATGTTGGTTCATTCTTCCAAGAGCATGGACATCAAATATGCGTACCGGTTCCAGAATTGTGGTTTCATTATCCAAAGGCACATTATAGCTAATAAACAGGATAGTGAGATAATGTCCATGTGCTAGAGTGGATGAGGGTCTGTCTGAAGAAGCTGAAGCAAGAATAGAGTCCATAATGACTTTGGCCCAATTGACAAGGATGTTCCCTAACATAGCATAGATACACTTGGCCTGCTTCTCAGACAATATAGGGTGACTACCAGATTTTTGGGTAATATTGTAAGATAGTATATTTGCAAGAATTCTACCCGGATAGCGAAGATCGCTACAAGGGAGTTTAGTTTGAAAATACTTTCCCGGCAAATACATTCTCTCCAAGATATTACTATCAGTCATCTCTATTTTATCAAGTAACTTGCCAGTGTATGGGATGCCTAGGGCTTCTCCAAGGGATTTAACGGTAATGGCAAGTTTTGTGTCTAGTACTTTGGAGACAAATCGGCTTTTGGCAAGATCATAATCCATATTAGCATAAAATATGTGCACAAGCCTGGGATAGCAGAGATAGGTGTTTTCAGAAGAAAATAGGTTGGCCAAGTTCTGAAAGTCTAGTATGCTATCAATGCCATAGTTAACTACATCATCAAGTTTGACAAATCTCTCATGAAGGATATGTTTCTTAGAGATTTTGACAAAGTGTTCATATGTGGTACTCCTAAACAGATAGGGCAAGATTGTTTCTTTCTTATATATAGATTCAGTTGAAACTTTCCTCTTCTTAGAAAGTATTCCCTTGAGAGGCATCTAGATAGAGTAAAACAAGAATTGACAATACTAGATATGCAAGGAAATCATGAAGTAAAGATGATGAGAAAATTTTTTACCTTGAGTAAGTTTGAGAAAGAGATGAAATCAAGAGTTGAGAGAGCTCCAAATAACCCAAGCACCAAGAGAAATTTTCAAGAGAAGAGGGGAATGGGATAGTCGGCTACCCTAGGGTTTCTCTTTGGGGTTTTTTAAAAAAGAGGTGAAGGATGGTGAAGAATGAGGGCCAATGGATCAAGAAATGAATGGTTGGGATAAAGTTTGGCTTATTGGGTATAAGTTGCCTTTAGGATATGAACCCATTAACTCCATAGAACCCAATAGGAGTTAGTCAAAAAAAACAAACAAACCCAGAATTCTGCACACATGCTGGTAGTCGACCCCTCATGTAGGTAGTCGACTCCCTACTAGGTTGAGTCGTTTTCTCATCCCGAGGGGTTTTGATCCAAGACTGAGTGCGTTTTCTGAACAAGCGATGTTTTTAAAAATATAACGCAAACATTCATACTTAGATAAAAAGATAAAAAAATATTAACTCATTTTAAACAAATTTAAGCATATATATTTTTGCAAAGAAAAATGATTAAGTCGCAAAAGAACGCTTTTGATGCTGATCCAGTTATCAAGCGTTGGATCTTGTTTTCTCCTCTTTGTTTCTTTAGAGTACCTGAAAAATAAACGTTTATGGTACTCTTTGGCTTTTGAGTCCAGAGGGTTAGTCTTTAGGAAGCCAAACCCAGTGTGGTTTAGTTCCTTCATAAAAAGTATATTTATAGTTTTTGCTTAAGTGAATTTGTTGAACAAAATTTGTAGCGAACATTTTCTTTTGTTGATCGGACAAGTTCTTCGGTATCCAGATGCTCAAAAAATTTTGTTAGAATGATGCATCCTAGTATGCTTAACCCGTTTCTTGGTATGATGTGAATCATAACCGAGTCCGGTTTTGCTAGATGAGGCTTTTTAGTTATTTATTAAACTATCAAGCTTCCCTTTTCATTTGTTGAAATTTTCAATAATTTTCATCGTAGCATCATATTTACTTTGACATATACGAGAAGATTATTCAGATTCTCAACTTTTTCATTTACTGATAAAATATCTTTTTGCAAAGAATCATTCTTTTCTTTAAGGAGACTATTTTCTTTAATGATTTCTTCTTTTTCCTTAGTATCCTTTTTAATATTTCTAAGTGTTCTTCTATGTTCTTTTATGAGTTTTTCATGCATTTTGCATAGCTCCTTATATGCTCCCCTATAGTCCATGTATTCATCATCACTTGATGATGAATCAATGGCACTAGATGAATCATGATGTGAACTTACCTTAGAGGATGTGGAAGCCATGAAGCACATGTGTGCTGTTTCTCTTCTTTCATCATTATCTTCTGCTGATGATTCATCGGACGAGGAATAGTCGCACTGGTCGAAGGCTGCGTAAGCTTCCTTCTTTGGTCGTCGGAATTTGTTTCTTCCATTGTTTCTCTTTTCATTATTGTCTCTGTTCTTCCCATGATCTCTGGAATCATGATTGCTTCTTTCCAACGGACAGTCTCTCTTGACGTGCCCTGGTTTATTGCAACCAAAACAAATAATACTGTTAGTAGGTCTAAAAGAGTGTTTACCATACTTACTTGTGATGAACTCTTTAAAGTTCTTTGAGATGAAGGCGATATGGTCTTCTTTGTCTGTGTAGTCGGAATCTTCTTCTTGGGCTTTAAACGCGAGATTCTTCTTCTTTGGTTTTTCTTCGATCTTCTTATCTTCTTCAAGTTCAATCTTGTATGCCATGAGATTTCCCATTAGTTCTTCAATGGTAAGGTCATTTACGTTATGAGCTTCTCGAATGGCAGTTGTCTTTTCCTTCCACTCGGGTCGGAGAGATATTAGTATCTTCATTACCTGCTCATATTCGGAAAGTTTCTTTCCTAATCCTACAAGCTCATTTGTAATGTTAGTGAAACGAGTATTCACATCGGTGATACTCTCTCCTTCTTCCATTTTAAAAGATTCGAATTTGGAGTGTAAAACATATATGCGGGATTCATTTACCTTTTCAGTTCCTTCGTGACTTACCTGAAGAGTATGCCATATTTGGTGTGATGTCTCACATTGGGAGACTCGATTGAACTCATTTCCTGTTACGACGCAAAATAGTGCATTCATTGCCTTTGCATTAAGATTTGCTCTCTTCTTGTCGTCGGCTAACCATTTCCCAAATTCAATGTCGGTATGTGCGATGTACGTGACTTTAGTAACGGTCCATGCTTCGATATCCAATGACTCCAGGTGAGTCTTCATTTGGATCTTCCAGCTATCGTAGTTAGTTTCGTTGAACAGAGGTGGTCGCATGGTATTCGGTCCTTCAGAGTGGAAAGATGTTGACGCCATCACTTTTATAGCCTCGCTCTGATACCAAGGGTTGGATCCTGTGGATGGCAAACAACACTAGAATGGGGCGTTGAATAGTGTTGTATAAAGATAAAACTTTTTCGTTCTTAACCAATCAACACAAAACAAAACCTTCTAATGTTGCCTAAGAAACCAAGTAGAGTGATCTACGCTTGGTTCTTAATCAACTCAATAAATCTTTAAATCAAATCAGAGATAAAAGACTTCTGGTAGTCGACTCCCTATGAACAGAAGTCGACTCCCAGAGGGAATTCAAGCATAGATCAGATAGTTAAATACTCAATGAAGATATATGAAATTTGCACAGAAGTATAAATACAAGACTGATCTTTATCAATAAATTATAGAGGAGTTACAAGAATACTGAACAAAGATTAATTGCAAGTTAAATAAGAAATGCTCGCAAAGATAAACAAACACAGAAATAGCAAACGCAGACACAAGGATTTTTATCCTGGTTCCCCACAACATTTGGGTACGTCCAGTCCCCGACCAATCCGGTACGAGATTTCCACTATCTGCCTTGGCAAATACAAGCACCTAACTTCACTTGTTAGGATTTCCAACAACCTAATCTTGACCAGGATTTCCAACCGCAACACCTAGACTTGTCTAGGGTTTCCAACAACAACACCCTTTCACCAAAGGGTAATCACAAAATAAAATCAATATCCAATTCACCACAATAGATTGGTTGAGATTGGATTTACACCCGAATTCTATAGCCAAATAGTAATAGACAATTTACGTGTAGTGGCTTGATAGAATAAGATTCTAGATCACACAAAGATACGAATGAAGTCTTTGTGATCTAGATCTAAGGTTTTTCAAAAATCCTTTAAATAAAAAATTCGAGAACAAATAATACGGATTTTGAAAAACCAGATAGCCAAATAAAATTATGATCTTCAGAAAATAATATCAAAAGAAATTACAAGATCAAGAGTAAAAACAGATTTGGCTAAGAGAGAAAGAGAGCTGAGAACTTTAGAGCGTTTTGTACAAGAGAATTTGAATTCAATAGTTGTTGTGTTTTCTCAATGAAAAATGGTCCTCTATTTATAGGAGAAATCTGATAATTCAAATTTCAAATTCCTTTGACTTTTGTCCCGAAAATCATGGGAAAAAAATCCATCAAAGATATTTCAAAAATCAAGTCAAAACGTCAAGCTTCGACAGCTGGCAGTCGACTCCCTAGGAGTGGTAGTCGACTCCCAGTGTGTTTCAGGAGAAATTGATTCTCAGCTGGTAGTCGACTCCCTACCTTTGGTAGTCGACTCCCAAAGGAGTTTCTTCTGAATCACGGCTAGTCAAACAAGTAGTTAACTCCAGGGTGTAGTGGAGTTTCACTACGGAAATATAAAACGACTAGAAAAAGCTCTCTATATATTTTTGAAAATGATTTAAAAGATATTTTTGAAACATTTTTGAAATCAGTTGTGTGTGTGTGATTGTCTATACGATTGGCTTTAACAATACCCTAAGAAAAACACAATACACTCACTATAGACTAGGACACGTCTTCATAAGCTTGATCAACTTATGGAGTGGATGTGAGCTTTACTTGAGCTTTTTGAGCTTTGAGCTTCATCTCTGATCTTAGCAACGTTCGTCCTTGTCTTCGAGCGAAGATTGCTCTTCTTGGAGTATGCATAAAGATTTTCATTTGTCGCACCAATCCTGCACACTTAATCGTAGTGTAGTTAGTACACTAAGCTTCATTTGGTGTGCTCATCATCAAAATCACTTGGGGGTGGAATTCAATTTCCATCAGCATCTTCGTCAGGCTTCTCCGGAGCGTTCTCGAACAGCACGTATCCTATCCCAGCTAGTGATAGGACTAGCTTGATTTTCCTAATCAAATCTTTATAATTGGTCACGTCAAGCACGTACTTTTCTATCATGTACTTAAGACCCGAATCCATTCTGCATTTAAATAGATATTTAATTAGCATATGTTCGTTGTACATTTTAAATGGTTTTTATTAAACTATATTCTCCCACTAAATTTAAGAATTAAAGCCACAATAATAAACAATTTATTATATTAAAATATTTGTGGGAGAGGGATCCGACTACCCCGAGTTAGACAACCTTGAGTGTAGCTCAACAAGTTGTCCGACTCTGCAGTCGGTAGACAAACTCTTCATCAATCATTTTAAATATGATTCCCTATGAGTTTTACCCCTAGTCATTTGTGATCATGAGTGTGCTCATCCAAATCACAATGACTAGCCTAGTTAGACCCTTGTTTTCGCGTCCAGCCTGACTTATGCCGCCGCTCGATGTATTCACGATACGTCGGTTTGGGTCAGGACTAAACTTACATTAATGACTCAACTTACGTCGGCGCTGGTGTATTCACGACACGACGGTTTGGGTTTAAGTCTAGTCTACATCATTGGCTCACCTTACGCCAGCACTCAGTGTATTCATGACACGACGGTTTGGGTCAAGTCAAGATCTCGTCATATGTATTTAAGAAGTCAGTTTCTATAAGGTTGCCATGTCACAGCTTGAGTGTAGCTTAACAACTGGAACATGGGCCCTACAGTTACCAACTCCTAAAACATGGAGGGTTACGATATATCTTGAACAAGATTATTATCATATTTGACTTAGGTATAGTCGATGGACTTACACAGTCATGATTCGACTCCTTGCGGTCCAGCAGACGCAGCCAGGGAATTGACTAAGCCAGGACCACTTAACCCCTAGTCTAGCTAGGGTGATCCAGCAAACTTAACCAAGCACATTGATCGACATCATGATCCATTGAAGGAGACTTATCGATCTTATGTTCGTCAATCAACTAAAAGCTTTTATTAACACCAATTAATCCTTATCAACTAGTGGATCCTTAAAATTCTAAATTTTATGGATTTGTTTAATAACTTTTATTTGATCCTTATCAACTATAAGGTTTGAATGTTCATCGTGCTACCCTAATCTTTATTAGGATTTTAATAAATTAATTACAAAATTTTAATTGTAGTCATTTAATCAGAATTATTATTGAAACGATTAAAATAATAATCGTCTATTAAAGAGGACTGTCCTAATCGGGAATTAGGTTTAAATGTTGTAAGTGTTCATGAAAACATAGCATGTCACATTTTAAAATTTATCTAATAAAATTTTAAAGAGTTAATGACTAACCTAAAGAGGTTCATGAATAATTAGAATTATACATCTTGGCCATTAATAACAACCAACTAGTTTTATCGCATAAAATTAAAGGTTCAACTATGTGACATATCAAGAGAACATGCAAGCTAAAATATTTACCAAATAAATAATTAACTTGCCAATCTTAAAATTTAACATTTAAATTGAAAGATATGATTTTAAAAAACTTGAAACTTTTTATCACATAAAAAATAGGTTTCATAAAGATTAACAAATAATTTTTAATTATAAACCTAAGCATTTAAAATCATTAAAACATTTTAGAATGCTTACTAAAAGTAATTTAACTTATAAAATAATTTTAAAAGCATTTAATGACGAGGCTAACATAAACTTTATCACATAAAATTTTAAAAATCTCTTAAAACATTTTTAAGATTATATTATCACATAAAATAATCTTTAAAACTATATGTATCAAAAGAAATCAAATTTTAATAACACCTTATGAAATTAAAATTTTCTTAAAGTTACATATGATTTAAAATATTTTTAAAAAGATTTTAAAAAAGTTGAAAATAATTTTTAACCTTATCAGATAAGGTTAAAAATCTATATGTTTAAAAGTAAGCAATTTTAATAATTAAAATAACGTCGCAGACTAAAGATCAAGCAAACCAATGGCTTTGATACCACTGAAGGGTTTTGGCAGACCCTTAGGACTCAAATCTATGGTCGTCCTAAGTCGAACTGACAACAGAGGGAAAATATGCACAGCGGAAAAACATAAACATGATAAACATTTTAGCAAACCCTAAGGCGAGGCAGAACCTCGCCAAGAACTATGCCAACTTGGAGTGGATCTGACCACCCCAAGAGGGATATAGCCTACTACGACATTATTAAAATTGTACTAAAAAGCTACTAAATAACATACCCGGAATCTTGGCCTTGGGTCAGGCAAGATGTACCGCACCACCTTTCTTGCGCTCCTTGTAGCCAGGTTGCCTCGTACCTTCGAACCGATCTACCCGAGCCGCCTCTGAGCCGATCACTTGCCGAATAAAGTTTCACTTGAGTAGACCCGCGTCTTTGACGTCTGTATCCAATCCAAACCTCCTCGTAATCTTGCTAGGACCTGACGGGAGGATATGAAGAGAAAGAGGAGAGGAATTTAAGTTTACAATCGAGCGTGCTCAAAAATCAGGAGCTTCTCGAATCGATCGCTTGGTGTGTTTTTCAACGAAGAGAGTACACCCCAATTTATATAGGGAGTCGGATCCTCTCTTTTCGTCACGTGCAATGTGGGACAAAACTAAAATTGGATAATGGGGCTGATTTCATTAGAAGTCCAAACTTCTAAAATCAAACATAAATCCATTTCTGAGTTTCGACTTTCAAACAACCTATCAAATCGAAGATCTCACGACAATAAATGCATAGGAAAAAACGGCATCCAATTCCGATATCATTTGACCCCTCAAATGTCGAAAATAGACTTCTAAATCTCGTTTTCGCAAAAAACAGCACAAACAGGGTCAGATCGCGCCACGTGGCTCGCTCTGTGCATGCCATGTGGTGCGCACACAACAGCCCTCCTGGCGGGTCTGACCCGCCAGGTGCGAGTCAGACCCGCAAGCCCACTAAGGGCCATTCCTTAGCTGTTTTTGCATTTCTAGGCTCGTTTGAGCTCCGATTTGGACGCGGTTTCTTCCTCTGGATTTCTCAGGAAGTTTCCTTCGTTCCCAAGCGTCTAAGTCAATTTAATACCAAGTATTAAAATGTCCCAAATGCTAAACTCTTTAGCTTTTAAGTTCACAACTTACTTGTGAACCAAATCACTCTATTGCATCAAATGCATTCCTCTTAACATTCTTCCTATTACTAAGACGTGAATACTACTTGGTGTGAGACCCTACAGCCTTACCATACTACTGGTTGGGACTCGAAAGCCCTAGACGATGGTAACCATGAACATTAGGCATCGTCCCTGTTTCAGAATCATACTTACGTGATCGACCCAATGACGAACGTGTCGTTGGGATCACTCTGACTATGTCAGTGATGAATTCCGCAGTTTTAGTCCATTCGTCAAGACTATGTCTCTGCATGACCTAGGGTATGGTTTACCATCAACCCCACTAGCCAGCATTGGTCAGTATATATCGATCTTTGTTGTATTCACGTTGTACATCCTACAACATACCTCGGCCGAGGATTAACACAAAGATTGTACTAATCAAGTGACACTAACTTCCCTTTAACAGAAGAGACGAATCCCATCTTAGTCATCTACTTTCCTCGTGAGCTTCAGGTGTCACCCAACCTAAGATATTTCAGCAGGCCAAGCCTCGAAGCTAGATTATAGATCTAAGTGACACTATCCATTCACAGGTTCGTACTGATGACGTCAGGTCTTAAGGACCAACTAGCCTATCATCACTCTAGAGTTTTTATTGACAGTCTAGTTAAAGCTTAACCATTTAATAACTCTAAGTTGGTCGTTTAGTGAACTCATTCTCTAATGACCACCTGTGTCTCGTCTCCGACTTCGCCAAGTCAAATGACTATGAGATCAGCATTACCCTAAGATAATACAAAGACACAATGGTCAAACCGACGTGTCGATATCCTATTCTCGACACATCTATGATCATGAACCGTTTAAGGCTTAAGTATCTAATCAATCACTAACTTCTCATAATCGAAATCTACATCTGGATACATAGTGACCTGACTATAAGTCTAAGGAATTTATCTAAGTATTAGATTCTACGAATTTATACTTAGGATAATTGATACCTTATAATTATCTAAACGAGATGATTATCTAAGGATAAATGCCTCAAAGGCATACGTCTCCTACATGAATAGTGTAATGGCAAGCAAAGTGCTTAATTAAAAGTTACTAAAATTAAAGCACAATAAGCAGCAGAAATTAAAGAGTATGCTCAACAATAATAATCGCAAACACAAGGATTATATCCTGGTTCCCCAAAACTTGGGTACGTCCAGCCACACCAATATTCACTATAATTCCCATAAAGAGATGTGAATACACTCTCACACATAGAGACCTCACACAGAGGATTTAGGATTCCCACAAAGAGATATCCTTACTCTCTCACAGAGAGACCTTACACAGAGGATTTGTTCTTTCACACAGAAAGAACCAAACTCTCACAAAGAGAGTAACTCCCACAAAGAGAGTATCTAATTCCCACAAAGAGAATTAGGGTTTCGAACAGAAAACAAGACGAAACAACACTTACCTATGCCTTGATATGATCTTACCAATGTGACGAAGATGGCATGCAAGTGAAACTTAAGTGCTTGAGATGAGGCTTTGATTGCACTTGATGATCTTTCTCTCTTCTAGGAATGAATCCTAACACTTCTCACTTGAGTGTATGAAATGAAGAGAAGAAAGATATTCTCCAAGAAAAGGAATGAGATTGAAATCCCTTGGAGAAATTCCTTAGAGCTTAGATGTTATAGCATAAGATTGAAGCTCTAAATGAGAGAATGGGAGAGATTAGGAGTGGCTATTTATTCTCAAAGATATCAATATTAACCAAAAGGTTTAAATGAACTAAGCCATATCCTATAATAGGAAGCCCAAAGGAACCCATAAAACCAGCCAAAAATCCAAAGGGAAGAAATCTGCAACGGCTAGATTTTGGCAGTTTATGGCACAGACAGTCGACTAATGAACAAATGACAGTCGACTGTTCAACGGCTAGAAAAATCCCAACGGCTATAATCTGAGCCAGGACAATCGACTGTAGAAGACTACACATGCAACTGCAAAATAGACAGTCGACTGTATATCCGTCATCAGGCGACTGTTGCAGGGATGGAAATAAAACATAGAGAGATGCATAATTCGCACTTATGCCTTTCAGACGACTGATGGCCATTTCACAGGCGACTGTAAATATACAGGTGACTGTAATAACAGCAACAGGCGACTGTCTTGCAAATTGGGATGAAGCCCAGAAATTACAAGATGCGCATAGTCAACTATCGACCAATTCACAGGTGATTGTAGAAACACAGGCGACTGTAAATCGAACATCAGTCGACTGATGCAAAAAGCTCAAGAAGAGTCAATAAAAATGTTGACTCGAGCTATACACCACAGTCGACTGTAGAAGGCATGACAGGTGACTAGGAATCACCTAGTCGACTGTAAAACCTTCATCAGGCGACTGTAAGAGAGCCAGAGACTCCAAATGAGTCTTTGGGCAAGATGAACCTATTGGGTTGGATTATATGATAATCCTAAAGCTTACTAAGATATTTAAATGCATATGCATGAGAGTATGACCATCTATCAAGGCATTGCAATAATCCTAGACTCAAAAAGAGAAATGCAAGTAATATAAATTACATGGATTACATATTACATCTCCTAGAGTCTAAGTCTTCAAGCTCACGATACCTTGATGCTCCCCATCATCTCCAAACTTTGGCACCCCTTGATGAGCTTCCCTTCATCAAGCTCCAAGATTTGGCAATGCTCCTCTAGATGTCCATCCATCATCATGCTTCAAGCTTTGGCTTCATTAGATGATCTTCATGACTTCATCCAAGCTTGAGCACATCATCACTCTTGGAGGTCTTTAAGATATCTCTTGAATCATCCTCCAAGCATTATGCTTTGTCTCATCAACATATAATCATTAAGATAAACTGAGACTAAAACATAATATTTATTAGCACACTAACATAATGTATTGATCATCACCAAAAAAAAGTTAGTCTTGAACCCAAGAACTTACAATCTCCTCCTTTTTGATGATGAATGTTGAGTATTGGTGTTTCATACCAATCTTATTTTGATGATGATCACAACATTATGTTGTTGCTAATGAATCTCATGTCTTAGTCTCTCAGTTTATTTCAAGGATATCTTTCTTGGAGACTAATCACTTGGTGTAAGGATGGACATCATGTGAAGAAGGGCCTAAGTTTGGACTCAAGGAGTACCAATGCTTGGAGATGATGGAAAGCAATCAAGGCATCAAGATTGAAGACTTAGACTCTTTTGAAAGCATTGTAATTCATGTAATTTACTTTATTGCTTTCTCTCTCTTTTGAGTCTAGGGTTGATGTAATGCCTTGCTAGATGGTTTACTCATTCATGCTCATGCATTTAACCATCTTAGTGAACCTTAGGATTATCATAGAATCCAACCCAATAGGTTCACTTCTTCTGTCAGTCGCCTGTTGAGGGAAACACAGTCGACTGGGTGATTTCCAGTCGTATGTAGATCCTTCTACAGTCGCCTGATATGCACTGCTCAAGTCAACATTTCTATTGACTCAAACTTGAGCTTTACGCATAGTCGCCTGTCAATCAGTTCCTAGTCGCCTGCATATTTACAGTCGCATGAGATTTGGTCAACAGTCACCTGTCTAGCGTAAGTGCAATCTCTGCATCTATCTGTCTTCTCTCCATACTTTACAGTAGTCGACTGATGAAGAATATACAGTCGCCTGACTATTCGACAGTCGACTGTAGTATTAACACCAGTCGCTTGTGCGAAGAATTGGAGAAAGAATGCAGCTCTATGTTTCGATCCATCCCCTGCAGCAGTCGTCTGCTGAAGGATTAACAGGCGCCTGTCCTGTGTGTCAGTCGACTGTATTGACTTCGTTAGTCGACTGTCCTAGCTCAGATTATAGCCGTTAGATAATTTCTAGCCTTTGATCAGTCGACTGTCTTATGATCATCAGTCGACTGTTCCTGTCGTTTTCACCCAGTTTCTAGTCGTTGCAGATTTGATTTTCTGGCTGTTTCTTTGGGTTTTTGGGCTTGATATAGGATTCCTATATATATGAGTGTGATGCCATTCTTGAGAACTCTTGACAACATTTGATAAACTCTTGACTCTATAGAAAATCTCAAGATATCAATAAGCCACTCTCAAGCTCCCTCATTTCCCTCTATTTGAGCATTCATCTTTCTTCATGCATTGAAGTCCAGCTCAAGGGAAATCATCCAAGTGCTCTCAAGCATATTCCAACACTTGGAGATCCTCTTCCATGCCTTGCATTCATTCATGAGTAAGCATCTCAAGGCATAGGTAAGAGTATTTACTTTACAGGGTGTATATTGCTTTCCTATTTTCTCTTTGTGGGATTAGGACACTCTCTTTGTGGGAGTCTCTCTTTGTGGGAGGTTGTCTCTTTGTGGGACTTGGGAATTCTCTTTGTGGTAATTAACTCTCTTTGTGGGAGTTCGTGTGTCCTAGTGTAGGGCTAACCCTAATTCTCTGAGTGGGAGTTAGTGATTCTCTGTGTGGGAATCTTGATCCTTGTGTAGGATTGGTTGGGTCCTTGTGTAGGGCATAAATCCTCTTTGTGGGGTATCTCTTTGTGGGATTTGTATTCACTTCTCTGTGTGGGAATATAGTGAATATTGGTGTGGCTGGATGTACCCAAGTTTGGGAAACCAGGGTAATTCTTTGTGTTTGCGTTTGGATTGATTGTGCCATTTAATTCCTCTTGCATTTATAATTCCGCATTTGCAAGTTAAATTTTATTTGGACAATTTTATTGCCATTACACTATTCACCCCCCCTCTAGTGTGTGTTGTTAGTATTGCAAGGGTTAGACGATCCCTACAATTGGTATCAGAGCGAGGTTAAAGCATACTGCGACGATGGCATTCAACGCTACTTCCGCACCTCATGAAGAAGGTCTTTCTACCATTTGACCCCCGCTCTTCAACGGATCCAACTATCCGAGTTGGAAGATCAGGATGATGGTGTACTTAAAGAGTCACGACCTTTGGGACATAACGGAGTCACCCTTCGAGGAGGCTTCTACTCCCGCGGCCTTGAGAACTAAAGCAGAGAAGGACTTGATCAAAGTCAATGCTAGGGATATGTGTGTTCCCCACTGTGCCCTCACTCCGGATGAGTTCGATCGCATCTCCATCTGCAAATCGGCTAATAGTATTTGGCATACTTTGGAAATCTCTCATGAAGTGTTACTTCAACATAAGGAAGAGATCCAGTCAACCAAGCCCGAGAAGAAAAAGGGCGTTGCTCTGCATGGTGAAGAAGAAGTTCTTAGTGACGATGACTACATCGAGCTTGCCAAGAAATTCAAGAATTTCAAGGCATTCCTCAAGGAAAATCAAGGTATGTCTTCTTCAAAGTTGGTTTCACAGTCTAACAAGTTGGTTTGTTTCAACTGCAGTGGAATAGGTCAAATGTCTTCCGAATGCCCTTCCAAACTCAACATAGATACCGGTAAGGGTAAAGAGAGGAAACATTGGAAGGCCAAGTCCGAGGTCAAGAACCAAAAGAAGGGACTTCGTGGCACATTTGATGATTCCGATGGGGACACATCTAATGATGAAGAAGATGATGACAAGGAGCACGATCAAAGGTGTTTCGTTGCCTTTGATGATTCCTCATCAACTTCATCTAACTCTAACGATGAAGAGATAGAGACATGGCGCAACTCCAAAGTAGAAAGCTGTTTTATGGCTAATGGGGAAGAGTCTTCGTCAAGCTCAAACGAGGAGGATAGTGATGAAGAAGTCGAGGAGGAAAAACCATCCTATGAGGAGCTTGAATACCGACTAAATGTGGCCTCCAATTTGGCAAGTAAGTGCATCGATTCTTATGATAAAATGAAAGCTAAACTTGATAATGCTATGAGTAGGGTGCATGAGTTAGAATTTGCTAGTGTAGTTCATGATGAAAGGCATGTTTATAACACTTGTGAGAGAGACGTACTTCTCTCTCAAGTTAAGGAATTGAGCATTTCTAATGAAAATCTCATTGCTCAAAACCTTAGCTTAGATGCTCACATTCAACAACTTACATTGAAATGTGAAGAGGAATCCCAGAAGCTCATAAGCTTTGTGTATTCTAGGGATTCACTCCACGATTTGTTGGAAAAACAACATCCGGCAAATCATAGAGGAGGTTTGGGTTATGTTCAAAATGTGGTTCACAAACCCACCTCTAATTCTTCCTTTGGTGCAAATTCAAGAAATATTGCTAAAGCACCTAAGAAGAATCACCATGCTCTTTTGTACAACAATAACACTCACAAGAAGCATGTAGCCCACAAGGTGATGAGGAAGAATGAAGAATCTTCATTTTTTGCTAAGAAACAAAATCCTCATTCTTTGCATGCTAAGAAACTTGTTTCTACACCTAAGCAGGCCACATCCTTCCCTCTTGCTAAGGCAAAACCTTTGCCTAGGAAATCCTTGAGATTATGGATTCCCACTAAGGCTAGTGTGCAAGAGAGAGATAGTTACATCAACTCTCTAGTTAGGGATGTGATCACCTCGTGTGATTATGTTAGGAAATCAAACTCCTCTTGGGTTTGGTTACCTAATGTTTAGGTTCCTCACACATTTGCATATTGCATGGGTATTATGCTTCTATGTTTATGTTATGCATAGCCATTGATTGTGTGTGTTTCATGATTTTGAAAATATTTTTCAAATTTATTTCTTTTCATGAAAATTGGGACCTTGGGGTTTATTGACATACATGCATGATCCATGTGTATGTCAATAGGGGGAGTTAATATAATATATCTTTAAATTATTTTAAGACATATTTTAACTCTCATTTTGGAGGTTTTTGTTTTGAGATCATTGTTTACATTAGGTTATTTTTGGTCTCAACCCAAACCTCTTGTCTATTGCCAACTTGTTTCATGTATCTTTGTTTTTGGCAATATTCGTGTGTATCTTTGAAGCTTGATTTTTCCATATCTATTGCTTTGATACACTTAAGGCCCATGGCTCCAATAATTAATTGGTATTAGATCCTAGAAGTCAAAGGTTGACCATTTCTATGATCTAGGGGGAGCATGAGATAGTGAATTGATACCCACTAAATTTTATATTTGGTATCATACATATCTTTCTTTTCTTGCATATTGTCACATCTTGGTTAAGATGATAAAGGGAGATGTTTTTGATGTCCACCTTTTTGACGATGTCAAGGGGGAGAGATATATGCATTATGTGATCGTATCTATAGGGGAGAGATATATACATATGCATATGGGGAGAGATATCTCTATAGGGAAGAGATATATGGGATTAGATAAACCATTCATGTTTGCATGATTTTATACTTTGCAATTGGTTTATGTAATCCATGCCTATTATATGTCACCATGTTGTTATTGGTTTATGAGTAATTTACCTTTGTGTAGCTCATTATTTAATTGGTGCATATAAGTAGGGGGAGATCATTAGCTTTGTGCTTTAATTCTTTATGATTTACATAATGTGTGTCATCATCAAAAAGGGGGAGATTGTTGAGTATTGGTGTTTCATACCAATCTTATTTTGATGATGATCACAATATTATGTTGTTGCTAATGAATCTCATGTCTTAGTCTCTCAGTTTATTTCAAGGATATCTTTCTTGGAGACTAATCACTTGGTGTAAGGATGGACATCATGTGAAGAAGGGCCTAAGTTTGGACTCAAGGAGTACCAATGCTTGGAGATGATGGAGAGCAATCAAGGCATCAAGATTGAAGACTTAGACTCTTTTGAAAGCATTGTAATTCATGTAATTTACTTTATTGCTTTCTCTCTCTTTTGAGTCTAGGGTTGATGTAATGCCTTGCTAGATGGTTTACTCATTCATGCTCATGCATTTAACCATCTTAGTGAACCTTAGGATTATCATAGAATCCAACCCAATAGGTTCACTTCTTCTGTTAGTCGCCTGTTGAGGGAAACACAGTCGACTGGGTGATTTCCAGTCGCATGTAGATCCTTCTACAGTCGCCTGATATGCACTGCTCAAGTCAACATTTCTATTGACTCAAACTTGAGCTTTACGCACAGTCTCCTGTCAATCAGTTCCCAGTCGCCTACATATTTACAGTCGCCTGAGATTTGGTCAACAGTCACCTGTCTAGCGTAAATGCAATCTCTGCATCTCTCTGTCTTCTCTCCATACTTTACAATAGTCGACTGATGAAGAATATACAGTCACCTGACTATTCGACAGTCGACTGTAGTATTAACACCAGTCGCCTGTGCGAAGAATTGGAGAAAGAATGCAGCTCTCTGTTTCGATCCATCCCCTGCAGCAGTCGTCTGCTGAAGGATTAACAGGCGCCTGTCCTGTGTGTCAGTTGACTGTATTGACTTCGTCAGTCGACTGTCCTGGCTCAGAATATAGCCGTTGGATAATTTCTAGCCGTTGATCAGTCGACTGTCTTATGATCATCAGTCGACTGTTCCTATCGTTTTCACCCAGTTTCTAGCCGTTGCAGATTTGATTTTCTGGCTGTTTCTTTGGGTTTTTGGGCTTGATATAGGATTCCTATATATATGAGTGTGCTGCCATTCTTGAGAACTCTTGACAACATTTGATAAACTCTTGACTCTATAGAAAATCTCAAGATATCAATAAGCCACTCTCACGCTCCCTCATTTCCCTCTATTTGAGCATTCATCTTTCTTCGTGCATTGAAGTCCAGCTCAAAGGAAATCATCCAAGTGCTCTCAAGCATATTCCAACACTTGGAGATCCTCTTCCATGCCTTGCATTAATTCATGAGTAAGCATCTCAAGGCTTAGATAAGAGTATTTACTTTACAGGGTGTATATTGCTTTCCTATTTTCTCTTTGTGGGATTAGGACACTCTCTTTGTGGGAGGTTGTCTCTTTGTGGGACTTGGGAATTCTCTTTGTGGGAATTAACTCTCTTTGTGGGAGTTCGTGTGTCCTAGTGTAAGGCTAACCCTAATTCTCTGAGTGGGAGTTAGTGATTCTCTGTGTGGGAATCTTGATCCTTGTGTAGGATTGGTTGGGTCCTTGTGTAGGGCATAAATCCTCTTTATGGGGTATCTCTTTGTGGGATTTGTATTCACTTCTCTGTATGGGAATATAGTGAATATTGGTGTGGCTGGATGTACCCAAGTTTGGGGAACCAGTGTAATTCTTTGTGTTTGCGTTTGGATTGATTGTGCCATTTAATTCCTCTTGCATTTATAATTCCGCATTTGCAAGTTAAATTTTATTTGGACAATTTTATTGCCATTACACTATTCACCCCCC
Source organism: Scilla litardierei (assembly GCA_030789695.1). Taxonomy (NCBI): domain Eukaryota; kingdom Viridiplantae; phylum Streptophyta; class Magnoliopsida; order Asparagales; family Asparagaceae; genus Scilla; species Scilla litardierei. The sequence goes on along the minus strand of CM061132.1, from coordinate 50,465,764 downwards.
CCCCCCTCTAGTGTGTGTTGTTAGTATTGCAAGGGTTAGACGATCCCTACAATGACTACACATTATGTCAAAATATAATAAACATTGAAATAAACAATGTGTGCTAACAAACTCCCCCAATCAATATGCAAATGTGCTCAAAATATAAACATATAAAGCACAAATCATATTGATGGATGTTATGCAAAAACATACCAATTGATAATAATGCATAAACAAGCATAAGGTATATTTTTACATAACCTATTTCTCTCCCCCATTTGCATATCAAAAATATGGGTAATAGCCAAATAGGAAAACCAAAGGCAAGAGAAATAACCGTCACATATGCACAAACATAATGTGAATGAAATACAATGTGCCATATGAATGGAAAAATAATGCTAGCAAGCAAAAATTCCATACTCCCCCATAATCATACAAAACATGCAAACATGGGAGTAATGGACACACTCATAAAAATGTGAGTACAAAATGTAAACATACAAGCATGGTACCCAAGCAATGAATAACAATGTGAGTGAGCTAGCAAGTTGGAAACCAAACAAAAGTGGAGTATGGTTTCCGTATATAGTCATAAGAAAATATAACATGACGAACATATGATTCTATATACGCATTCCTATCAAGCCTAGAAACATTCTTAGGAATCCACAAAGAAAGTGATTTGGGATTCTAAGGAAGAGGTTTTGGTTAAGGCATGAGTAGGAGGTGAGGGTGCACGCTTACGAGGTGGAACATAAACATTAGCGTGCCCCGTGTGTGAAACATGCAATTTAGCATTAGAATCATTCACACAAGCAATTCTACCATGCATAGGAACATATGAAGCATGCAAAGATTTATCATAAATTCCAGCATGCAAGAAATAATAAGATTTCATATGAGTAGAAACATCATGCATAGCATTCAAAGAAGAAGCATTCATATCAACATGCTTTTTAATAGGCTTCTTAATATATGCAAGACCGAAATACAAAAATGCAAGATTTCTCTTTGGCTTAGAAATAATAATTGATTTTAGGCCAAAAGAGTTGGATGTGACTTTCTCATTAGAATGCTCCCTCATAAAATTTATTTGGGTGATTCTAAGAGAAGAGCTTGGTGTGTTCACCTTTAATGAAGAAGATCCCAAAACCGTGTCCTTACTCAATGTCAAATTTTCAATTTAAGTAGACAATAGCTCACATTTCTTCAAAAGTGAAGAAATGTTGTCATCCCTCTTGGGTAGACATGAGTTAAGCTCACAACATTTTGACTTGAGAGCCAATGTCTAATCTCTCAAAATGTGGTAATCACTCTCTGAGTGCATCTTCCCATTTGGAGTTTGAGAGAAGCATTCTCATCCCTCAAGGCACTCAATTGAGAAAGAAGAGTATCTTTCTCGGTATGCAAAGGATTAAGTTCAACATTATGCGATGCATACAAACTCTCTTTCACAGATTTGTGAAAATCACGATCAAACTCAATACAAGCTTTAAGAGAGTCATTCTCTTTGCTCAACATGCACACATGAGAATCAAGAGCAAACTTTTCATGATTCAATGCAATGGTTTGTGTATCATCACGAGGTTTGGATGATAAATAAGTGTGTGTGCGAGCATCTCTCTCAAGCTTGTTATTGTTCGCGCTTTGAGAGAGTCCATAAACAACACATTATCATTTTCAATAAAATTACCACATTGAACAAGAGAGTTACGAGATACCTCATTACCAACGATGCTCTCATCATCACAAGATTCCTCTCCACCATATTTTTCATCAAGATAATTCCATATCTCATGCACCGTCTCTAAATCACACACTTTCTTTGCAATTTTCGGAGAGAATGCATTGTGCAATGCATTCCAAACTTGAGCATCCGAGGTAATATACCCTGGCTCCTCATGCACATCAAGCCAGTGGATCATGTTCTTCCTACATTTTGATAAGTGTTTGCCTTTGAAGACGGGAGGAAGGGAAAGGGGTTGTTGAGACTTAAAAGTCATGCTTCCAAAAGCCACCAAACCAAGGCTCTGATACCAACTGTAAGGGACCATGCGGGGCTACACACACACTAGAGGGATGGCGAATAGTGTAATGGTAAGCAAAGTGCTTAATTAAAAGTTACTAAAATTAAAGCACAATAAGCAGCGGAAATTAAAGAGTATGCTCAACAACAATAATCGTAAACACAAGGATTTTACCCTGGTTCCCCAAAACTTGGGTACGTCTAGCCACACCAATATTCACTATAATTCCCATAAACAGATGTGAATACACTCTCACACAGAGAGACCTCACACAGAGGATTTAGGATTCCCACAAAGAGATATCCTTACTCTCACACAGAGAGATCTCACACAGAGGATTTAGGATTCCCACAAAGAGATATCCTTACTCTCACACAGAGAGACCTCACACAAAGGATTTGTTCTTTCACACAAAAAGAACCAAACTCTCACAAAGAGAGTAACTCCCACAAAGAGAGAATCTAATTCCCACTAAGAGAATTAGGGTTTCGAACAAAAAACAAAACAACATATACTTATGCCTTGATATGATCTTACCAATGTGAAGAAGAAGGCATGCAAGTGAAACTCAAGTGCTTGAGATGAGGCTTTGATTGCACTTGATGATCTTTCTCTCTTTTAGGAATAAATCCTAACACTTCTCACTTGAGTGTATGAAATGAAGAGAAGAAAGATATTCTCCAAGAAAAGGAATGAGATTGAAATCCCTTGGAGAAATTTCCTAGAGCTTAGATGCTATAGCATAATATTGAAGCTCTAAATGAGGGAATGGGAGAGATTAGGAGTGGCTATTGATTCTCAAAGATATTCAATATTAACTAAGAGTTCTAAATGAACTAAGCCATCTCCTATAAATAGGAAGCCCAAAGGAACCCATAAAACCAGCCAAAAACCCAAAGGGAAGAAATCTGCAACGGCTAGATTTTGGCAGTTTATGGCACAAACAGTCGACTGATGAACAAATGACAGTCGACTGTTCAACGGCTATAACCTGAGCCAGGACAGTCGACTGTAGAAGACTACACATGCGACTGCAAAATAGACAGTCGACTGTATATCCTTAATTAGGCGACTGCTGCAGGGTTGGAAATAAAACAGAGAGAGATGCATATTTAGAACTTACGCCTTTCAGACGAATGATGGCCATTTCACAAGCGATTGTAAATATACAGGCGACTGTAAAAAACAGCAACAGGCGACTGTCTTGCAAATTGGGATGAAGCCCAGAAATTGCAAGATGCGCACAGTCGACTATCGACCAATTTACAGGCGACTGTAAATTGAACATCAGTCGACTGATGCGAAAAGCTCAAGAAGAGTCAATAAAAATGTTGACTTGAGCTATGGACCATAGTCGACTGTAGAAGGCTCGACAGGCGACTGGAAATCACCCAGTCGACTGTAAAACCTTCATCAGGCGACTGTAGGAGAGCCAGAGACTACAAATGAGTCTTTGGGCAAGATGAACCTATTGGGTTGGATTCTATGATAATCCTAAGGCTCACTAAGATGGTTAAATGCATATGTATAAGAGTATGACCATCTATCAAGGCATTACAATAATCCTAGACTCAAAAAGAGAAATGCAAGTAATATAAATTACATGGATTACATATTGCATCTCCTAGAGTCTAAGTCTTCAAGCCCATGATACATTGATGCTCCCCATCATCTCCAAGCTTTGGCACCCCTTGATGAGCTTCCCTTCATCAAGCTCCAAGCTTTGGCAATGCTCCTCTAGATGTCCATCCATCATCATGCTTCAAGCTTTGGCTTCATTAGATGATCTTCATGACTTCATCCAAGCTTGAGCACACCATCACTCTTGGAGGTCTTTAAGATATCCCTTGCATCATCCTCCAAGCATTATGCTTTTTCTCATCAACATATAATCATTAAGATAAACTGAGACTAAAATATAAGATTGATTAGCACACTAACATAATGTAATGATCATCAACAAAACAAAGTTAGTCTTAAACCAAGAACTAACACATGCTTCATTATATATATTTCAAAATAATTGTAATTAAATCAAAACCCCACCAAAGTGTGCTCTATTGTGGCAATTATTTTTATTTCGATATATAAAAAGCTACAGACATACTTTGTATGTAATTTAATGCCTAAAATTTTGAATTTAAATTCGTTAAAAGAGGAGATAAATGGTCTTGTGTATATATTTCCTCTAGACCCATTTTGTGTGTTAAAGTTTAGTTTCATTTAAATTCTATTTTAGGCTCATTTAGTTATAAGTTTCGAAATAATTTTAATTAATACGAAACCCCATCAAAATGGGCTCTAATGTAGAGATTATTTTTATTTTGGAATGTAACAAGTTGTGGACATATGTTGTATAGTAGTTTGTCTATAATTGAATTTAAATTGTTTTGAAGGAGAAAATAAGATGGTTTAACATATACGTCTCCTCAAAGATAAATTTTGTGTTAATTGTGGTAAAATAAATTAAATCCTAAATTTATGACATAAGTACACATATATATATATCAATATATAACAAGTTGACTTCATACCTCAGTATGAAAATTCAGTTTGCCTAAATATGAATTTAAATTAAAACACAAAATTCAATTGTTTTCTTCGGGAGGTAATAAAAGGCTTTAACATATATTTCTTCTCAAGGATAAGTTTAAAAGGCCTTAAGGAATTTTGTGCACTAACCATCAAGTAAATGGGACTAAGGAAATTTGACACATTTTAAAGTTATATATAAAGTGGGATAGGGTATATATTTATATATGAGAATAATGGGTATCATACGCCATATGAGAGAGGGGCTCATATGCCCTGTCACATAAGGCAACCAAGTACCAGCCTACATGGGCTTGTACTTGGTTATACTTGGTTGCTTTATGTGAGAGGGCATATGAGGCCCTCTCTCATATGACGTATGATACCCATTATTCTCTTTATATATATAATTTTATATGTATGTTCATATACACACTAGTACACCTATATACCCCATTTTAAAGAAGAAAATTTGTGTTGAAACTATGGATTTTATTTAACTCAAAATAAATGATTTAAAAGGTGGAATAAAAGGTTCCTATATATATTTCCACTTAAAGAAATCATTTTGTTTTAAATTTAGTTTAGTGTAAGAATCAAATTTTTTGGCATAATTGATTATATATTTCGAATAGAGATTAGTTGGATCATCAACTCACCAAAGTGGGATTTTTTGTGAAGATTAGTTTTAATTTCGAAATATAACAAGTTGAATACATACTTTTGTATAAAAATTTAGGTTTCCTTAAATTTGATTTAGAATAAAAGTGGACTTGAATATTTCCACTTAAAGTATAAATTCATGTATTAAAATGTATAAATTCATGTATTAAAATGTGACATAGATTCAAATTTTGCAAAGGTATATATATTTTTGAAATGAGTTGATGTAAACATCATCCCGCCAAAGTGGCTCTCTTGTTCGCATTAATTTCATTTCATAAATATAAAAGGAATTTTTTATGCGCATAATTTCGTATCAATACTAAATCGGCCCAAAGGAAGATTACAGTTCTCTATCAATTTATGCGCACCTGTGGCAATAAACAAGGTGATGATTAGTGAGATCAATGCATGCAAATGTAATTCGGCCCAAAGGAACATGTTAGATAAATGTTGAGATAAATGTTGAGATAAATGTTGAGCTAGTAGAGGATGTCTTGAGATGAGAAAATAGCATTTATTTCAATTTGATGTTGTTTTGTTTAATACTCATATGAACATGTTACAATTGTTTTCTGTTCTCTTTTCAGCTATTATTCCTGAAAATTTTTCTGCCCACCTCAAATCTATTTCAGTAATTGATGGCTCTAACTTCAAGACATGGAAGGAGAATTTTTTGATAATCCTCGCAGTCATGGATCTTGATCTGGCTCTAAGGACTCATAGTCCTTCACCACTCACTAAAGAGAGTACCTCTGATAAACATAGGGAGATGGAAGAGTGGAAGAGATCAAATCGCATGTGTCTAATGCTTATGAAGAATGTCATTCCAGAAAATCTCAGGGGCACAATTTCAGATAAAATTACTACAGCTAAAGGATTCCTTTCTGATATTGAAAATATATTTGTCAAGAATGAAAAGGGTGAAATTGGTATACCATTGATAAGTCTAAATTCAATGAGGTATAAGGGTACCGGAAACATTAGGGAGCACATTATGAAAATGTCTCACCTTGCTATTAAGTTGAAAGCACTTAAATATGACATCTCTGAGGACTTACTAGTGCATTTGGTTCTGATATCTCTTCCTAATAATTATAACAAGTTCAAGATGAGCTACCAATGTCAGACAGAGAATTGGTCTCTGAATGAGCTCATCTAGCACTGTGTTCAGGAAGAGAAAAGGCTTGAGCAAGGAAGACAGAAAGTGCTCATATGATCTCTACCTCTAAAGATAAGAAAGGTATGCTGTTAAATTTGGTTTGCTCTATAGTTAATTTCTTTCTTTTATAAACTTTGGTACTTATAGACATGTGATGGAAAGATAATGGTTTAACCAATCACATCATTGTGTCTATGCAGAGTTGCCTAAGATGCCAAGAGCCGAATGATGGTGAAAGATACATCGATATGAGCAATGGCAAGATAGTTTAATTAGAAGCAAATTAAATTTAGATTATTAATTTTGAAGGCTAGATTGTATTTGAATCTTTTATGAGACTATTATGTACCGTTTTAATGGAATTTGGATTTCCATTTCTATTTTGAACAAATTCGGTTATTATTGTTCAATTATGAAAAGGAAAATTTGGTTGTCTCTTGAATCAAAAATTGGTTTATTTTGGTTCTTTAAAATTTCATTATAATCTTCATTTATTTGGAAATATTGCTTCATTTACAGAATTCCTGCATTCATGTACATGTGTTATAAAGAAAAGATTAACAATTGAGAATTCAGTTATTTTTTATTGTAGCTTATATCCTTAATAAAGTTTCAACAAATGAACTTAAATCACTTGCATGTTTGGAGATGTCCAACTAAAGTAAGGCCTTATAAGCTTAATAAAGAAACTGGACATAATGCTAATGATTTTCTAGTTTTGTTGAATAATTTAATATATGATATTTTGTATGATTTTACATAATCCCACCCTTAAGTTAGTTTACGAATTAGGAAATGCACACCTATTTGAGGATGCTGAGTTTGAGGGGGAAATTTGTTAGGGACATTATTCTTGAAGAGGATTATATTCTCACAGGTGTTGTTGGCATTGCTCAGGATAGTATTCCTGACATTGTTCAAGACACAATAAATTCAAGACAATGTTGCAATTCCTCCTACTCGGGAAATTATTCATAAGGACAAACTCTAGCATCTCAAAGCACTAATTGCCATTCAAGAAATCCATTAAATAGATGAAAATTACCTTGTTGAAATGTTACATTGTAATTCTCAAGAACATATGGTTGACATTAGGATGATGGATGTTCGACTTGCATCAAGTCATAAAAGATCTACATCTCTAAAATAGATTAATGCATTAATTAAGAAAGTCTTTGAATGATACTTAAAATCTTTTCTCATTTCCATAAGGTTTGAACCATATTGATTGTAAATGGATTTTTATAATCAAAAGGGATTCAAAAGGGTAATAGGAAAAGATTTAAAGTGTATCACCAAATGACTTTATACGGAAAAGGATGCATTAATTGTAAAGAGACATTCTATTCAGTTTTCATGAAAGACTCTGTAAGGTTTATAATGGCATTAGTAGAGCATTTCAATATAGTTAATGATATATTAAATTTCATTAAGTGATCATCTCGTTTGGTTTTGAGATGATGCTTGATGATGTTAAATATCTTAAGTTCTGTGGGAGCATGTAATTTCTATAATATCTAAATGGTAGTGTATGTTAAGTTCTGTGGGAGACAAGTTTAATCTCAATAATTTCCCCAAGAATAATCCTCAGAAGATTCCATATATCTCACCAATAGGGAGTCTAAAGTATGCTAAGGCTTATATGCATTTGGTTATTGCATATATTACAGGTATGTTGGGTAGATTGTTAAGTTCAGGAGCAGACCATTTGATAGCAGCCAAATGGGTCTTACGGTATTTATGGAGAACAAAAGGGGTTACATGTTCAAGGATCAATAGTCAAAAGGGGGTTTGAGATCATTTTGGTATATTGACTCTGATCATTTATTGGATGCAAAGAATGTATGAAAATGTATGTTAGGGGCCATCTACTAGAAGAGATCTAAATAGTCCCTTTTATATTAGTCTCTTCTGACATGGCTTTAGATTTCATATCATATTATGTGACATCCAAATCATTAAATATTTCTGCATATTTTGTCACTATGCTGCAAATTAGGGATGGTATTAAAACACCACACAGTTTATTTTGTGACAATAAAATCTGCAGTTTTATATTCCAGCAACAACATGAACTCGACAAAGTTTAAAATATTCAGAGATAAGTTACTAGATTGTTGATTAATAATTCGGAGTGTATGATTGTCTAATGAGCACATCAGAACAAACCATGTAATTACGAATCTGTTATACTAAGGGAATGTCATCCAAAAGGTTTTATGAGCTCGCACTCATATGGATGTCATTTCATTAAGAACATTCAGTTTTGTGGTAGTTTATTCTTTTAGGTGCTCATATGATAGACAAAATTAAGTCTCCAGCTTAAGCTTGAGGTTATTTTTGATCAGAAATAAAGTTTTGGTTCAGTTCGGCTTCACTCCGATTTTGGTATGTTTATGATCTCACTAAGGTTAAGGAGGATCAATTGGAAATAGACATGTTAGATCACATTACATGTAATTTCCATTCTACACATCCACTTCATAATCCATGTCATTCTTTTATATTAACATGGTGACCACTGATGGGTAGAGCTACAATCGCTGCGGTGAAGATCTCTTTGATCTCTTGCTAATCTAATTGATGGACCGGATTGTTTTTGACTCATTAAAGAAATGACAGTAAGTTAAGATCTTATTCAGTTGTATGCACAATGAAATATATAAATAAAGTTTAGCATATAGCCCAAGTGGGAGATTGTTGGAACTTATCCAACTCAATTAGATCTTAATCCAACGTTGGGCTAATATGCTATGTATAATTACATAATGCTACACTGTCATATTAAAGTCCAACATATAAGTGATTTCATTTAATATAGTTAATTGGGCTAAATGAGTCAAGTAGGTCGTGTGCCTTTATGTGTAGCAACTATTGGGCTTCAATTTGTTTATGGGCCGAATTGAAAACCCTAGGGCTAAGGAGGCTAGCCTATTTATATGCAGTCATGATCCCCAGAACACACGAAAGAAGTTAACCGTCTTTTCTACGTCCCATCGCTAGAAGAGAAACTGGGAAAAGCCAAAGGATTTCTCCAACGGTTAATTCGTGTGCATCTGGAAGATCTTTCCGATGCATCATCTAGATCATCGTCTTCATGGATTCAGGCATGATTCCTATCAGAGAAGGTAAAGTTTTAAGATTCAGCATGCCTATATCTAGATTTGCATGTTTAAGAATGAATACATATTCAGATCTCAAGTTCTTTCATTATGAACTTATTTCGGTTGGAATTCCTTGCGAATACATCAATTCTATAGAGTTGTTATGATGGTTAACGGAAATATTTTTATACTCTAACATGTCACATCAGTTTGATGGCCCTTTTTATGGGTCGTAAGCAGGACCGCATATTTTTATTTTAATTATGTGTCAAGTGGGATTTGAACATGGTGTGACTCTAGTATCAAGTTGAAATTCCTTTCTAATACGCCAAAACACTAGGGTTGTGATGATGATTAAAGTATTTTTATATTCTAACAGTGTTTATACTTTTTTAAAAAATTTCTTTTATCGTTGGGTACGCCTTCTTCCCAAAAGTCATTGAATTTGTTCATTAACAAGAAAGATGGATGTGAGGAGTTCCTTGAAAAATAACAAAAAAATCTTCAAAGGTTTCACGGAAAAAGTATCCAAAAAACATGTGTGTTTCAAGAATAGTGATCTTGTTAGAAATCAAAAGAATGAGTAACCATGGCCCAAAGCCATGGTTCTCTATTTATTCATAATAGTAGAATGCCAAGGGATATGGGATACCAAAGGTTCCCATTAGTAAGCTTGATGAGGAGTAATGGGGGGATAAAGATGAGGATTCATAACACTCCCCCTTATCCATCCATTACTTTAGTCTTAGCGTATAATGCTAAGGGGTGGATACTTGTGGATCCAGAGTAATCGTGTTTGCCTCGTTAAAACTTTAGCTGTGGAAAACCCAGTGGGAAAAACCAACAGCTTAAGGAAAAAGAGTGCAACCCACAGATTACTCCCCCTTATCCGTACAAGTTTCAGGCTTGTAGGTCTTTCTGCTGTCTCATACCGCTTCATTTTACAAGTTTTACAAAAATACATCTCGGTAAACATTTAGTAAACAAATCAGCTAAGTTGTTGCAGGACTGGATCTGCTGAATTTTGACCTCCTCGTTCTTCTGTAGATCGTGCGTCCAGAAGAATTTAGGAGAAATGTGTTTCGCTCTGTCGCCTTTGATGTAGCCCTTTTTGAGTTGTGATATGGATGCAGTGTTATCTTCAAACAAGACAGTGGGCTCAAGATCACCAGTCTTCATGCTAGTGTGTAACGGCCGCTTTCCGACCGTTCGTATTCTTGCGCGTACTTTCCTCTTTCGTACGTATATTTTTCTTTGATCTTTCTTCTATCCGGACCTTGCGTTGTGATATATCGTTATGACCATACGGAAGAGTAGTTATTTGTGGGATTTTTAGTGAACGTCATTTCACGGGTCATTCTCCCACAAATCACTTTGATTAAAGAGACGTCGTATCTTTAGACTTCGACGCCAGATATTTATATTTTTTAGTCCATTTTTCGTGGACCAAATGCATGATCGACCATCGTACCCCCGAGCCTCTTGTCGTCACAGTCGTCCCGATATTTTTTTCATAATTTTCGGACACCCCTAGCCCAACCAAACCCACTAATCAAAATCAAAGCCCAATTAGCCTTAACCCAAATTCAAATTTCAAATCCTAATCAAATCTTAATGAAATCTCATACGATTCATGAGAATATTGCTGTGGTTATTCTCACCATACTTTTTCTTTCCTTTCGCACCCCCTCACTCACCCTCTATCCTAGTCATCCCTTAACTATACCCCCCTTTAAACCTTGTTTTAGCAAACACTCTCTTCTTAAAAACCAACTCACCGAAATGACCTAGGCCTTGCGCATGAAGCCAGCCAACACCCATTTCTCCTTCTTCCTCTCGCCGCCGGCGAGGCTCCGGCCACCTTCCTTACTCCTTCCTCCTCTTCCCCTCTCCTCTCTCACTCCTTAAAACCCATCAAACCCCCCAAGAGAAACCCCAGGCCGCAATTTTTGGTTTGACAGTCCGGCCAGCTTTAGCACCGGCGGCCGCCGCCCTCCGGCTGTCGCCAGAGGCCGTCTCCACCTCCCTCGGATCCCCCTCGACCTCCCCTATCATCTACAACCTCCCTCCTCCCTTCTCTCTCCCTCCCTCTCTCTCTCTCTCTCTCTCTCTCTCTCTCTCTCTCTCTCTCTCTCTCCCTCTCAAAACACAAAAACCCAGATCTGCCGCCATCTCGCCTGAAAACGACCAGCCACCCCTCTCCGGCGATCTCCGATGGCCATCGCCACCTCCAATCGACTCCCCTCAAGTTCTCCTATCAACTGAAACTCTCCTCCCCCACTTCTCTCATCTCTATCTCCTCGAAATCCCCTTGAAACCAAGCCCTAACGGCAGTTTTTGATAGATCTGCGCCCTGCCATTCAACACCGACGCCCGGCCACTTCCGGCCATCTCCGACGACCACTCCACCACCGTCAGATCCCCATCAACCCCCCTTTAACTACTGCAAGTCCCTTTTGACCCCTCTGGTCGCCGCTTTTCCGCTGCGATGCACGACAACGACCATTGTGCAAATCTGTCCTCTTCGACTTCTCACGGCTGTCGAATGCCGTGCGTAGACGCCATCGGCCACCCACCAAGACGAGCAACCCCCCATCGACCATCTTCAACCCCGGCAGCTCCCTTTTCTCCTAGGATTTCATGCTCATCACCGATCTCGCGTGTTTTTTCCCGACGTCGTCGTCGTCGTGTAGATCCGTTGCACTACCCGCAACTGCAGAGAGATCGATGCTTGCTCATTGTTTGTGCCTCCACCTCGCTGTCCGGACATGTCTCGATGTGCTACCTACAGCCGAGATGTTGAGGACGATGCAGATCCATCGCCGTTCAGACCCGACATTTGCTCTACGATCGAACGTCAAAAATGTTAGCCCTATAACGCGTAGTAAGAACCCACACCGTAGCGAATCGAAAACTTAATCTAAAAATCATCAACGATAACTAAAGTTTACTTTCTGCTCCTTTAAAACGTTGTTCAACCTTAGACATCGACGAACGGACTCAATATCTGTGCACATAGGATAGTCGTCGATTAGGCGTAACGAATCAAAAAAAGAGGTAACTTTTGACCGTTAGGGTAGTCCCGCCAAACTTAGAAACTAACCATAATAGGATTGATGAAAAGCATGATCTGACATCGCTGTTGTCCCGTTTCATATGGACCCTCGCTGACGCACCGCTTCGACGAGACGATCCGGACCGACGACGCACCTGCCACCGCAGGCAAGTGTTTCCACTTGCGTACCTTCGGCCACGTTTAGGCCAACTTTCCTTAAACTGTTAAAGTACATTTAAAAGGGAACTGGACTTGAAATGATAGCGTCCGGGACCCCCGTGACAGCTTAGACTTGAAGACGAAGTCTAAGCACAAACAACAACAACAACTGACACCCTAGGTTTTATCTGTGTGTGCGTGCGTGTGGACCCCCTAGAAGAACAATTCCTTACACTTATCATGTTGCGTCCTGTTACAAAAGCCTTCCGGTATTTCAAATGCTCTCCAAGCTAGAGGGAACGATCTCCGTTACAGTTTCACCTACAAAACGTTTGTCGCTCACCAAGGGAGTGAGGGATATGCTACAAACCATGGGGATAGAGACACTCGTCAAGCTAGAGCGAGTGGTCCTATGTTACAGTTTCACATACAGAACATTCGTCGCTTACCAAGGGAGTGAGGGATACGCTATATACCATGGGGATAGAGGCACTCGTCAAGCTAGAGCGAGTGGTCCTATATTGTCTTATCTTGAGCACTCGGGTTTCAGGTAGGGTTGAGCGGTCACACGGGGAGATGGTTTGATCCCCCTCAAATCGTAAGGCGTGAAACCTTCGTGACACATACTGTACTTCTTGTCTTGTCTTGTCCCGTGTACTTAGGTTTACCGTTCCCTCGGTATAGACCAAAAGGCGTGAACCTCAGTGACACACTTTCTTGTCTTGTCTTGTCACGTGTACTTGGGTTGAGCGTTCCATCGGTACAGACCGAAAGGCGTGAACCTTCGTGACACACACGGTACTTCTTGTCTTGTCCTGTCCCGTCTAGCTTAGTCCCATAGTCGGTAGTACATGATACGGCTACTGCCTTTCACATTTAACTTCCTGCACCACTTTACTTTCTGCATAGTTTAACTGCCATGCCATAACAACAGCATGTAATCAACCAGTAAAATGTTGCTCTTAATTACCTTACACTTGCAGTAGAGTCTAACCTTTCCTTGTAGACTTTACCTGACGTACAGTTCCTTTTCTCTTGGGTGTTGTATGTCAAGTGTTGAGCCAGAGTGCGTGGACGAGCCGGACGTACCTGAGTACTTGGAGCGAGAGGACGTCGACCCAGAGCATGTTCCTGACAAGGACCAGACTTAGGGGTCTTTTCAGTCGCTGTCTTACAGAGGTTACTACTTTTTAGTTGAGTGCGTAGCACCACTTTACCTTTTTTCCTAGGCTGGGTGCTTCTCACCACTAGTTTTCTTTCTGTAGTTGTTGCCATGCTGGGCTTCTTTTTAGACTTTTGTACTCGCTGGATATTATCTCTTTATATTAATGAATGCAGCTTTCCTTCTTGTACTCTTATTTCTTTGTTTAGAACTTTTATATGCAAGAACATGCATTTCTTCATGGTTCCCTACAGACGCTTATTGGGTCTGGGTTTCTCAGCCCTGGCCCATGCGAACCTTTGTCACGTCTCGCTTCTGTCGTTTTGGGAAGCGGGGCGTGACAGGTTTTAGTGGTGGCACATGCAGGTCCTGCAAAAAGTTCGGAACAATAAGAGTACAACATTCATTTAATATCCATGTACAAGTCTAAATTAGGTTTTCCTTGTCTTAGAAGGTAGGAAGACTTAGATAGACGTCTAGGTTTGATATTCAGGCGCCTTGGTTAAGATTTAGTCATACCCGTTTTAGGATACCTTAGTAGCCCCTCACCTGGCTCTGACCATGTTAGATTTCTAGAGTCCTTCTATTAGTCGTTCGCTCGGGTCCATCAATTTCGGGCTCAGCAGAATGTAACCTTGATCCTCTTGGGATCCTTCCCTAAAATCTCTATTACAGTCTAGTTCATTAGGAAGTCATAATGCTGAGTTTTCCCTGATCTTTAGAAGGCCCGATAATTAGAACCCCTGATTTCAAACATCTTCCTAATCATTACACTTCTGTGTCATCGACCGTAGGATTCCATCGTAGCTTTTCATGAATTATATCTTAGGCGTTTTCTTCTTGGGATCATCTTCGTTGCCCTCGAGTCACGTGATTGCTTCATGACGATTATCGTTAATTCTTCGAATCTCCCCCATTGCAAATTCTGTTTCCTCTAAAAATATTTTTGAAATTCCTTATTAAATCCTTCGCTCAGTTTAACTTCTTTGAAAACCCCTTATTATATATTAAAATTTCTTACTTTTCGGTTGAGTTAAAATTCTTTCTTGGATTTTGAATCTTTCTTGGTCGTAATTTTTAAGTTAATATCTCGTACTTACTTTCGAACTGGTACCTTTCGTATTTCAGTTTTAAAACCTTGTTACCATTTTGATAATTCGATATATCACCTTTTTTCTAAAATACGAAATTTATTTTAACAACTTACCGTACGTACTTTTAGAATATTTTCTAAACTAAAGATAACTTCAATTTTTATTTATATCAGTTCTATGTTCATCGTGCTCATATTTCAAAAATCTTTGTATAAACCTATTTTCATTTGCAAAACAATCGCTACCTCACCCTACTCTCTTTTTCCTTCGTCTAACTCTTTTTCTGAGTTTTAATATATTACCATCTGCTCGCTATTTCTGCATAATTTTTTAGGTATAAATATATATGATACCATATTTTACACGTAATCTTTCTTTCATCTCTTTAATTATTTTGAGCAATATATTGTCCCATCTAACCAGCTATCTTCTTATCCTCACCTTATCTGAACTCGTTCTTTCCAATCTTGTTTCTTTACGCTTTGCCTTCGGTTTCCTTTCTATTGTTTAGACATTAGTGCTTGTAGTTGCCTGTGTCAACTCTAGTTTAGTAGTGGGCCCTTGATTTTGTGATGTCGTCGTGGTGTATGTTTATAGGTAGAGTGTGCGGACATGTATGAGTATGCTACCTTTAGGATGTTAATGATTGTCTCTTACGTCATGTATGTATACTCAATGTTACTCGTGAAATATGCATGAAGTTGTATGAATGATGGTATTTATATACGTGTGGATAGTGTCATTGCAGGAAATTCCATAGACTTAGTTTTTCATATTATAGTTTAACTTATTTTTGGCTGCATATGATTGTATCAAAACCTTTTTGTTTTCTTTTAAATCAAATCTTTAAAGTTTTGAAACTAGCACACAAGATCACAACCCCGTATCTTTCCCAACCAATACCACAACTCCGCACATTTTTCCCACACGTTTTTAAACATTCTTATCTTCTCTTTCCCTCTTCGGGAGTGTTATTTTTTCTTGTTACGATATTGTTAGTACTAGTTATTATTGTTATAGGTATGTTTGCTGGTAGGCATAGAGTGAGATGAGATATGTTGTAGCGATGATTAATTGATTTTGGAACACAATGATATTAGATTAGATTTCTTTGTATGAAAAGAATGAGGTGTCCAAGACTTATTAATGATACCAATGTGTAACGGACTCAATGGGGACTCTGGATGAATGAAATTATACACAGAGAGATGGGAACTTATCAGATCTGAAACATGGACGAGTGGTAGATGGGAGTAGCTATGGAGTTATAGTATGATTTAGAGCGACCATGAAATGAGTAGAGCATTTAAGCATCAAGACTTGATTTTTTTTAGTTGACGTGAGAAGACTTTGGAAATAACACGACATGTTGAGATGAATAGATGGTTAGGTAGACGGATTTAGTACGGTTAGGAGATTAGATGTTAAGGGTAAGGATAAGATGTGGCTTGATGGTTCATTGACTATTGGAGAATAAATTTATGAGTCTATATGATGGAGAATATATTGGGGACAAGATGACTATTGATTTGGACACGGTTATGTGGATCTATAGTCAGGTGCTAGGATGTGTTTCTAGTTGTAGTATATTCAGTGGAGAGACGAGTTATGATGAATTGTTGAGGAACGTTGATTAAAAGTTATAGGATTAGCGATCATTATGTGGAATATAGGAGTTGTAGGCATAAGTGTATATAGATATTATTATTATTATTAAAGTGATTCCGAGGGCAGAATCATTTCTAAGGTGGGTAGAATGTAACGGCCGCTTTCCGACCGTTCGTATTCTTGCGCGTACTTTCCTCTTTCGTACGCGTCTTTTTATTTGACTTTCTTCTATCCGGACCTTGCATTGTGATATGTCATTGTGACTGTATGGAAGAGTAGTTATTTGTGGGATTTTTAGTGAACGTCATTACACGGGTCGCTCTCCCACAAATCAGCGTTGATTGTAGAGACGTGTAGCTTTAGACTTCGACGCCGGATCTTTATATTTTTTAGTTCATTTTTCAATGACCAAACACACGATCAACCATCATACCCCCGAGCCTCTCGTCATCATGGTCGTCCTGATATTTTTTCATAATTTTCAGACACCCCTAGCCCAACCAAACCCACTAATCAAAATAAAAGACCAATTAGCCTTAACCCAGATTCAAATTTCAAATCCTAATCAAATCTTAATGAAATCTCATACGATTCATGAGAATATTACTATGGTTATTCTCACCATCCTTTTCCTTTCCTTGCACACCCCCTCACTCACCCTCTCTCCTAGTCATCCCTTAAATATACCCCCCTTTAAACCATGTTTTAGCAAACACTCTCTTCTTAAAAACCAACTCACCGAAATGACCTAGGCCTTGCGCATGAAGCCAGCCGCCACCCATTTCTCCTTCTTCCTCTCGTCGCTGGCGAGGCTCCGGCCACCCCCAAGGTCCGGCCACCTTCCTTACTCCTTCCTCCTCTTCCCCTCTCTTCTCTCACTCCATAAAACCCATCAAAACCCCCAAAATAAACCCCAGGCCGCAATTTTTGGGTTGACAGTCCGGCTAGCTTTAGCACCGGCAGCCGCTGCCCTCCGGCTGTCGTCGTCGGCCATCTTGACCTCCCTCAGATCCCCCTCGACCTCCCCTATCATCTCCAACCTCCCTCCTCCCTTCTCTCTCCCTCCTTCTCTCTCTCTCCCCCTCTCAAAACACAAAAACCCAGATCTGCCGCCATCTCGCCTGAAAACGGCCAGCCACCCCTCTCCGGTGATCTCCGATGGCCGTCGCCACCTCCACTCGACTCCCCTCAAGTTCCCATATCAACTGCAACTCTCCTCCCCCACTTCTCTCATCTCTATCTCCTCGAAATCCCCTTGAAACCAAGCCCTAACGGCAGTTTTTGATAGATCTGTGCCCTGCCATTCAACGTCGACGCCCGACTACTTTCGGCCATCTCCGGTGACCACTCCACCACCATCAGATCCCCCTCAACCCCCTTTAACTACTGCAAGTCCCTTTTGACCCCTCTGGTCGCCGCTTTTCCGCTGCGACGCAAGACAACGACCGTTGTGCAAATCTGTCCTCTTCGACTTCTCACGGCCGCCCACCGCCGTGCGCAGACGCCGTCGGCCACCCACCAGGATGAGCAACCCCCCATAGAACACCTTCAATCCCCGGCAGCCCCCTTTGCTCCTAGGAGTTCACACGCATCGTCGATCTCGCATGATTTTCCTTGACGTTGTCGTCGTCGTGTAGATCTGTTGCGCTACCCGCAACAGGAGAGAGATCAACGCTTGCTCGCTGTTCATGCCTCCACCTCGCTATCCGGACATGTCTTGCTATGCTACCCATGGCCGAGATGTTGCTGATGACACAGATCCATCGCCGTTCAGACCCGACATCCGCTCTACGATCGAACGTCAAAAAGGTTAGCCCTCTAACGTGTAGTAAGAACCCACACCGTAGCGAATCGAAAACTTAATCTAAAAACCATCAATGATAACTAAAGTTTACTTTCTGCTCCTTTAAAACGTTGTTCAACCTTAGACATCGACGAACGGACTCAATATCTGTGCACATAGGATAGTCGTCGATTAGGCGTAACGAATCAAAAAAAGAGGTAACTTTTGACCGTTATGGTAGTCCCGCCAAACTTAGAAACTTACCATAATAGGATTGATGAAAAGCGCAATCTGACATCGTCGTTGTCCCGTTTCAGACGGACCCTCGCTGACGCACCGCTTCGACGAGACGATCCGGACCGACGACACACCCGACATCACAGACAAGTGTTTCCACTTGCGTACCTCCGGCCACGTTTAGGCCAACTTTCCTCAAACTGTTTAAGTACATTTAAAAGAGAACCGGACATGAAATGATAGCGTTCGGGACCCCCTTGACAGCTTAGACTTGAAGATGAAGTCTAAGCAAAAACAACAACAACTGACACCCTAGGTTTTATCTGTGTGTGCGTGCGTGTGGACCCCCTAGAAGAACAATTCCTTACACTTGTCATGCATGTCCTATTACAAAAGCCTTCAGGCGTTTCAGATGCTCTCCAAGCTAGAGGGAGCGATCTTCGTTACAGTTTCACCTACGAAACGTTCGTCGCTCACCAAGGGAGTGAGGGATACGCTTCAGACTGTGGGGATAGAGGCACTCGTCAAGCTAGAGCGAGTGGTCCTATGTTACATTTTCACATACGGAACGTTCGTCACTCAACAAGGGAGTGAGGGATACACTACAGACCGTGGGGATAGAGGCACTCGTCAAGCTAGAGCGAGTGGTCATATATTGTCTTGTCTTGAGCACTCAGGTTTAGGCTAGGGTTGAGCGGTCACACGGGAAGAGGTTTTGATCCCCCTCAAACCGTAAGGCATGAACCCTTCGTGACACACACGGTACTTCTTGTCCTGTCTTGTCCCGTGTACTTAGGTTGAGCGTTCCCTCGGTACAGACCGAAAGGCGTGAACCTTAGTGACACACTTTCTTGTCTTGTCTTGTCCCGTGTACTTGGGTTGAGCGTTGATCACTCCTTATTTTACACCTTTTTTCCGCATGATTGCATGCCATTTAGATCGCTCAAATCACGCTTTTCACGATTTATCGACAATATTGCGATACTTTTCACGATTTGTTGTTTTTGTCGTATTTTAGGAGATTTGGAGTGATTTGGAGTGATCCCCTGATACGCCTACTCCAGGGTGTCGTCGATGACTTCCCCGAGGGGTATTTTGCTATTGGAAAGGAGCAGAAGAAGAAAGAACGTCGCAGGAGCGACGAGGAGGCAAAAACAAGCTGTTTGGGCATTTTTGGTGTCTCACTCGGCCGAGTGAAGGAGTCACTCGGCCGACCAGCGAGACACCGCTCGGCCGACCAGATCGAACACGTTTCATGTGTGCATTCGGCCGAGCGTCGAAAGCCACATCGGCCGAGTGACGAGACTCCGTCCGCCCGAGTGGCACTCAGACGACGCCCATCAAAAAGAGCCAACTTACTGTTTTTCGTCTGCCTGAGCATCAGAAGACCCACTCGGCCGAGTGGAAAATGCTGACCGCCCGAGTATATAGAAGCCATCGGCCGAGTGACGACAACTCACTCGGCCGAGCCACCCCCGAAGACCAAGACTTACTGGAAATTCTCAGGGTTTCTTACTCGGCCGAGCGACTTTTGTCACTCGGCCGAGTGAGCCGCGCTGCTTGTAGCGTAAATTGCGATTTTCAGGCTGCGCAGGGGCAGTTTGGTCACAGTTTTTGGACGATTTTGGGGGGTATTTAACCCCAGTTTTTAACCTAGGTTAGAGAGCTTTTCCCTTTACTTTTTGCAGCTTTTTAGATTAAACTTTTTAGGTTTTGATTCTTGTGATTGGAGAGGAGAGAAAAGTTTATTTTTGTTGGATTCTTGGAGAACTCTATTGGTTTGTCTCCCTCTCCTTTAAAAATGTCATTTTTATTGCTTATTTGAATATTGTGATGAATTATCTTGTTATTTCAATTGATTATTTTTGTATTTGTGACATGAATTGTGAGTAGTCTATACGTCTTGGGGCGTGGGGATGAACCCTACAAGCCCAATTTCTGATTTGTGATGATTTGGTAGAAACATTGCTAGAATTGCTATTAGGGTTAGTTTGGGATCGATTTACTACGGATGGCTAGGTGTTCATATCGATTGGGATTTGCAAGAGATTGGACCCCAATTCGATAGGAAACCCTATAAATCCGAATTGGGTTAAAATTGAGTTTCCGTAGTATCGGTTTGCAAGAGATTGGACCGATACTAGGGTTCTCGGTTGCAATTCCATGTCGACACCCGTTTGCAAGAGATTGGACGGGTAGGAACTATCCCAACCTAGGTCGTGGCCCGAGTTTGCACGAGAGTGGGCTCGGGGCACGATTGAACGATGATGTTGATCCTAATGCTAGCTTGCCTAGGCTAGGGTTTGCAAGAGATTGGACCCAAACCTAGGATAGCTATAGACCGGCAACAGCGCGAGAGCGTGAGCTAGGTTTTACATTCAGTTGCAACTAGTTCATCCGAAATTCTACCCTAGCAATGGTGATACCAATGAATCACATTGACGAGATACGGTGAGTAGCGGGGATTCCCCATTCCCTAGGCGTCTTTATTTGATTTGATATCTCCATACTTTCTCTGACGATTGTGACAGGATCGCCAAAGGCAAATTCTCTCTTTTCTGTTCTTAATAGCCAGGGTGTCTGGAGCAGGCACTTTCATTCGTCCTCCCTGTGTTCGATAACCCGCTCGCCACTGCACCGTGCGCTTGCGGTAAAACTACAACCGTCGTCCCGGGTGTGTATCCGGGGCGCGATCAAGCGTTCCCTCGGTACAGACCGAAAGGCGTGAACCTTCGTGACACACTGTACTTTTTGTCTTGTCCTGTCCCGTTTAGCTTAGTCCCGTAGCCGGTCGCACACGCTACGACTACTGCCTGTCACGTTTACCTTCCTGCACCGGTTTACTTTCTGCATAGTTTAACTGCCATGTCATAACAATAGCATGTAATCAACCAGTAAAATGTTGCTCTTAATTACCTTACACTTGCAGTAGAGTCTAACCTTTCCTTGTAGACTTTACCTGACGTACAGTTCCTTTTCTCTTGGGTGTTGTAAGTCAGGTGTTGAGCCAGAGTGTGTGGACGAGCCGGACGTACCTGAGTACTTGGAGCCAGAGGACGTCGACCCAGAGCACGTTCCTGACGAGGACCAGACTTAGGGGTCTTTTCAGTCGATGTCTTACAGAGGTTACTACTTTTTAGTTGGGTGCGTAGCACCACTTTACCTTTTTGCCTAGGTTGGGTGCTTCGCACCACTAGTTTTCTTTCTGTAATTGTTGCCATGATGGGCTTCTTTTTAGAATTTTGTACTCGCGGGATATTATCTCTTTATATTAATGAATGCAGCTTTCCTTCTTGTATTCTTATTTCTTTGTTCAGAACTTTTATATGCAAGAACCTGTATTTCTTCATGGTATCCCTACAGACGCTTATTAGGTCTGGGTTTCTCAGCCTGGGCCCATGCGGACCTTTGTCACATCTCGCTTCCGTTATTTTGGAAAGCAGGGCGTGACACAGTGGCATCAAGGATATGTTGGACGACGGAGCGAAGCCAAAAACACTCTTTGCTTGCTTCGTGGATCGTAATGAGTTCAACGTGGTTGGATGATATTGCTGTAGTGGTTTGCTTTACCGATCTCCATGAGATAGCAGTCCCTCCGTAGGTAAACATAAAGCCAGTTTGTGATTTTGCTGTGTGGTGATCAGATAGGTAACCTGCATCAGCATAACCAAGTAACTGGGTGGAGGAACCGCTCTGGTAGTATAGTCCTAGATCTATAGAACCCTGGAGATAGCGTAGAAGATGCTTTACTCTGTTCCAGTGGTGCTTTGTAGGCGCATCACTGTGTTTGGCAAGTAGATTATCTGCAAACTCTATATCGGGACGCGTGCAGTTTGCAAGATGTAGAAGTGCTCCAATGGCACTGAGGTAGGGTACTTCAGGACCCAGTAACTCCTACCCATTTTCAAGCGGCCGGAAGGGGTCCTTATGAATATCCAGTGATCTCACGACCATAGGAGTACTTAAAGGATGAAATTGTTCCATTCGAAACTTGTTTAGAAGTTTCCTCGCATATTTTGATTGGTGTAATAGGATTCCACCTCGTAGGTGTTCAATCTGTAAGCCAAGACAGTGCATCGTTTTGCCTAGGTCTTTCATTTCGAAGGTATGCTTTAGGCTTTTAGATATCTCATTGATCTCTGCAGGAGATCCAATGAGATTTAAGTCGTCCACATATAATGCGATGATGATAAATCCCGTTCACGTTCTTTTGATAAATATACACGGGCAAACTTCATTGTTTGTGAATCCTTGCTGTGCAAGGAAAACACTTAGTCTGTTATACCACATTTTTCCTGATTGATTAAGACCATATAATGATCTTTGACGCCTTACCGGGAAGACGTCCCGAGGTCTCTCTTTCATCTCTGGGGGTAAATTAAACCCATCTGGAAGTCTCATATAGATTTCTTTATCTATATCACCATATAGATATGCAGTCACAACATCCATGAGCTGCATTTCTTGGCTTTCCAGAGATGATAGGCTAAGCAAGAATCAGAAAGCGATCGCATCCATGACCGGGGAATATGTATCTTCATAATCAATCCTCGGTCTTTGGGAAAATCCATGTGCTACAAGGCGTGCCTTGTAGCGTACGATCAAATTTTTTTCATTTCTTTTTCGGATGAAGACCCACTTATATCCTATATGTTTAACACCTACAGGTGTTTGGACTACTGGTCCAAAGACTTTGTGTTTCAAGAGTGAGTCCAGCTGTACTCTTATTGCCTCATCCCACTTTGGCCAATCATCTCTGCGGTTACATTCTGCTAGAGATCGTGGTTCGACGTCATCGTCGTATTCAGCGACGTGAATGGCAATAGCGAACGCAAAATCGTCGACGACGACTGTGCTATGTCTATCCAGTACCTCTGCAGTACGTACGTAATTTAATGATGTTTCTCCTATTGTTTCCTCTGCAGGGAAAATAAGGAGAGAAGAGGTCGCGGATCTAAGCTCAGCATCCTGTGGAGGGATCATCTTATTATCTCCAAGAATCTACCTCTTTCGAGGAACTTTATCTTTTGAACCTGGAGGGCGTCCTCTTTTCAAATGAGGTACATCCAATTCTACTGCTGATGGATTGCATCCATCTTTGGGGATGTCAATCCTAGCTGGCGTGTTGGTAGCAGGGACGTGTGAACGAACAATCTTCTGGTTGTCCGTAAATTTATCCGGTAGTAGGTGTACCGTGTTCTGAATGTGAAGGATCTTTAGGATCTCATCTTCACACAGATTAGTACACGGATCATAAAGGGACAAAGACTTCTTGTCCCAAGAAATGGTCTCGGAAGCATCAGGCTTCTTAGATTGTGTGCCTAGTTTTGGAAATGATTTCTCATCGAATTCACAGTCATCAAGACGTGCCTTAAATGCGTCTCCCGTGAGAGGTTCTAGGTATCTGATAATAGAGGGCGAATCAAACCCAATATAGATACCTAGAAGACGCTGAGGACCCATTTTGGTCCTCTGAGGTGGTGCTATTGGGACATACACCGCACAACCAAATACTCTCAAATGGGAGATATCTAGTGGTGCGATATATGCTAGCTGCATCGGGGATAATTTATGGCCACCAGAGGGCCTTATCCTAATGAGCGATGTGGCATGCAGTATAGCATGCTCCCAAGCATCCACAGGAAACTGGGATTGCATGAGCAATGGACGAGCAATCCATTGGAGTCTCTTTGTCACGCCCCGCTTCCCTAAAATGGAGGCGAGACGTGAGAAGGTCCGCACAAGAGTGGAGTTGTGAAGCCCCAAACCCGATAAGCGTCAATAAAACATAAGCAGGTCCCTGTAACCACAAACGGAACAACAATAATAACACAAGGAGAGACGGAAATAAAATCTCAAATATCAGAATTTGTCCAACATTAAAAATAAGTTCAACATCCAGAAAAGCCACCAGGCTAAAAGAAAGAGTCTAAAGGCCCAGAACAAGGCCAACAAGGACAAACATAACAAAGTATGGGTGCTACGCACCGATAACTAAAAGCAGTCTAAAGCAAAAGGGAAAAGCTCTACGAGGACACTAAGACTGATCTCCAGTGTCCACGAATTCCTCGATCAATGCGAGTTCTGACTCAGCGTCAGCAAACACCACGTCCTCAGCGACGAACTCAGGCTCGGGATCTAACATGTGTCACCCAAAAGAGAAAAGGGGCACATGTCAGCAAGTCGAAAGACTTGTGCAAGGAAACTGAAAGAAAGGTAAACTAACAACCTAGCCGTTAAAGTATGGTGCATGGCATGGCAAGTATCGTATGGAAGTAACAAGTGAAGTACAAGTAGCAACTAACAAGTGGTAGGTGTGACATGTATTGTCAAGTAACAAGTACAAGGGATCACCCACACACATGTGAGCGCCCTATTACCCGCAGGCTGTATTCAAGTACAAGGGATCACTCACACACAGGCGAGTGCCCTATTGCCCGTAGGCTGTATTGAGCTCGTTTTCTGGACCACGAGCCAGATTTGTAATTGGCCCAGGGTTGTGCCCGTAAAACGGGTGCCTAGCCAGAACAAGTAGCACTAGTATGTAGCGATGCTACGCAATCACGATGAGTGTTCAAGCATGTAATGACATGAGCAGATATTCACGTACCGTTAATTGAATTTAAACATGACAGGCAAAATGCAATGACATAAACAGATATTCGCGTACCGTTAATTTAAAATAAACATGGCAGTTAAAGATGCATGAATGACATGAACAGATATTACGCGTACCGTTAAGTGAAATTAAACGTGACATACAAGCATGATGAAGGTGACGGACCAAGCTTCGTTGTCAAGCTAGGTCAATGGTGCCCAGACAGCTATCCTTTCACCGTCTAGTCTCTTTTACACTAAAGCAAGGAAATGGCCTAAGGACATGGCCCAAATCAAGATATGCAAGTTTCACTTGCCTGATACCGACGAGGACGGTCGACAAGCACGTCACACAAATGTTATCTACGATAAATGGACCACTGCTATAGAGAAACAACATTAGAAAAGATATCTAGAACCGGTTTCTTAATTGAATCCTATGATGTCTAATAACCATTTTTATTAGGGTTTCACAATATTCATGTGGGTTGTGAAAATATTAAAGGATCGAACACTACCGTATAGAAGCGGAAGATCGACGCCGAGCAACCACGGCAACGGATGAACGATCTGGGAACCACGGCTCAGATCTAAAATGACGGGGAAAATCTGGAGAAAATGGATTAAAGGGGGTTTTGAAGAGGAGATTTAAGCTTGGCCAATGGAGGTGAGATGGAGCTTGAGATGGTGGAGATAGGCTTTAGATGAAGGAGGAAGGGTTTGGGGAAGATCAGAGGTCAAGGGGGAAGGAAAGAGGCCAGGAGAAGAGAAAGAAAGAAAAGAAACGAAGTGGGGTATTTATAGAAAAAGGCTGGCGCCGGCCCAGAAATTAGGGTTTCGACATTGATTAGTCGGTCAAAGAGCAACCACTGACCGACTAGTTTGGGAACTAGTCGGTCGGTTGACCAACGCAGACCGACTAAGTGTAAACAGTAACTCCTGTACAAAAATAGGATTTAGATTTAGTCGGTCAAAGAACAACTACTGATCGACTAGTTTCTCATCTAGTCGGTTGACGAACGTTCTTAGACCGACTAAGAATGAATAGTACTTGGTATCAAAAATGATCATAGAGCTAGTCGGTTAAAGAACGATTGATGATCGACTAGTTTGCAACCTAGTCGGTCGACAAATGTTCTTAGACCGACTAACGATAAACAGTAACTCCTGAATAATTAACAAAGCCCACTAGTCGGTCCAAGAAGGTTTACCGACCGACTAAATCGTCATCTAGTCGGTCGGTTCCCCTTCTTGTACCGGCTAACGTGCACAGAAAGTTCCGAAATGGAGCGCGAAGCTCCGGGATAGATTCCTAAGACTCCTAGGCTTGATCTAATAATAAGATGTGACCGATATGAAGCCCGTCACGAATGACTTACTCCGAAATCGACGATTCCAAGGAAGAAGCTAGAAAATCACGACGAAACGATCGAAAACGAAAGCTACGGAGCCGAAAACCACACATGAGGAGAAAATCCACCAAAACATATATATATATAATATAGATAATCCAAATACATGAAAACCCAGTCGTTACATCCTCCCCAACTTAAGAAAAAATCCGTCCTCGGAATTTCCCAACACTCACGTGTCCGGGAACAAAAGTGGGAAACGCTCTCGCATCTCATCCTCATTTTCCCACGTAGACTCTCCTGGCGAGCCGTGTCGCCACATCACCCTCACAAGATTGACAACCTTGTTCCGAAGTGACTTCTGACGCCTGTCCAGAATCTGTACTGGCTGCTGGTCATACATCATATCAGGGCGAACGGTAATCTCCGAGAAATCCACAGCATGAGATGGATCGCTAATGTATCGACGAAGCTGCGACACATGGAAAACATTGTGAACTCCTTCCAAAGATGGCGACAAGGCTAAGCGGTAGGCTACCTCGCCAACTCTCTCCAGAATGTCAAACGGTCCAATGTATCGCGGGCTCAACTTCCCTCGCTTCCCAAAGCGAATCACACCACGATTCGGGGAAATCTTCAAGAACACATGGTCGCCCGGCTGAAACTCCAAAGGACGACGTTTAGCATCCGCCCAATGCTTAAAACGGTCCTGAGAAATTCTCAACATCTCCTGAATGTTCCTGACAACATCCACGGCCTCCACAATCATCTCAGGTCCCAACAGCTCCCTATCACCAACGTCATCCCAACTCAATGGCGATCGACATTTCCTCCCATACAATGCGGCGAAAGGCGCCATGCCAATGGACGCCTGGTAGCTGTTGTTGTAAGAGAACTCTACCAAGTGTAGATGGTCCTCCCACGAACCCTTGAAATCCAACATGCACGCCCTCAGCATGTCCTCCAAGATCTGAATCGTCCTCTCGGACTGGCCATCCGTCTGCCGATGGTACGCCGTGCTGAAACTCAGACGCGTACCCAAACTCTTCTGCAAACTCTGCCAGAACTGAGATGTGAACCTCGTGTCTCTATCCGACACGATACTTACGGGGACTCCGTGAAGTCGTACGACCTCCTGCACAATTCACGTTACATCACTATCTAAGCTAGGAAAAGGAAACAGAAACGGAGAGTAAAAGAATTTACCTCCATGTATCTCCTTACTAGCTCCTCAGTGGACTGTCCTACTCGGTATGGAATAAAGTGCGCAGATTTGGTCAATCGGTCTACGATCACCCAAATCACGTCATTCTGCTTCGGACTCCGAGGTAGTCCAGTCACGAAATCCATAGTGATGTGTTTCCATTTTCACTCTGGAATCGGAAGCGGTTGTAGCAACCCTGTCGTACGTTGATGCTCCGCCTTCACTTGCTGGCAAACCAAACACTTGGCTACACTCCGAGCCACACTCCTCTTCATGACATGCCACCAAAAGTTCAGACGAAGATCCTTGTACATCTTGGTCCCACCAGAATGCACAGAATACGGCGAACTGTGTGCCTCCACCATCAACTCCTCTCTAATATCTCCAGCTGGCACACACAACCTGGCTCCAAACCTCAGCGAGCCATCCTCATAAATCAAGAAATCTGTCCGTAGCCTGGCTCCAACCTGTTCTCGAATCCTCACCAACTTCGGATCCTCATCCTGGCAAGCCTTGATCCGATCCACGATCGTCGACTGAATCTGCATACTCATCAATGAAGAAGCCTCCCCAGGAAGAACAATCTCCACACCAGACTCGCAAAAATCCTGCTACAATCTCCACTGCGAGGTCAAAATCATCACCGCTGGAAGCCTACACAGCGCATCAGGAACCACATTCACCTTGCCAGGGTGATACTGCAAATCAATCTCATAATCCGCCATGAGCTCTAACCATCGACGCTGTCGCATGTTGAGCTCCTTTTGAGTGAAAATATACTTCAAGCTTTTGTGATTGGTGAAGATCTTCACTTTCTCACTCAGCAAGAAGTGCCTCCAAATCGTGAGCGGAAACACAACAGCAGCCAGCTCTAAATCATGCGTCGGGTAATTCTTCTCATGAACCTTGAGCTGACGAGATGCATAAGCCACTACATGTCCATGTTGATGCAAAACACAACCGAGACCCTTGCCAGAAGAATCGCAAAAGATCTCGAATCCTCCACTGCGATCAGGCACAACAAGAATAGGGGCAGTCGTCAATCTCTCCCTCAGAACACCAAAAGCATTCTCACAATCACCCGACCAAACAAAAGGTACATCCTTCCACGTCAATCTGGTCATCAGCTCAGCAATACGGGAAAATTCCTTAATGAAACGCCGATAATAACCAGCAAGTCCAAGGAAACTTCGGATCTCAGACGCTGACAGCGGAACAGGCCACTCTCTGATGGCCCTAATCTTCTCGGGATCCACTGAAATACCATCTCCAGTCACCACATGCCCGAGAAAAGCAACTCTGTCCAACCAAAACTCGCACTTCGAAAACTTAGCATACAGCCGATGCTTCCTCAAAATCTCCAACACCGTCTCAAGTACGAGGCATGCTCTTCCTCCGACTTTGAATAGATCAGAATGTCGTCAATAAAGATAACGACAAACTTATCTAAAAAGTCGTAGAAAATCAGGTTCATCAGATTCATGAAAACTGCGGGTGTGTTAGTTACGTCGAAGGGCATAACCACAAACTCATAGTGTCCATAATTGGTCCAGAAAGCTGTCTTCAGAACATCATCCTTCTTCACCTTCAACTGATGATAACCACTCCTCAGATCCAACTTCGAAAACACCCTCGAACCTCCAAGCTGATCAAAAATATCATCGATGTGAGGCAACGGGTATTTATTCTTAATGGTCACCGTATTCAACTCACGATAGTCCACACACATGCGACGCGAACCTTCCTTCTTCTTCACCAGCAAGACCGGTGCTCCCCACAGAGACACACTAGGATTGATATAACCCTTCTGCAACAGCTCACCCAGCTGCTTCCGTAATTCCTCCAGCTCAGCGGGTGACATACGATATGGCGCCTTCAAAATGGGCTGCGCTCCCGGAATAAGATCAATAGAAAATTCCAAAGCCCGATCAGGCGGCAGTCCAGACATCTCCTCGGGGAAGACGTCATCAAAATCTCGCACCACATCTGGCCTCTCCAACTCCATCGGCATAGCTACAACCTCCACTGGCGTGGCTCGAAATCTGACAGGACCAAGCGAACTGCTACCTCGGCTGAACTCAAATACTGGATGTCCGGGAATCTCGAACACCACCTTCTTCCTCTGACAGTCGATCGTAGCATAGAAGCTCGCAAGCCAATCCATCCCAAGAACTGCATCGTAGTTGATGATGTCGTGGACAATGAAATCAGTATAAAGCTCATGTCCACAGACCACCAACGAGCAAGAATTGCAACCAAGATGCATCGAGACCACGCCATTTCCTGTGACGATATTCCAACTCTTGGAAAGAGGGGACGTCGACAAGGAATGCTTCTCCACGAAGCGCCGTGAAATAATGCACATCGATGCACCAGAGTCAAAGAGAACTCGTGCAAAAAATGTGCACACCAAAACCACACCTAACAAGCAATTTAACAATCAAACCCTAGTCTAGCAAACAAACATGAGCAAGCAACCAAACATAATCTAACAATCAAACATAACTAAGAAAGAAACAGCTAGGAGGGAAGTAACCTGTGATAACCTCATCCATGGCCATGCTCTCCTCCTCAGTCAACAGGAAAGCCTGCCCTCTCGGCGGAACAGCCTGCTGAAAGGCCTGTCTCTGTGGAACAAGGGGTGCTCCATGTCCAGCGGGCACAGGAGCTCGCTGCTACAACGGCTGTGCTGCAATAGGTGCCCGCCAAGGCTGTTTCGACTTGGGGCACTCCCTGATGGTATGGGCAGGATCTCCGCAGACAATACACTGCCCCAGAAACCTCCTACACTGATCCCTGAGGTGCCCGGTCTTGCCGCAGAAATGGCAAGTCTTCAGAATAGGCCCTCCTGGCCTCTTGAACTGAACAGGCTGGATAGGCCTGAATCCAGGTCTAACCGCCGCTCTGACCTGCTCCACAGGCCTCTTCCCAGCACCAGAAACATGTCCTCTCCTCTGGCTCAGGTTCAACTCATGCCTCCTCGCAGCGACCAGAACCTTCTGGTAAGATTCCAGATCAGAGGAAGACACAAAACTCTGAAGCTCCAAAGCAAGTCCCTACAGGAACTGCTGAGCTTTCTCATCGGCATCTTGCACCATCTTTGGTGCAAACCGACTGAGCCTCGTGAACTCTTGGTGGTACTGATCCACCGACAAGCTCCCCTGCTTCAGATCTATGAAGCACTGCAGCATCACCTGCCTAGTAGCCTTCGGGAAGAACTCTCCATCAAATCTGGTCTTGAAGGTAGCCCAAACTATAGGCACCTCCAACATCTTCTCCTCAGCATCCCACCAGTTTCTGGCATTATCCTTCAGCTGCCTCTTAGCCAAATCAACCCATCCAGCCGGGTTAATCTTCGCCATCTCCAGGTTATCCTCAATGTTCCTCATCCACTCATCCACAGCCAGAGGACCTTCAGAACCATCAAAATAAGCAGGACCCAGCTCCTAAAACTGCTTCGCTCCCGGCTCGGAGCGAGGGGCATCCTGGATTGCCCGACCAGCTCGAGCAAGTGGAGCATTCTGGACTTGTAGGAGCACGCCCTGCTGCACTTGCATCATTTGAAGCATCATCCGCATCATCTCTCCAATGGTGGGTTCCCGCGCAGGCTCCTCGTCATGAGGGGGCGCACCACTACCACCACCACGGGTGAATCGCCTTCCTGCCATCTAATGACACAGAAAACGAAACAAATTAGACTCATAGCTTATGACTCGGATGTCGAACTTAGTTTATTGGAAATTCTAATATTATTATCATTATTCCGATAATCGCAGTTACAGAAGGGGACCTGCATGGGCCACCAACAAAACCTGTCACGCCCTGCTTCCCTAAAATGGAGGCGAGACGTGAGAAGGTCCGCACGAGAGTGGAGCTGTGAAGCCCCAAACCCGATAAGCGTCAATAAAACATAAGCAGGTCCCTGTAACCACAAACGGAACAACAATAATAACACAAGGAGAGACAAAAATAAAATCTCAAATCTCAGAATTTGTCCAACATTAAAAATAAGTTCAACATCCAGAAAAGCCACCAGGCTAAAAGAAAGAGTCTAAAGGCCCAGAACAAGGCCAACAAGGACAAACATAACAAAGTATGGGTGCTACGCACAGATAACTAAAAGCAGTCTAAAACAAAAGGGAAAATCTCTACGAGGACACTAAGACTGATCTCCAGTGTCCACGAAGTCCTCGATCAACGCGGGTTCTGACTCAGCGTCAGCAAACACCACGTCCTCAGTGACGAACTCAGGCTCGGGACATGTGTCACCCAAAAGAGAAAAGGGGCACATGTCAGCAAGTCGAAAGACTTATGCAAGGAAACTGAAAGAAAGGTAAACTAACAACCTAGCAGTTAAAGTATGGTGCATGGCATGGCAAGTATCGTATGGAAGTAACAAGTGAAGTACAAGTAGCAAGTAACAAGTGATAGGTGTGACATGTATTGTCAAGTAACAAGTACAAGGGATCACCCACACACATGTGAGCGCCCTATTGCCTGCAGGCTGTATTCAAGTACAAGGGATCACTCACACACAGGCGAGAGCCCTATTGCCCGCAGGCTGTATTGAGCTCGTTTTCTGGACCACGAGCCAGATTTGTAATTGGCCCAGGGTTGTGCCCGCAAAACGGGTGCCTAGCCGGAACAAGTAGCACTAGTATGTAGCGATGCTACGCAATCACGATGAGTGTTCAAGCATGCAATGACATGAGCAGATATTCGTGTACCGTTAATTGAATTTAAACATGACAGGCAAAATGCAATGACATGAACAGATATTCGCGTACCGTTAATTTAAATTAAACATGGCAGTTAAAGATGCATGGATGACATGAACAGATATTACGCTTACTGTTAAGTGAAATTAAACGTGACATACAAGCATGATGAAGGTGACAGACCAAGCTTCGTTGTCAAGCTAGGTCAATGGCGCCCAGACGGCTATCCTTTCACCGTCTAGTCTCTTTTACGCTAAAGTAAGGAAATGGCCTAAGGACATGGCCCAAATCAAGAGATGCAAGTTTCACTTGCCTGATACCGACGAGGACAGTCGACAAGCATGTCACACAAATGTTATCTACGGTAAATGGACCACTACTATAGAGAAACAACATTAGAAAAGATATCTAGAACCGGTTTCTTAATTGAATCCTATGATGTCTAATAACCATTTTTATTAGGGTTTCACAATATCCATGTGGGTTGTGAAAACATTAAAGGATCAAACACTACCGTATAGAAGCGGAAGATCGACGCCGAGCAACCACGGCAACGGATGAACGATCTGGGAACCACGGCTCAGATCTGAAATGACGGGGAAAATCTGGAGAAAATGGATTAAAGGGGGTTTTGAAGAGGAGATTTAAGCTTAGCCAATGGAGGTGAGATGGAGCTTGAGATGGTGGAGATAGGCTTTAGATGAAGGAGGAAGGGTTTGGGGAAGATCAGAGGTCAAGGGGGAAGGAAAGAGGCCAGGAGAAGAGAAAGAAAGAAAAGAAACGAAGTGGGGTATTTATAGAAAAAGGCTGGCGGCGGCCCAGAAATTAGGGTTTCGACACTGATTAGTCGGTCAAAGAGCAACCACTGACCGACTAGTTTGGGAACTAGTCGGTCGGTTGACCAACGCAGACCGACTAAGTGTAAACAGTAACTCCTGTACAAAAATAGGATTTAGATTTAGTCGGTCAAAGAACAACTACTGACCGACTAGTTTCTCATCTAGTCGGTCGACGAACGTTCTTAGACCGACTAAGAATGAATAGTACTTGGTATCAAAAATGATCATAGAGCTAGTCGGTTAAAGAATGATTGCTGACCGACTAGTTTGCAACCTAGTCGGTTGACAAATGTTCTTAGACCGACTAATGATAAACAGTAACTCCTGAATAATTAACAAAGCCCACTAGTCGGTCCATGAAGGTTTGCCGACCGACTAAATCGTCATCTAATCAGTCGGTTCCCCTTCTTGTACCGGCTAACGTGCATAGAAAGTTCCGAAATGGAGCGCGAAGCTCCGGGATCGATTCCTAAGACTCCTAGGCTTGATCTAATAATAAGATGTGACCGATATGAAGCCCGTCATGAATGACTTACTCCGAAATCGATGATTCCAAGGAAGAAGCTAGAAAATCACGACGAAACGATCGAAAACAAAAGCTACGGAGACGAAAACCACACATGAGGAGAAAATCCACCAAAACATATATATATAATATAGATAATCCAAATACATGAAAAACCAGTCGTTACACTCTTTATAAGAGACTCTGCTAATCCATTCTGGGTGTGAACATGAGCTACATGATGTTCAACTTCGATACCTGTTGCCCGGCAATAGTCATCGAAGACTTGTGAAGTGAATTCACATGTATTATCAAGACGTAGTTTCTTGTTATGGCTATCGGAGAAATGAGCCCGCAATCTAATTATTTGTGCCAATAGCTTTGGAAAAGCTAGGTTGCGGGTGGACAATAGGCACACATAAGACCATTTTGTGGATGCATCAATCAATACCATTAAGTACCGAAATAGGCCACTTGCATCGTGAATAGGCTCGCCAATGTCACCATAAATTCTCTGTAGGAAGCCAGGAGACTCTAATCCCACTTTCAAGAGGGAGTGTCTGTTGGATATGGGCGACATGAATACACCCATGAGGGGATGTATGAGGGTATACGGACCTCAGATGTCGCGTGCACGAAAGCGTGCACGAAAGGAACCTTTTCTCGTGTGAAAAGGACCACTCGATAAGTGGAAAAAGCCACTCGATAAGTGGAAAAAGTCACTTTATAAGTGCATAAAGGCACTTGATAAGTGAATGAAGAAGAGGATAAATGAATGTGCTAATATAGGCTAATAAGCTTATAATTGGTTATTTCCTACAATAACCACCCCTAAAGCCTATAAATAGGACCCAAGGGTAAGGCATTCATTCCACACTTTCCATGCCATAAGTTTGCATAAGGCATCTTATGTTTTTCTTCACCCTTCCATTAAAATCCTCTTCTAGTTAGAGATTTAGGCGGTGAAACTCTGCTTCGATCCTCCGTGACGAAGTATCGACCGTTGTGGCGAATCCGATGGTGAAGTTTCGAGATTACGGTGCCACGTACGCTAGAGTAAGTCTCGACTTTATTATTCAATCCTTACGTCCTTGTTTTGTCAGGATCCCACATTGGTATCAGAGCCAAACGGGTTCGCCCCGTCAAACCGCCGCCACGTCGAACCGATGAACGAGGCGTTGTCTTTTTCACGAATGGGTATCCTACCATAATGGATATGGTAGGAACGCTTCGTGACAGAGAGAACGCAGCGGTTGTTCTTTTCACGTTAGGGTCTCCTACCATTACGGATATGGCAGGAACTCTCCGTGACGGGAAGAACCGACAGTTCATATCGTCAAGCTCGCACTCTTCATGGATGCTGAGTCTCCATTCATAGGGAATGTGAACTCTCTTCATGTGGAGTGTGTAGTTTACGAACTTTAAAGTATGTTATTTCTTCATTTTGGCACACGGCCATTAGAGAATAACTACTTTCTCGACGAACGGGTGCTTCATCGACGAACGGGTGCTTCATCGAAGAAGACGACGTTGGTTATTCCCATCGAAGAAGATGACTTTTGGTGCATGATCACCATGGCCAAATGGGCTATGGAGGCAATGCATCCCCCCTCCCCATGCGGAGGGGGTTGGCTACGGCCAATAACCACCACGGCCACCCCTCCGGCGGGGTGTGCGGCCAACCCCATGCAAGGGGGTGGCCGGCCAAGGCCAAAGGGCCATGGCCGTCCATGGCCAAAGGGCCATGGCTAGGCCATGGCCGGCCACGTCCAGGTCGGCCCTGGCCGGCACAGCCAGGGCCAAGGGGCCCTGGCCGGCCTCGGCCAGGCCAGAGCCGGCATCTGGCCGAGGCCTGGCCAGGGCCAGAGGGCCCTGGCCGGCCTCGTCCAGGCCTGGCCAGGGCCAGAGGGCCCTGGCCGGCCTCGGCCAGGCCTGGCCGGCCTCTGGCCAAGGCCCGGCCTCGGCCAGAGGGCCCTGGCCAGCCCTGGCCGGGGGCCAGGGCCAGGCCAGGGGCCTGGCCGGCCCTGGCAGAGGCTAAGGCCGGCACCCTGGCCTCTGCCAGGGCCATGGCCGACCCTGGCAGAGGCCAGGGCCAGGCCCTGGCCGGCCTCGGCCAGGTCAGAGGGGCCAGGGCCCCTGGCCGGCCCTTGGCCAACCTCGGCCAGGGCAGAGGCCCTGGCCGGGGGGTGCCAGATCCTTGGTCGGTATTGGTCGACCAATCCGGGATTTTTGGTCGACCAATTCGGCGAGAGGCCTTGGTCGATGTAACACGAACATGCCGACTAGCCCATACGGGGCCAACGACAGTCGTCTGCGGCAAAATTCTCCTATACGGGGGGAAGCGCCTAAATCCATACGGGAGCCGGCGACAATGGCTTGCAGAAAAATCCCCTCAAGGGGGATCCGACCTTGGCACGGATACGGAACAACCCCGGAAAATGGCCAAGAAGTGCCGAATATTTCGCTAGTATCATAAGGGTACTGGATTGAAATATACTTTTTTGATAATTACGTTTTCGTACGTTTTGAAAAATACGTTTTCAAAAACGCTGTTCCGCTGCGAAGTACTATAAGAGTACTATCGTTTGATAAGTGGGGGGGAAATATTGAAGGATTGTTCTAGATGGTGATTGGAATCGTAGAAACCTTTCTGATTCTATAACAACATCTTCAATATTTTTCGAAAGTAACTTATCAAATTATAAATATCATTCCAAGTAGGAGTTGAAATTAGAACTATCCACATGGGATATTCTATTATCATTTCAAGTGGGAATTGTATTTTAAGAACTTTTTAATGCAATGTTTTTGATCAAACCTTCGGTTTTTTGTCTTTTTGCAGGATTTTCAAAGTAAAATGTCTTCTGCTTCAAAGAATATCGTCACTGAGTTAAACAGAGGTGAAAAACTCAACGGCGATAATTACAAACTATGGTCCATCAAGATACAATACGTTCTAGAGGAGCAAGAAGTGCTCGAAACTCTAAAGAACGTAATGATTGAACCCGAGTTAGGCACTACGGCCCAATACAGACGAGACAAGGAAGCTTTTGATGCTTGGTCTCGAAAGAATAAGATAGCTCGCATTACGTTATTGAGCAGTATGGCCGATGACATAATGCGCATCTTCCGAGAGCATGACCTAGCCATGGACATATGGTCCAAGCTAGAGGAGAAGTTTGGTGGCACATCGGTGTCTAAACTTCGCGCCTTAACTATAAGATTTGATTCATACAAGAAATGTCCAGATCATTCCATGGGGAAACATCTGTAACATATGGCAAATCTTATCTCAGAATTAAAGGATGCGGGTCATGTGCTCACTGATGAGCAACAAATCCAAGCAGTCATACGTTCCCTACCAAATGGGTGGGACCAAATGAAGATGCATCTCACTCACAATGAGAGCATCAAGACCTTCAGCGATGTTTCCAAGCACCTCGAATTAGAGGAAGAGCGGCTTGCGGCTGCCAAGCCAAGTGTAGAAGTGCACATGGTTGCTAGTTCCTCACACGGGGGAAAGAAAAGGAAAGATCGTTCGAATTTCACTAATGAACGTAATAAGCAACCTGAGTCTACCAAGAAACCCAAACATAAGGGTGGGCACAAGAAATGGCACAAGAAGAAAGACTTGAAGAGGATCAAATGCTTCAAGTGCAACAAGCTCGGTCACTATGCTCGTTCGTGTACGAGTGGAGGCGACGAGGTAACTTGTAATTATGCTAGTTACATATGTGTTTCTAGTTCAATATTTCTTATGGAATCTAATCCATTTTGGATAATTGATTCAGGTACCACCAACCACATAGCAAGGGACAGACGGTCCTTCGTGGAGTATCACCGGATACCCCAAGGAACGAAGTGGATCTATGTAGGAAACAACACACGTGTTGAAGTGAAAGGCGTTGGGACTTGCAAGCTAGTCTTGGACAACGGCCGCACTCTTCTACTTCATGATGTTCTCTTCGCTCCAGATATTCGAAGGAATATAATATCTGTGGTCGTGTTAATAGGTCTTGGTTATAGCTGGTTTTTTCATGATTGTAAAGTGGACTTGTGTTGTAATAATTCCTTAATTGGTACTGGGTATGTATTTAAAGGATTTATTGTATTAAATACAATGTATGACTCTTCATTATGTAATGAAAATTTCCTTGTTACAAATTCTTCGACTTATGAGTCTAATATAATGTGTTGGCACGCAAGGCTTGGTCATATTGGACCAAAATGAATGGATAGACTTGCCAAACGTGGCCTTCTATCCAATGTTTCAAAGGTTGAAATGTCGACCTGCAAACATTGCCTTGTGGGGAAATCTTGTCGCAAGCCGTTTGGAACCGGCACAAGGGCCGAGGTTCCATTACAGCTCATCCATTCGGACATATGTGGTCCGATGAATGTCAAGACAAGACGCGGAAAGTCCTATTTCATCACTTTTATTGATGATTTCACCCGATTCGGACATATCTATTTGATATCCCACAAAAGTGAAGCATTAACATGCTTTAAAAACTATATGAGTTTAGTGGAGAATCAATTAGATCGCAAGATTAAGGTCTTGCGAACCGATAGGGGCGGTGAATATCAATCAACAAGTTATAAGGAACTTTGTGATGAAAAGGGCATAGTACATCAGGTAACTATGCCATATACTCCTCAACAAAATGGTGTTGCTGAAAGGAGAAATAGGACTTTAATGGAAATGGTCCATTCATTGATGGCGCAAGCTAACTTGCCAATCACCTTTTGGGGTGATGCATTATTAACGGCCACTTTCATTTTGAACCGCGTACCCTCAAAATCAGTTAGCTCCACTCCTTATGAGTTGTGGAACCAAAAGTCTCCTGACTTAAACATTTTAAAACCTTGGGGATGTGCATCCTACGCACATATTTCCTCCCATAAGTATGGCAAACTTGGGCCAAGGGGAAGGAAATGTATCTTTATACGATACGCAGAAAACTCCAAAGGTTATGTTTTCGTTAGTCAGGAAGACAATGGAGGTCTAATTGAGTTTGAGTCGAGGGATGTCACTTTCTTGAAAAACGAGTTTCCAAGACAGGGCGAGATAAGTCAGGACTTATCTCTATTTGAGATTAATGATCAAGGAGGATTACCTCATTCGAGTGGGAGAATTCTTGGTGAAGAAGAAAATACGTTTCAAACTTCACCAATGGATGATACGAATGACAATAATCCTATTCCATACGGGAATAATGATCCAAGTGGGAGCATTTCTAACGACATTCCAAGTGGGAGTGAT
This sequence comes from Scilla litardierei, assembly GCA_030789695.1. Lineage (NCBI taxonomy): Eukaryota > Viridiplantae > Streptophyta > Magnoliopsida > Asparagales > Asparagaceae > Scilla > Scilla litardierei. The sequence goes on along the minus strand of CM061132.1, from coordinate 50,426,715 downwards.
ATTAGAATTGATCTAAATTCGAGTCAACAAGGACTTGAAGAATCTCAAATACGACGTAGTAGTCGTACAAGGTAAGTCGTTACCAATCCAATCCAGGGCAAGTACACTGGAAAGCGGTTAAGAGGATAATGCGGTATCTTAAGGGAACTGTGGACTATGCTTTATGCTATCAAGGAGATGCCTTGAGGCTCGAAGGCTACACTGATGCTGATTGGACGGGTGATCTCGATGAGCGACGATCGACCTCAGGATATGTTTTTCTGCTCGGATCTGGTGCAATATCCTGGAGTAGTAAGAAACAATCCTGCATCGCACTTTCAACCATGGAAGCCGAGTTTGTAGCATTTAGCATGGCAGTCCAAGAGGCTGTTTGGCTTAGGAAGTTCTTAGACAGGCTAATAGATGCAAGTGACTCAGGTGATGTACCTATACACAGCGACAGTCAAGCATCTATAACTTATGTCAAAGATCCTAAATTCCATTGTAAGACCAAACACATAGATATCCGCTACAAATTTGCAAAAGACTATGATAAGACCAAGAAGGTAGACATAAGGTACATATCGACGCATGAGATGATAGCGGATCCGCTTATGAAAGCGATCCCCAGAGATGTGTTTTACAAACACTTATCATCTCAAGGATTGCGTAAGAGCTGAGTTGTACCAATGTAATTTCCCATGTCTGTAAGTGATCAAATTTAATAAAAGAATAAGTTCTTTTCAACATTGCATATGAATTCTTTAAGAAATGTTTGTGTACATTTTTGAAATCTCAGCTGAATTTTAGTATGTCGGACAGATTAAGGTTGGCTCTCTCACATGAGCAACCACCTTTATTTTATCAAACGGGTAAAATAAATATGAGACCTGTTTAAAATCAAAATCGTCAGACGGACGTTTTAGAGTCATGACTTAAACAAAATGGTCGTATGAAAGATCTGCATCATATGGATACTTTCAAAAGATCTAAGAGGATTTTGAAATCCTATCTGTCTTATGCGGGATGTGAGTCCAGAAGATTATTTGAGTAGTAAAAGGGACTCAAAGTCAGACATTGTGGTGTCTGGTTATCATCCTCACAACTTCATTAAGACATACGCTCCCTGGGAAAGGACTGATGTTGTAATACGTATTCATACTACGTATGCATTTTGACCATTGGGTTAGAATAGTAATTGTGTTTACTATTATGTGAGACCCAAAGACCACATGGGTCTTAACTCGTTACCCTTATGGACTCTAATTGGTTCCTTAAGATTTGACTGGATGATTGCTATCTTAGCATGTTGCTTATGGACTATGGTTAATTCAGTCCGGCGGGGCATGTTAGAAAAGCGAGTCAAGTCAAGATCAAAAGGATCGCAAGAAGAGGAAGATTAATTTCATATTCACATTTGGACTTTAGAGATTCAAAGCTGGCCAGCCAATTGTAATCCAGATGGGATTCAATTGTTGAATATAAAGTATAAGAAATGTGAAGAAATAATCTAGGGTAAAGCATGCGTTGATCTACTCAACTTTGCACCTCGAGAAGTGTTGTGTATCTCTAACAAGTGCACAACAGCGGACTCTATGCGCATGACGGTCACACGGCCTATTTCTCGGTATGACAAACAGAAGAGATAAAGGAAAAGATGTTTCCTTACAATCCGCTCAAGTGTGAGTGGGATATGTTGGATATGGATGACATGAATACACCCATGAGGGGATGTATGAGGGTATACGGACCTCAGATGTCGCGTGCACGAAAGCGTGCACGAAGGGAACCTTTTCTCGTGTGAAAAGGACCACTCGATAAGTGGAAAAAGCCACTCGATAAGTGGAAAAAGTCACTTTATAAGTGCATAAAGGCACTTGATAAGTGAATGAAGAAGAGGATAAATGAATGTGCTAATATAGGCTAATAAGCTTATAATTGGTTATTTCCTACAATAACCACCCCTAAAGCCTATAAATAGGACCCAAGGGTAAGGCATTCATTCCACACTTTCCATGCCATAAGTTTGCATAAGGCATCTTATGTTCTTCTTCTCCCTTCCATTAAAATCCTCTTCTAGTTAGAGATTTAGGCGGTGAAACTCTGCTTCGATCCTCCGTGACGAAGTATCGACCGTTGTGGCGAATCCGAGGGCGAAGTTTCGAGATTATGGTGCCGCATACGCTAGAGTAAGTCTCGACTTTATTATTCGATCCTAACGTCCTTGTTTTGTCAGGATCCCACAGTGTCTCGTTATTAGTTTTTCCTTAAAACAAGGGGGACAAGGAAATTCACCATTTTGAAGAATCCTCTTGTTCTTCAAATTATGTCCACGGGTTTCAGAGATGATGCGACGCATCATAGCTCATCCAGGGTGATCAAGTCTATTGTGTCAGAGTTGATACTCTGGAAATGAAAGGCACTTCTGGTGCTTAGTCATATTGGCTTCTATTGGTTGAATATATGTGTGGTAGAGACCCGACGGGAGTCCCTTAAATCGTTCGTAGATGGTCTTCTGGCCATCTTCTTGATGAGTCACATACATATATTCAATTTTTTCGTCATCTCTAGTTTCTAAGTGATATCTGTTAAAACGAATATCTTTGAAACTTATGAGATTTCTATTGGATTTTGGAGAGAATAGTGCATTTTGTATTTTAAGTCTTGTGTTATTTGGGAGCAATATGATTACTTCCCCATATCCTTCGATTATGTTGGACAGTCCCGAAATTGTGATAACATGACCATCATATTTGTTTAAGCTATAAAAATAGCATGGATCGCGAAGGATAGTGTGCGTTGAGGCACTGTCCACTAGGCACTCATACTTCATCTATATATAAGCAAAATGAAAGTTTATTTAAGTAAATGAAAAACTGACATTCAAATAAAAGTGCTTTCAAAGCAAACTACAGATGAAGCTACATAGATTTAATGCATAGATATAAAGTTAGGGCTCAATCTAGCAGATCGTCATTTTCGAAGTCTTTTGCAGTGAACTTGGTTGGCGGTTGAATAACCGCCAAGTTTGTTTCGGGCGGAGGCTTCTGGCTCGCCTGATACAGATCCTGGAGGTGGCGAGGAGTGCGGCAGTTTCTGGACGAATGTCCAGTCATGCCACATTTATGGCATTTATCCTCCCAGTTATTCTTAGGAATTGACACTGGAGCAGTGTTCTTACGCTTCCATGTGAAGTTTTTATTCCTCTGGTTGTTATTGTTCTGGGGTGGTACCCTTGTTGGCTTCATTGCCGCTTTCCCTTTGTTCTTTCTAGCCTTCTTCTTGTTTTTCCACTTCTGGGGAGAAACATGGTGGGCTTCAGGGAGAGGGGTAGCACCAGCAGGGCACAGATTATGCGTGACCAGTAGTAAGTCTCTATTCTGCTCTGCCCTAAGAAGGCAAGAGAGCAAATCAGATAACTCCATGAAGTTGCGTTCACGGTACTGTTGCATGAGGATGGCATCTTTCTCGTGGAACGAGGTAAATGTCTTTTCCAACTTGCGGTGCTCCGAGACTTCTTCACCACACAACTTCAGGCATGAGGTGATATTATGAAGTGCTGAGTTGTACTCAGCAACGGACTTATAGTCCTGAAGACGGAGGTTTTCCCACTCATAACTGGCACGTGGCAGTATGACATCTATCTGATGCCTATAACGTGCCTCAAGTGCTGTCCACAACTCAAGAGGGTCTTCTACCATTAAGTATTCGGCCTTTAAGGTCCGATATATGTGTCTCCTGATATAGATAATGGCTTTCGCCTTATCCATATCGGATACTACGGTAGTAGAATTGCTAGATGGATGTGCCGCTTCAGGGGCATTGCTAGCAGTTGTCCCGGCCGCTGTAGGGGCTAGGATTGAGTGGAGAAGTGTCATAGAACGCAAGTGGAATTTCAGGTCCACTCGCCAGCTAAGATAATTCTTTCCTGCTGCGTCAAGAACCTCGAAATCGACGCTAGCCAATTTTTCCATTTTTATCTATGCAATTAAATACGCATGAATTAATAATAATTGACTTAAAATCATGCTCAAGGTAAAGAAATAAATAAGAAAAAAATGCAGGGATCTGCCAGATACCCAAAACATACAATGTCCAAAGTCCGTATTACGGTCCATAAAGCAGAATAAAGAAAAATATAATTTGGAAACCCATTAGGGTCCCAGCTTTATGCAAGTTTCACCTCCGTCTTCATAGGTAATAACACCGGTCTGTGGCATTTATACATAAATTCCTCACTACAATTTCTCTTAGAAAAGAAAAAAATACAAAGCAAAGGAATTTAATAATAGGATATCAAAACTGGCCGATCCCAAAAACGCATTTTGTCTTATTTAAACATCCACGCAGTATATAATGCTGCAGGCAATATAAAAATCAAATAACGCAATTACGCAGGCATAAGATATATTTTCAACATATAAAGCAATTTATATAAAAATTATGTTTTTAAAAATTACTTGGACTACGGGAAACGTCATTACCCGTTAGGTTAGGTAACTAACGACAGAGCGGTCGCAGGGTCTTTGTAATTTTTAAATCGTGAAGGATTAAAAATAAATCCAATTTTTATATAGTTTGCATGTTTGTTGAATATGACATAATATGGAGCAAATGGTTTAAAACAACTAAAAAGTTGTCAAAATTAATATATTGGAATTTTTCTAATTTTTTATACAGAATTTTCCAGAATTTTTCTGGATTTTCCTGTTAATTTTAAGGAATTTTTAGTGAAAACTGATTTAAAAATCTGTTTTAAAATAATATTAAAGTCTATTTGGGATTATGAGTGGGCTTCAGGTTCAAAAACAGCCAAAATTACTTATTTATAATTCGGTTTTGGGATGCAGGCCCATGGGCTTTAATTTTTGTTTTTAAAAAAAAATACCCAGAGGGAGAAAAACACCCTTAAATGTACCCTAACCCTAATATAAGGGTTAGGGTTTTTGTTAAGGAGTTTAACAGCCCCCACATCTTCATCTTTCAGATTGTGGCCATTGGGGGGTGGCGGCTGGAGCCGTGTCCCCCCTCCTCTATCTGCGGGGGCCGATCAAGAGAAGGGGAGGCCGACGACGCAGCTTCCCCCTCCTCTTTTTGTGGTGGCCGATCAAGCGGGGGGAGGCCGACGACGTAGCCCCCCCCCCCCCCCCCCCCCTCTCTTCCGGTGGCCGATTGAGGAAAGGGGGAGGGCGACGAAGCAGCCCCCCTTCTCTCCCTTGCAGGTGGCCGATCCAGGGAGGGGGGGTGGGAGGCCGACGAAGCAGCCTCCTCCCCCCTCTTCTGTGGTGGCTGATCCAGGCCGGAGAGGCCGTTTGGCCTTCGGGGCCGGATATGCCATTTGGCCTTCGAGGCCGCCTGTGCCATTTTAGCCTTCGGGCACATCAAGGATGTTTGTTGCCTTTGTCTTCCGGGGCCGCAGGTGATGCCGCTTGGCCTTCTGGGCCAGCAGGTGGTGCCGCGTTGTCCCCGGGGTCGGTCGATGATGAAAACCGAAAAGAGTTTGAGGCCGATCATGAAAAAACCTAAAATAGAGATTTTTTATTTGTATTATTACATGCAATTTCAATCGGATGTAATTAAACCTATTTGCTCCATTTTATTGATCTACGGGATCAAAAAATATTACCTTTAGATCAAAGATCTAGGGAAGAATGAATAAATCGATGATAATTTGATCGATGATAATTTGAAATATCCCGCTCCCGAAAAATTGCCGCAACAGATCGCAGCAACTAAAAATTCCAAGTGATCGAGCTTTAACGCGTAGAAATCGCCGCAACGGATCACAACAACAAAGATTCCTAAGCGCGGTGAGGGAGATTTGAGGGGATAAATGTTGAAAACTCAAGAAAATGAGAGCTAACGTGCTGATAACGTATTAGAAATCAAGAGAATGAGTAACCAGGCCCAAAACCATGGTTCTCTATTTATTCATAATAGTAGAATGCCAATGGACATGTGATACCAAAGGTCCCCCTTAGTAAGCTTGATGGGGAGTACTGTGGGATAAAGAGGAGGGGAGGCCAAAGGCCTTCCTCATTCATAACAGATCTATTTTTGTTTTAATTTATAAATGTTATTTTTTTTGGGGGGGGCTACCCTGAATTTAATTTATGTGATTCATTGAAATGGAAGAGAAGAAGAAGAATGTAGTACTTGTGGCACTTTGGTAATTTTTTTCTAAAAAAATTTCATGGGATCAATGTTAAATGTAACTTTCTTGTGAAGGCCTAATTTCGTGGGACCTTCCTGCCAGTAAAAAAGTTCATGGGGGTTTTGCAAAAAAAGACCAAAGTTCATGTGGGGTTTTAAAACCAAACCATGTTTTTTCTTACAATCAAAATCCCAGACACATCCAAGGATACATGCACCTTGCTTGTAAGTATGTAAACCCTCTCATGGTGATGGAGTAGAGAGTGGCGGGAGTAGCTAGTACTCTAGCGTTGAAAGAAAATTTCAGGACAGTCAACTTTATCACTTGGCTCAATCTAACTTATAGGCTGCTCTAGATTCCTGAGTAAAGATTGCACATTCATGATACCAAAAAGTGAACACAAAAAAGCAAAAGAAGAGAACGTATCATTTGAAGACGACCCCCTTTTCAACTCAATTGGGTCCATCCGGCAGATATAGCGTTTGCTTAAAGAATGTGGAGCTAAAGTATTAGGAATATTCTGAGCTATCTGATTTCTAGTGATTCCATGTGTGCTCGTAAAACAATGGGATGAAATTTCCGGAAACTCGGTTCGGGACCCTTCAAGTTGTTCTCGGATGTCTTCTAACCATGGAAGCTCAGGGCTGGTGAAGTTGTGGATGAACCGCCAAACTGAGACCGGTTCCACGCCGAATGGTGCTACATGGTCAGAGATCGGATCATGGGTGACCATGCTAGCTAGGAAGAGCTCGGGATGGAACTCCTACTTCTACTGACATTCAACAATCGATCTGTTACATGACAGCTCGTCAAGGGACCATGGCCGGGGATCGGTCAAGTCCCTCCATTGCAAAGGCAAACCCTTGATAACTATGGCCAATCTGTTAGGAGACCGACCTATAATTCCCCGAGCCACAATGGATGTAAGGGTTGAACGGACTAGCTCAATGTATGAGCTGTCCGAGTGCTAGGTGCAATGGTTGGAGCTTACACTTATTCATGGGTGGTAGTGGAGTATTTTCTAGTGTTAGCATTGGTGGCAAACTCGTAATATTCAGAGTTAATGCGATAGCTCTAAACATGGATCAGCTCATTGCCATGCAAGCCGCGGGCATGTGCCTTCTCATGGATTTCTTAGTATAATTCTTCATTTAATGGCCGCAAGCTCTCTCTCTAAAAGCCCATACATGAAGCTTTAAGTGGGCTTGGGCTCTTGGATTATGCATAATACAGAGCCACCTCACCAATATAAACAATTTAAGCAACAATTCAAATCCGAACCGTGAATCTACACATTGTTATAAACGGGCTTTTGGTGGGCCTACCCGTTAGTGGGTATCTACTGTAACGACTGCTTTTCATGTATCTGGATTTATTATAATATAATATATGTTTTGGTGGATTTTCTCCTCATGTGTGGTTTTCGTCTCCGTAGTTTTCATTTTCGATCGATTCGTCGTATTTTCTCGTTTCTTCCTTAGGATTGTCGATTTCGAAGTATGTCATTCGTGACGGACTTCATAACGGTCGTATCTTACTATTAGATCAAGCCTAGAAGTCTTAGGAATCGATCCCGGGGCCCCGCGCTCCGTATCGGAACTTTTTGTGCTCATTAGCCGGTATAAGAAGGGGCACCGACCGACTAGATGACGATCCAGTCGGTCGGCAATCCTTCTTGGACCGACTAGTTTGCTTTCTAAATTTCTCAGGAGTTACTGTTTATCGTTAGTCGGTCTAAGAACGTTGGTTGACCGACTAGGTTGCAAACTAGTCGGTCAGCAATGCTTCTTTAACCGACTAACTCATCATCTAAATTTTAGTATCAATACTGTTCACTCTTAGTCGGTCTAAGAACGTTCATCGACCGACTAGATGCTAAACTAGTCGGTCAGTATTTGTTCATGGACCGACTAATTCTAAATCCTATTTTCGTTCAGGAGTTACTGTTTACACTTAGTCGGTCTGCGTTGGTCGACCGACCGACTAGTTGCCAAACTAGTCGGTCAGTGGTTGCTCTTTGACCGACTAACCTGTGTTAAAACCCTAATTTCTGGGCAGCCGCCAGCCCAACCTATTTAAACCCATCCCAAACGATTTCATCTTCCTCCACTCGACCCAAAACCCTAAAATCTCCCCCATTGAGCCCTCATCTTCCTCCAAGCCCTATTCCTTCATCCCAAGCCCTAAATCCATCATCCAACCCATCCATCCACTCTATCTACCTCTCATCTTCCCCAAATCTCCACCAAATCCCCAAAATCCCCAAAAATCCCCAAAAACCCTAGTTCTCCAAACTTCTCCAATCTTTTCCAGATCTGATCCTAGGGTTCTCCGGAGTGTTTCTTCCGCCTCCTCTCGGTAAGAAATCGATCCCTTGGTGTTTTTATAACCTATTTGTATTTTTATGAAACCCTAATAAAATTTCATGTTGTTTGTTGATTGTTCCCCCATAACAGCGATTTCCCCGTAGATTAGCATCCGTGTGACGAAGTGGTCGTCATCCCCGGTGCTAGGCAAGTGAAACTTGCCACTTAGGGTTTAGGCCATGTTTTAGGCCATTTGCTTGTTGTAGGCGTAAAAGAGGCTAGGCGACGAAATGATACTCGCCTAGGCGCAAATTGGGGAACTAGCTTGACAACGAAGCTAGTTCCGACATATATCATGTTGCACAATTACCATGTCATGTTTACTTTCCATTAACGGTACGCGAATTAATTGTCATGTCATTGCATTCTTTAAGTGCTTCTGTGATTGCGTAGCTTCGCTACGAATGCTTGTGTTCCTGGCTCGTGTTCCAGAAGCGGGCCATGTGTTGGTTGATAGCCAATGCCCGAATTGCTTGTTTCCGGCTAGGTGCACCCCTACGCCAAATGTTTAGAATGCGAGCTCATGTGCGGGGCAACCCCGGCTCACTTGCTGAGCTCATGTGCGGGGACCCTGGCTCCATTACGTGTGGGTATTGGGGGTAAGAGTTAAGCGGCCAATCAACTGGGAGTCTGCCCGATCAGCAACTGCAGTGGTAAGGCGTAAACTCTGGGTTTTGGGGTAGTTGTTAAGCGGCCAATCAGCGAATGTGAAACCATTCAGCTGTAAGGCGTAAACATCTACAAACAACGTGAATAGTGAATTGATTGAGATTGATAGTAGCTTGGCTACTCTTGTCTTGTCCCGATGATTGTTCTCTTGTACAAATTGTCTTGCCATGTCTTGATTGTGCACTCATGTTATAACTGCCATGTCATGCATACTATAACTGCTAGGTTGCTAGTTGCCTTACTTTCAGTTTCCTTGCCCAAGTCTTTTAGACTTGCTGACATGTGCCCCTTTACTCTTTTGGGTGACACATGTTAGATCCTGAGCCTGAGTACCTTGTTGAGGACGAGGTGTTTGCTGACGCCGAGCCCGAGCTTGTGTTTGACGGGGAGTACGTGGACACTGGGGATCAGTCCTAGTGTCTTCGTTGTGTTTTACTTTTGTTTAGACAGTTGTTTTGTTATCGGTGCGTAGCACCTATACTTTGTTATGTCGTTGCTTTTGTTGGCCTTGTTCTGGGCCTTTAGACTCTTTTCTTTTAGCCTGGTGGCTTTTCTGGATGTTGAACTTATTTTGGATATTGGACTTTATGAGATGTGAGATTTTATGTCAGTCTCTCCTTGTGTTATTATTGTTGTTCCGTTGTGGTTACAGGGACCTGCTTATGTTTTATTGACGCTTATCGGGTTTGGGGCTTCACAGCTCCACTCTCGTGCGGACCTTTTCACGTCTCGCCTCCATTTTAGGGAAGCGGGTCGTGACAGGTTTTGTTGGTGGCCCATGCAGGTCCTTCTGTAACTGCGATTTTTGGAATAGCGATAATAATGTTAGAATGTCCAATAAACTAAGTTCGACGTCCGATGTCATAAGCTATGAGTCTAATCTGATTCGTTCTCTGTGTCATTAGATGGCAGGAAGGCGTTTCACCCGTGGTGGGGGCAGTGGTGCGCTCCCTCATGATGAGGAGCCTGAGCGGGAACCCACCAGCGGTGAGATGATGCGGATGATGCTCCAGATGATGCAAGTGCAGCAGGGCGTGCTTCTGCAAGTCCAGAATGCTCCACTTGCTCGAGCTGCCCGGGCTCTTCCGGATGCCCCTCGCTCTGAGCCAGGAGCGAAGCAATTTCGGGAGCTGGGTCCCGCATATTTTGATGGTTCTGAGGGTCCTCTGGCTGCCGATGAGTGGATTCGGAACATCGAGGACAATCTGAAGATGGCCAAGATCACCCCGGCTGGATGGGTTGATTTGGCGAAGAGGCAACTCAAGGATAATGCTCGGAATTGGTGGGATGCGGAAGAGAAGATGTTGGTGGAGCCGATAGCTTGGGCTACCTTCAAGGCCAGATTTGAGGGTGAGTTCTTTCCGAAAGCTGCCAGGGAAGAGATGCTGCAGCGTTTTATCGATTTGAAGCAAGGGAACTCGTCGGTGGACATGTATCACCAAGAGTTCATGAGGCTGAGTCGGTTTGCACCAAAGATGGTGCAGGACGCTGAGGAGAGAGCTCAGAGGTTCCTGCAGGGACTTGCTTCGGAGCTCCAGAGTTTTGTGACCTCTTCTGACCGGGAGTCTTATCAGAAGGTTCTAATAGCAGCCAAGAGGCAGGAGCTGCTCGTGAACCAGAGGAGGGGGTCTATTGTTGGTGCTGGGAAGAGGCCTGTGGAACAGGCGAGAGCTGTGGTTAGACCTGGATTCAGGCCTAATCAGTCCGCTCAGTTTAAGAGGCCAGGAGGGCCTATTCTGAAGACTTGCCATTTCTGCGGCAAGCCTGGCCACGTCAAGGATCAGTGTCGGAAGTTTTTGGGCCAGTGTCTGGTTTGTGGTGATGCTTCCCATGTCGCGAAGGATTGTCGGCATGCGAATCAGCTGCGGAGGGCACCTGTTGCAGCACAGCCGTTGCAGCAGCGATCGTCTGTTCCTGCTGGTCGTGGAGCAGCTCTTGTTCCACAGGGTCTGGCTTTTCGTCAGGCTGTTCCGCCGAGGAGGCAGGCTTTTCTGATGACCGCTGCGGAGAGCGAGGCTGTGGATGAGGTTATCGCAGGTAATCCTCAATCTAGCTGTTACTTTCCTAGCTGGTTTTGATTGTTAGATTGTGTTGTTTGCTTGAACATGATTGTTTGCTAGACTAGGGTTTGATTGTTAATTGATTGTTAGGTGTGGTTTTGGTTTGCACATTTCCTGCACGAGTCCTCTTTGACTCTGGTGCATCGATGTGCATTATTTCTCGGAGCTTCGTAGAGAGGCATTCCTTGTCGACGTACCCTCTTTCTAAGAGTTGGAATATCGTTACAGGGAATGGCGTGGTCTCGGTGCATCGTGGTTGCAATTCTTGCTCGTTGGTGGTCTGTGGACATGAGCTTTTCACTGATTTCATTGTCCACGACATCATCAACTACGATGCAGTTCTTAGGATGGACTGGCTTGCGAGCTTCTATGCTACGATCGACTGTCGAAGGAAGAAGGTGGTGTTCGAGATTCCCGGACATCCAGTATTTGAGTTCAGTCGTGGTAGCAGTTCGCTTGGTCCTGTCAGATTTCGGGCCAGGCCGGTGGAGGCTGTGGCTATGCAGATGGAGTTGGAGTGGCCAGCTGTGGTGCGAGACTTTGGCGACATCTTCCCCGAGGAGATGTCTGGTTTGCCGCCTGATCGGGCTTTGGAATTTTCTATCGATCTCATTCCGGGTGCGCAGCCGATTTCGAAGGCGCCGTATCGTATGGCACCTGCAGAATTGGAAGAGTTGCGGAAGCAGTTGGATGAGCTTTTACAGAAGGGTTATATTAATCCTAGCGTGTCTCCGTGGGGAGCACCGGTGTTGCTGGTAAAGAAGAAGGATGGTTCGCGTCGCATGTGCGTGGACTATCGGGAGTTGAATGCGGTGACCATTAAGAATAAATACCAGTTGCCTCGCATCGATGATATTTTTGATCAGCTTGGAGGTTCGAGGGTGTTTTCTAAATTGGATTTGAGGAGTGGTTACCATCAGTTGAAGGTGAAGAAGGATGATGTTCCGAAGACAGCGTTCAGGACGAAGTATGGACACTATGAGTTTGTGGTTATGCCTTTCGGCGTAACTAACGCGCCCGCAGTTTTCATGAATCTGATGAACCTGATTTTCTACGAATTTTTGGATAAGTTTGTCGTTATCTTTATTGACGACATTCTGATCTATTCGAAGTCGGAGAAAGAGCATGCCTCGCACTTAAGGACGGTGTTGGAGATTTTGAGGAAGCATCGTTTGTATGCTAAGTTTTCGAAGTGCGAGTTTTGGCTGGATAGAGTTGCTTTTCTCGGGCATGTGGTGACTGGAGATGGTATTTCAGTGGATCCCGAGAAGATTCGGGCCATCAGGGAGTGGCCTGTTCCGTCGTCTGCGTCTGAGATTCGGAGTTTCCTTGGACTTGCTGGTTATTATCGGCGATTCATTAAGGACTTTTCTCGTATTGCTGAGCCGATGACCAGGTTGACACGGAAGGATGTTGCTTTTGTTTGGTCGGGTGATTATGAGAGTGCTTTTGGTATTCTGAAGGAGAGGTTGACGACTGCCCCTATTCTTGTTGTGCCTGATCGCAGCGGTGGATTTGAGATCTTTTGCGATGCTTCTGGCAAGGGTCTCGGTTGTGTGTTGCATCCGCATGGGCATGTTGTGGCGTATGCGTCTCGTCAGCTTAAGGTTCATGAGAAGAATTACCCGACGCATGATTTGGAGTTGGCTGCCGTTGTGTTTGCTCTTAAGATTTGGAGGCACTTCCTGCTGAGTGAGAAAGTGAAGATTTTCACCGATCACAAAAGTTTGAAGTATATTTTTACTCAGAAGGAGCTCAACATGCGACAGCGTCGATGGTTGGAGCTTATGGCAGATTATGAGATTGATTTGCAGTTTCACCCTGGCAAGGTGAATGTGGTTCCAGATGCTTTGAGTAGGCTTCCAGCGGTGATGATTTTGACCTCGCAGTGGAGATTGCAGCAGGATTTTTGTGAGTCTGGCGTGGAGGTTTTTCTTCCTGGGGAGGCTTCGTCGTTGATGTACATGCAGGTACAGTCGACGATCGTGGATCGGATTAAGGCTGGCCAGGCTAAGGATCCGGAGCTGGTGAAGATTCGAGAGCAGGTGGAAGCCGGTCTGCGGACTGACTTTTTGATTCATGTGGATGGCTCGCTGAGGTTCGGAGCCAAGTTGTGTGTGCCAGCTGGAGATATCAGAGAGGAGTTGATGGTAGAGGCACACAGTTCGCCGTATTCTGTGCATCCTGGTGGCACCAAGATGTACCAGGATCTTCATCTGAATTATTGGTGGCATGGTATGAAGAGGAGTGTGGCTCAGAGTGTAGCCAAGTGCTTGGTTTGCCAGCAAGTGAAGGCGGAGCATCAGCGTACGGCCGGGTTGCTACAACCGCTTCCGATTCCGGAGTGGAAATGGCAACACCTCACTATGGATTTCGTGACTGGACTACCTCGGAGTCCGAAGCAGAATGACGCGATTTGGGTGATCGTAGATCGATTGACCAAATCTACGCACTTTATTCCGTTCCGAGTGGGACAGTCCACTGAGGCGCTAGCAAGGAGATATATGGAGGTAAAATTCTTTTACTCTCCGTTTTTATTTCCTTTTCCTAGTTTGGATAGTGAAGTAACGTGAATCGTGCAGGAGGTCGTGCGACTTCATGGAGTCCCCGTGAGTATCGTGTCTGACAGAGACACGAGGTTCACATCTCAGTTCTGGCAGAGTTTGCAGAAGAGCTTGGGTACGCGTCTGAGTTTCAGCACGGCGTACCATCCGCAGACGGATGGCCAGTCCGAGAGGACGATTCAGATTTTGGAAGACATGCAGAGGGCGTGCATGTTGGATTTCAAGGGTTCATGGGAGGACCATCTACATTTGGTGGAGTTCTCTTACAACAACAGCTTCCAGGCGAGTATTGGCGTGGCGCCTTTCGCCGCTCTTTATGGGAGGAAATGTCGATCGCCATTGAGTTGGGATGACGTTGGTGATCGGGAGTTGTTGGGACCTGAGATGATCGTGGAGGCCGTGGATATCGTCAGGAATATTCGGGAGAGGTTGAGAATTGCTCAGGACCGTTTTAAGCATTGTGCGGATGCTAAACGTCGTCCTTTGGAGTTTCAGCCGGGTGACCATGCGTTCTTGAAGATTTCCCCGAATCGTGGTGTGATTCGTTTTGGGAAGCGAGGGAAGTTGAGCCCGTGATACATTGGACCGTTTGACATTTTGGAGAGGGTTGGCGAGGTAGCGTATCGCTTGGCCTTGCCGTCATCTTTGGAAGGAGTTCACAATGTTTTCCATGTGTCGCAGCTTCGTCGATACATTAGCGATCCATCTCATGCTGTGGATTTTTCGGAGATTACCGTTCGCCCCGATGTGACGTATGACCAGCATCCAGTGCAGATTCTGGACAGGCTTCAGAAATCGCTTCGGAACAAGATTGTCAATCTTGTGAGGGTGATGTGGCGACACGGCTCACCTGGAGAGTCTACTTGGGAGAATGAGGATGAGATGCGAGAGCGTTTCCCACTTTTGTTTCCGGACTCGTGAGTGGAAATTCCGAGGACGGAATTTTTCTTAAGTTGGGGAGGATGTAACGACTGCTTTTCATGTATCTGGATTTAATATAATATAATATATGTTTTGGTGGATTTTCTCCTCGTGTGTGGTTTTCGTCTCCGTAGTTTTCATTTTCGATCGATTCGTCGTATTTTCTCGTTTCTTCCTTAGGATTGTCGATTTCGAAGTATGTCATTCGTGACGGACTTCACAACAGTCGTATCTTACTATTAGATCAAGCCTAGGAGTCTTAGGAATCGATCCCGGGGCCCCGCGCTCCGTATCGGAACTTTTGGTGCTCATTAGCCGGTATAAGAAGGGGCACCAACCGACTAGATGACGATCCAGTCGGTCGGCAATCCTTCTTGGACCGACTAGTTTGCTTTCTAAATTTCTCAGGAGTTACTGTTTATCGTTAGTCGGTCTAAGAACGTTGGTTGACCGACTAGGTTGCAAACTAGTCGGTCAGCAATGCTTCTTTAACCGACTAACACATCATCTAAATTTTAGTATCAATACAGTTCACTCTTAGTCGGCCTAAGAACGTTCATCGACCGACTAGATGCTAAACTAGTCGGTCAGTATTTGTTCATGGACCGACTAATTCTAAAATCCTATTTTCGTTCAGAAGTTACTGTTTACACTTAGTCGGTCTGCGTTGGTCGACCGACCGACTAGTTGCCAAACTAGTCGGTCAGTGGTTGCTCTTTGACTGACTAACCTGTGTTAAAACCCTAATTTCTGGGCAGCCGCCAGCCCATCCTATTTAAACCCATCCCAAACGATTTCATCTTCCTCCACTTGACCCTAAACCCTAAAATCTCCCCCATTGAGCCCCCATCTTCCTCCAAGCTTTAATCCTTCATTCCAAGCCCTAAATCCATCATCCAAACCACCCATTCACTCTATCTACCTCTCATCTTCCCCAAATCTCCATCAAATCCCCAAAATCCCCAAAATCCCCCAAAAACCCTAGTTCTCCAAACTTCTCCAATCTTTTCCAGATCTGATCCTAGGGTTCTCCGGAGTGTTTCTTCCGCCTCCTCTCGGTAAGAAATCGATCCCTTGGTGTTTTTATAACCTATGTGTATTTTTATGAAACCCTAATAAAATTTCATGTTGTTTGTTGATTGTTCCCCCATAACAGCGATTTCCCCGTAGATTAGCATCCGTGTGACGAAGTGGTCGTCATCCCCGGTGCTAGGCAAGTGAAACTTGCCACCTAGGGTTTAGGCCATGTTTTAGGCCATTTTGCTTGTTGTAGGCGTAAAAGAGGCTAGGCGACGAAATGATACTCGCCTAGGCGCAAATTGGGGAACTAGCTTGATAACGAAGCTAGTTCCGACATATAGCATGTTGCACAATTACCATGTCATGTTTACTTTCCTTTAGAGGTACGCGAATTAATTGTCATGTCATTGCATTATTTAAGTGCTTCTGTGATTGCGTAACTTCGCTACGAATGCTTGTGTTCCTGGCTCGTGTTCCAGAAGCGGGCCATGTGTTGGTTGATAGCCAATGCCCGAATTGCTTGTTTCCGGCTAGGTGCACCCCTACGCCAAATGTTTAGAATGCGAGCTCATGTGCGGGGCAACCCCGGCTCACTTGCTGAGCTCATGTGCGGGGACCCAGGCTCCATTACGTGTGGGTATTGGGGGTAAGAGTTAAGCGGCCAATCAACTGGGAGTCTGCCCGATCAGCAACTGCAGTGGTAAGGCGTAAACTCTGGGTTTTGGGGTAGTTGTTAAGCGGCCAATCAGCGAATGTGAAACCATTCAGCTGTAAGGCGTAAACATCTACAAACAACGTGAATAGTGCATTGATTGAGATTGATAGTAGCTTGGCTACTCTTGTCTTGTCCCGATGATTGTTCTCTTGTACAAATTGTCTTGCCATGTCTTGATTGTGCACTCATGTTATAACTGCCATGTCATGCATACTATAACTGCTAGGTTGCTAGTTGCCTTACTTTCAGTTTCCTTGCCCAAGTCTTTTAGACTTGCTGACATGTGCCCCTTTACTCTTTTGGGTGACACATGTTAGATCCTGAGCCTGAGTACCTTGTTGAGGACGAGGTGTTTGCTGACGCCGAGCCCGAGCTTGTGTTTGACGGGGAGTACGTGGACACTGGGGATCAGTCCTAGTGTCTTCGTTGTGTTTTACTTTTGTTTAGACGGTTGTTTTGTTATCAATGCGTAGCACCTATACTTTGTTATGTCGTTGCTTTTGTTGGCCTTGTTCTGGGCCTTTAGACTCTTTTCTTTTAGCCTGGTGGCTTTTCTGGATGTTGAACTTATTTTGGATATTGGACTTTATGAGATGTGAGATTTTATGTCAGTCTCTCCTTGTGTTATTATTGTTGTTCCGTTGTGGTTACAGGGACCTGCTTATGTTTTATTGACGCTTATCGGGTTTGGGGCTTCACAGCTCCACTCTCATGCGGACCTTTTCACGTCTCGCCTCCATTTTAGGGAAGCGGGTCGTGACATCTACCTATTATGTAACCCTACTACTATAAATACAGGGCTATGGAATCCATAGGCACCACGTTTACAACACATTATCAGCACGCTCGAAGCTGAGCCGAACCCTTGCCGACGGACGAACGCGACGCGAACGGGCTTCCTTCACCGAACGTCGCTAGATCTAGGGGGTAGGATCTAGAGGTAATCCTGAAACCCTAGATCAAAATTCATATGCGCATATGTCTAGATCCAAGATTCTTGGATCGATTGTTTCATGAAAATCAACGTTTTTATTGATTAAAAATCAACTTTTTATAATAAAAACGGCTTTTTGGAGATTAAAAAATGATTTTTTCTACTAAAAATTGGATTTTTATCCCCAAAAACCATCAAACCATAGGGGATCTTTTCGCCGGAATGCGAAACCCCCCCCCCCCCCCAAACTCGTGCCGCCGCCGCTGCCCCCTTCAACTTGCGGCAAAACGCCCCCCCACCCGCCAGCAACGACGGGCGACCCCGCCGCTGCAAGCGGCGGGCCAAACCCGTCGCCCGCAGCTGTGCCCCCCCCCCCCACCCCCCCCCCCCCCCCCGGGTGGTCGCTCGTATCCCCCCCCCCCCGGTGCGCGCTCATGTCCCGAAACCCTAGTCGCCCAAAGCGGCAATCCGCGCGACCAAAAACCCTAACTAGGGTTTCATCCTGAAAATTCACTATTTTCAAACGATTTTCAGATTTAATTCGATTTTCCTTCGCTATAATCTGGTCAAATTACATGTGATTTAATTCAATGCTTTTTATTCGGATTATATGATTTTTACACGTTTAAAAATTAGGAAGATCCTGCGACCGCTCTGCCGTTAGTAAACTAACCTAACGGTGTATGACGTTGCCTAGTGGTCCAATAATTTTTAAACGAAAGATCTTAATTTTCCACTATAAACTGCATGTGATGATTAAATTACCTGTAATGTATAAACTGCCTGTGATGATGCCTGCTGCATTTTAACTACCTGCGACGAATGTTAAATATTTGATGTGGTTTTGGATCGGCTGGTTATCACCATTTTCTTTTTCATGCATTATTTCCTTTTTGAGAGAGAAATGTAGTGAGGATAATTTTGTAATATTACAAGCCTGGCGGACGCCTTAAGAAGATGAAGGACCATTCCCGAAGAATAGGGGCCCCACGGGGGTTCCCGAGTTGTACTTTCATTTCTTTTTGGGACTGTATGGATTGTAATTAATTTAGTGATTAGCTGATCCACGCAGCAAATATCTGTGTCTGAAATGCTTAATTATTTATTTCTCTGTGAAAATAACTAATTATTGCATATCTTTTACCATGCTAGAGTGATAAATGGCCAAAATTGCGAGCGTCGATTTCGACGTTTTGGATGCTTCAGGCAAAAGAACTACTTAAGCTGGCAGTTGGACATAAAATTCCATCTGCGAGCGCAGGGATTGAGTCACGCCATTGCTGTAGGCGATAAGGTTTCTGATATAGATAAAGCGAAAGCAATTATCTATATCAGACGCCATATCGATCGGACCCTGAAGGCCGAGTACCTCACGGTGGAAGACTCGTATGAGTTATGTACCGCCCTCGAGGATAGGTATAAACATCAAAGAGATGTTATACTTCCACGAGCACGATATGAATGGGAGAACCTCCGTCTCCAAGACTTTAAGTCTATTGCCGAGTACAACTCGGCACTCCTTAGCATCACCTCACGCCTGAAGTTGTGTGCTGAAAAGGTGACGGAGGAGCGCATGTTAGAGAAGACGTATACATCCTTCCACGAGAAGGATGTCATACTAATGCAACAGTATCATGAACGAAAGTTCACGAAATACTCAGAGCTTCCCTCATGCCTTCTGATGGCAGAGCAGAATCGTGACCTTCTTCTGGCCACTCATAACTCACGCCCTACCGGCACTGCTCCTGCGCCTGAAGCACATCACAGCTCCTTCCAGAAGAGAGGAGCAACTTCAAAGGCAAACCCCAGAAGGGTAAAGCGATGAAGAAGCAGGCTAGAGGACCCCCTCCCAGAAGCAACAATAAGGGGAAGAAGAAAATTGTGTTGAAGAGAAAGGACGACGGCCAGACATCTGCCCCCAGAAAGGACTGGGAAGATAAGTGCCACAGGTGTGGCATGACTGGACACTGGTCCAGGAATTGTCGGACTCCACGCCACCTGCAGGACTTGTACAAAGCGAGCCAGAAGCAAGCTGAAACAAACCTGGTGGTTCAAGAAGACCTGGCACCAATCAGGTTCATCGATGAGGACTTCTCAAACGATGACCTGCTCGACTGAGGACATTATCCATTTTCCATGCATTGTAGCTTTCCTTTTGAGAAACTATTTATCTGCTTGTTTTTTTCTTTTCTATAGCATGTTGAAGTACTTTTTTAGACATTAATTGATTATCCGTAGTATATCATTTTGTGTGTGCCTTATACTGCGATATTTTCTCTTAAAAATAGATGGACTTTAAATGCCTAGTGGACAGTGCCTCTACGCACACAATTCTCCAAGACATCTACTTTTTTCAAAGCATTAATAAATACGATGGTACCATAAATACAATTTTCGGTCCATCAGGTATCATTGAAGGATCAGGGGAAGCACAATTTATGCTCCCCAACAAAACACAACTACTTATAAAAGATGCGCTTCTCTCCCCTAGCTCGCATAGAAACCTATTAAGCTTTAAAGATATCCGCTTAAACGGATACCACCTTGAAACGGTGAGCAAACAAAATAGAGAATAAATATATGTAACATCTCATAAAAACGGTGCTAAAAACACCGTCGAGCGTTTTGAGGGACTCACGTCGGGTCTCTACCACACAAGGATCAGAGCAATAGAAGCAAACACACTAGAGCACCAGAAGTGCCATAATCAATCAGAATTCAAACTCTGGCACGATAGACTAGGACACCCTGGAAGGAATATGATGCGTCGCATCATATCCCAATCTCGTGGAATTAACCCGAAAAGCCTGACGCTACTTCGGAAGGGTGCACATCCTTGTCCCCCTTGTTACAAAGGGAAATTGATTACGAGACCATCCACCCTGAAGGTGGACTCTGAGTCTCCAATCTTCCTAAAGAGAATACATGGAGACATTTGCGGGCCTATTCACCCCGCAAGTGGACCATTTCGGTACTACATGGTACTGATTGACGCATCTTCGAAATGGTCGTATGTGTGCCTCCTTTCCACCCGTAACGTAGCCTTTGCAAAGCTACTGGCACAAATTATAAAGTTGTGGGCACATTTTCCAGAAAACCAGATCAAGAAATTGCGTCTGGACAATGCTGGGGAATTCACATCACAAGTCTTCCTAGACTACTGCCAAGCAACCGGCATAGAAGTTGAACATCATGTAGCTCATGTTCACACCCAGAATGGGTTAGCCGAATCTCTTATAAAGAGACTACAATGGATCGCTCGACCATTGTTGATGCAATGCCAGTTGCCGGTAAGTGCATGGGGACATGCCATATTGCACGCTGCATTGCTGATAAGATAACGACCGTCAGGTAGTCAATCTTATTCTCCGATGCAACTTGCATATGGGAACCCGCCCGATATCTCTCACTTGAGGATATTCGGATGTGCTGTCTATGTCCCCATAGCACCACCGCAGAGAACCAAGATGGGTCCTTAACGGCGTCTTGGTATCTATATTGGTTTCGACTCACCATCGATCATTAGATACCCGAACCCCTTACAGTGGATGCCTTTAAAGCACGTCTAGCAAATTGTGAGTTTGATGAAAGCACTTTTCCCAAACTAGGCATTAACACACAGAAGCCAGAAGCTTCAAAGACCATTTCATGGGACACAAAGACCTTATCCCATTTTGATCCGCGTACAAATCAATGTGAAGACGAGATCCTGAAGATCCTTCAAATTCAAAACACAGTTCACATTTTACCGGACAAATTCACTGACAACCAGAAATTTGTCAGATCACACGTCCCTGCTGCAAATACGCCAGCTAGGATTGACATACCCAAAGATTGATGCAATCCACCAGCAATAGAAGCGGACGTACCTCAACAAAAAAGAGGACGACCCCCAGGCTCCAAAGATAAGAACCCTCGAAAGAGGAAAAATCCTGGAGCAATAATAACGATACCACCACAGGATGCTGAGCTCAGCCCAGCTACCTCTCCCCTCCCAACAACCCCTGAAGAGGAAAATATAGGAGAAATATCATTAAATTATATACGTACTGGGGAGGTACTGGACAGAAAAATCACAATCATCGATGATAACTTCGCGCTCATTATTGCCACTCACGCCACTGAATACGACGATGAAACCGATCCACGCTCTCTAGCAGAATGTAAACGCAAAGAGGATTGGCCAAAGTGGAACGATGCAATAGAAGTAGAGCTAGACTCACTCTCGAAGCGCAAATTTTTTGGACCTGTAGTCCTAACACCAAAGGGTGTTAAACCTGTGGGATATATATGGGTATTCGTGAGAAAAAGAAACGAGAATAATGAGATCGTGCGTTATAAAGCGCGCCTTGTTGCACAAGGCTTTTCCCAACGACCAGGAATAGACTATGACGATACATATTCCCCAGTCATGGATGCGATCACTTTCTGTTTCATTATAGGCATATCCACAAAGGAAGGCTTGGATATGCAGCTCATGGACGTTGTGACTGCATACCTATATGGAAATATAGATAATGACATCTATATGAAAATCCCAGATGGATACAAACTACCGACAAAAATGACAGAAAGACCTCGGGACGTCTACTCTGTCAAACTCCAGATATCACTGTATGGTCTAAAACAGTCAGGTAGAATGTGGTACAACAGACTCAGTGAATTCCTAGTGCAACAAGGATTCACAACAAATGAAGTCTGCCCTTGCATATTTATAAGAGCAAAGTGAACAGGATTCGTAATTATTGCCGTCTACGTAGACGACCTGAACATCATCGGATCTCCTGAAGAGATAGGTGAGATATCCAAAAGTCTCACACAGACTTTTGAGATGAAAGACCTCGGCAAAACGAAGTTCTGCCTAGGCTTACAAATTGAACACTTGAGGAGGAATCCTGTTACACCAATCGACATACATAAAGAAAGTGCTGAAAAACTTTCTTATGGACAAATGTCATCCGCTCAGCACACCAATGGTCGTTAGATCATTGGATGTCGACACAGACCCCTTTCGACCGCTGGAAGAGGGGGAGGAAACACTGGGTCCTGAAGTACCCTACTTAAGTGCAATTAGAGCACTCCTATACGTGGCAAACTGCACGCGTCCCGATATAGCGTTCGCAGTTAACTTACTAGCCAGATACAGTTCTGCGCCCTCAAAGCGCCACTGGAATGGAGTCAAACAACTTCTGCGCTACCTCCAAGGGTCTGTGGACATGGGACTATACTTCAAGAAAGATGTATCCTCCGACTTGGTCGGTTATGCAGATGCAGGATACATGTCCGACCCACATACCGCAAAGTCCCAGACCGGTTTTATGTTCACGTACAGTGGAACGGCCATCTCATGGAGATCCGTGAAGCAGACATTGACAGCAACCTTATCCAACTACTCCGAGCTCATTGCGATCCACGAAGCTAGCAGAGAATGCTTTTGGCTTCGATCAGTCATTAACCATATCCTCAAGACCACCGGCCTGAAGACGGGAGATCTTGGACCTACCACCATGTATGAAGACAATGCTGCCTGCATCGCTCAACTACGAGGTGGCTACATCAAAGGTGACAGGACGAAGCACATTTCCCCCAAGCTCTTCTGGACGCATGAACAGCAAGTGGACAACCAGATCGACATCCAGCAGATCCAGTCTTGCGACAACCTGGCAGACCTGTTCACTAAAGCTTTGCCTAGCAGTACCTTTAGAAAACTTGTACTAGGAATTGGGATGAGATAGTTGAGAGATTTACAAGCATGAAGCTTGTACTTATCCGGGGGAGTTAATGTAGTGATGTACTCTTTTTCCTTGGCTACTGGTTTTTCCCACTGGGTTTTCCATAGCTAAAGGTTTTAACGAGGCAGCCACATCAACTCTGGATCCAGAAGTATCCACTCCTGATGGTATCCATTGATCAGGGGAAGTTACAGAGACTTGTACTCTTTTCCCTTAGCCACTGGTTTTTCCCACAGGGTTTTTCTTGGCAAAGGTTTTAACGAGGCAAGTACTCTTAAACTTAGGGATCCAGAAGTATCCATAGGCCCATGATCAGATAAGCTCTATGAACCCTGAAGCATTCATCACGGCTTACAACAATGGATGGATAAGGGGAAGTGTTATAAACGGGCTTTTGGTGGGCCTACCCGTTAGTGGGTATCCACCCATTATGTAACCCTATAACTATAAATACAGGGCTATGGACTCCATAGCCACCACGTTTACAACACACATGACAAAGTCATTAATGAAAAGATTAAATTAAGGGGTATTCGATCAGTCATTCTACATTCGGCAAACACTTCAAATTAAAACGATTATCTTACATATAACAAAATTATTATGCATAATATTTTTAAATTCGAATAAAATTTCAATGTATTTGAAAGCATGGAAGATCACGTGTTTAATTAATTATATTTTTCTTCCTTGATATGGGAGGAACGTGCACATTAATCATTTACATAAATCACTTGAACAAAGCTAAAAATAGGGAAGCCTGGTTCGTTTCGAATTGTCATGAAAATTTAAGGCAATTTTCTATTCAACCCATCCACTTTTCATAAAATTCTTTATGGTATTAAAGTTAAAACCCTTCTCTTTTGAAATGTGATCCACCCAAGTCTTCCCGACTTTTTCCCGGTGATCCTACGTCCCAAACACCTGGATCCCCTTCGGATACTTGAGTTAGAAACCTCTAACTCAAATTTGCACTATGAAATTCTTGTAGAAAACCTCTACAGGATCAAATCATACACAAATGAAAATGTGACTCCCACAAACGGGATCACACACAACTCTCACAACCGAGAGTACAACTTGCAATATCAAAGTAAATTGAAATAAGAAATGCTTGCCAACAAAATCATATGCCTTGAGTAAACTTACGATTTTAGGGCAAAGAAGATTTTGATGGAGAAGAAGTCACCAAACCCTAGCTCCAAGAAGTTGACCAGCAATAGAATCCTAGGGTGGAGTTGATGACCTAGAATCAAGCTCCTAGCTTGAATGGCTCACAATCAATGAATCTCTCTTGAGGAATAAGAGTGAGGGAGAGATTCTTGAGAAATGAATGAGCTTGGAAATGAGAAATAAATGCTTCTCTTTAATTCTCTAAAATGCAATTAATATCAGCCTTGAATGCTATGAAGAAGCATCTCAAGTTTATATAGGATAGAGAAGAGAGAAAGAAAATTCGTGCATTTAATGCTCCAACGGATCTATTTCTGAAGCAGTCTAATCGGTCTAAGAAGGATCACTGACCGACTAGATTCACAACTAGTCGGTCGGTGATTCAACATGGACCGACTAACAGCTTCACATCCAATATAGAAAGTTCAGGGAATATATAACTAGTCGATCTAAGAAGACTTGCCAATCGACTAGTTTCACAACTAGTCGGTCGGTGAGTGTTCTTTGACCGACTAAGAGTTGAAAATAGTATAGGCTAAAATCAAAGACAGCTAGTCGGTTTAAGAACAAATTCCAACCGACTAGTTTCACAACTAGTCGATCGGTCGTTGTTCTTTGACCGACTAACTGTAAACAGTAAGTTAGGCTGAAAAATGAAAGCTCAACTAGTCGGTCTAAGAAGGATTCCTAACCGACTAGTTTGACAACTAGTCGGTCGGTGAACCATCTTGGATCGACTAATTGATAAACAGTGTCTAGGCTGAATTGAGCAAGGAGATCTAGTCGGTTTAAGAAGGATTACCGACCGACTAAATTGCCATCTAGTCGATTGGTTCTTCTTCTTGAACTAACTAAGATGCACTAGAAGCCGCGAATCGAAGCGCGAAGCTTCGGGAAAGTTTGTATGGGATTCTAAGATAATCCTACATCTAATGATATGAGTGTTATGAAGATTAAATGTAAGACCTACTCAAGGCTTAATGACGTGCGTCTATATTTCATATATTCACGCACGTTTTCTTTTGTGTTTCTCCGTGTTTTCCGCCGTCTCTTATTCGTTTTCGTATGTTTTCCCGTTTTCTTTCACTTTTCTTTGTTTGTCCATGATTGCAGGAGTTCGACCACATAGGGAACCTTTTACGATGATATCCCAAGTCCCCGAAGCAACGGGAAAAGTCACGCGTGATCCAGGGGGTCAAACGGCGAAGTATTCATCTTTCTGCCCCTCACCCGGTCAGTTGGTCATCTCCAACCGATCGGGTGATGCACGTGTGCACCAACCGGTCGCTACCGCAGCTCACGAAGAAGTCACCTGACCGGTTCACAGACCGGTTCTGCGGGCGGTTGTTCTCTGTCTTTTCGAGCAGAATTCCAACCGATCGGGTGACTCTCACCCGATCGGTTCATCTGTAGCTGAGAAAAAGAGCTGAAGACACGGGCGTCGAACCGACCGGTTCACCCGACTCCTCCAAGATCCAACCGGTCGCTCAAGAACTCACCCGATCGGTTCATGCGATCGGGTGAAAACTCGCCGTTTTCTGTGATTTATCTGTAACGGATCAACCGATCGGTTGACTTGTCACCCGATCGGTTGATCCGAAAATCTATATATAGGACCCCTAGGGTTCCAGAAACGGGAGAGTTGTATTTTTTTACTGTTTTATTTCCTTGTGACGGCTGTAATTGTTACTCTTAAGTAAGTTTTCAGATCTTTCTAATTTTTTAGTATTGTCTTTACTACTCCTTTACTTCCGCATTGCAATTGTCGGATTATGATTCTAACGGTTAAATTTCATTTAGATTGCTTTTTCATGAATTTTTGTGAGTAGTTCCCAAATCTGGGATTTTGGTGGAAGCCCCTTTGGGGGCTCTTCCCGATGCGTCCATAGGGTTAGGGAATCGATAGGGAGTAGGAATCTAACGGTTACGCGGGGCGTTTCATTGTCATCGGCGGGAAAAAGACCGCCTTTGACCATCGGGCCAAGGGGGAATAAACTTGGCGGTTGACTCCCTAGCCAAAGCTCACGCCCTTAGCGTAGACGCCGAATCCTTGCACGCGGGAGCGGCAGGATGAGACGTCGGGAGATATCGTTGCGGACTTAGTGCTCCCGGGATCGATCAGTGTTTATGGACACGGGAGTGCCCACTGATCGAATCCGGGAAGTCCGGTGTATCATCCTGGGCACCGACCGGAATATCGGGTCCATGGGACGCCGGTACCACTTTCAGAGGCAACGTCTCACCATTAGACCCTAATCCCGATCGCTATCCATACCCGTAGGCCGTAGCGGCGAGAGCCTCTCGTCGGGTCGGAAACCAAAGTCACGGGTTTACTTTCTTTTTGTTCATACGCTTTCATTTCCTTTCGTGACAACCAACCACCGATTCGGGCTAGCTCGCCCCTCGGGGTGATTTAGGTCCTACCTGACCCAAGCACAACCTCGCCTCCCTGAGTTCGATATTCCCGCACCCTACACTAACCGTGAAACTTGCGGTAAACGACACCGTGCCGCCGCGCATATCACGCGGGGCGCCGGTCAAGTTTATGGCGCTGTTGCCGGGGAGGCAACGTGCTTGATATCTTTGGATCTCTTGAACCCTCGTGTCTAGCTCACATCCCTACCTCGCGATAATTTTCGCATTCTTGTTTTTCTTTTTCTTATTTGTTTTTCTTATTTTTATTTCTTATTTTATCTGTTTCTTTCCCACTTGTCGCTTCACGGGTGTCTGTTGTTTTTCATGCGCAGGAGTTCAAGGAGTCTTGACGACTTGATCCCCCTCGATCCAGAGATTAACGCCACCCTTAGGCGTTTGGCCGCCGAGAAGCGAAGAAGGGAAGATCCCGAATCCATGGAGGAGAACACCCCACCTCACAAGTCTCTGCTGGAGTACTCGATGCCATCCATCGAGTCGACTTCTGCCATCCGATCTCCAGCTATTGCGGCCCAAAGCTTTGAGCTGAAGCCGTCTCTAGTGACATTGATCCAGCAGGACTAGTTTGCGGGTGCGCCCATGGAGAGCCCGATAGAGCACTTGGACTCCTTCTTGGAGAAGTGTGACACCTTCCGAATTAATGGTGTCACTACAGAGGCTATCCGTCTGAAGCTGTTCCCTTTCTCTTTGCGGGACAAGGCCAAGCAGTGGTTAAGGGGGAAGGACCCCAATACTTTCAACACCTGGGAGAAGCTCTCCAACGCTTTTCTGACGAAGTTCTTTCCTCCGGGGAAGACCATGAAGCTGAGGAGTGAGATCTCCTCCTTCTCCCAGGCCAGCCACGAGTCCTTGCATGAGGCTTGGACGAGATATAAAGAGATGCAAAGAAGATGCCCTCATCATGAGCTTCCGAAGTGGCAGATTATCAATCTGTTCTACAATGGGCTGAGGGATGACCTTAAATCTTCTATGGACGCCGCGGCTGGGGGTTCCTTCATGTCCCGAAGCGAGGAAGATGCCGGGAATATTCTGGAAAACATGGCATCCAACAATGAGCGGTGGTGTGACGAGAGAGCCACACCAAGAACTGGGGGTATACACAGAGTCGAGGACGTCGACAAACTTTCGAGCAAGTTTGACTTGCTTTCAACCCAGATCTCTGCACTGATGGTTGGAGCCGGTGGAGCCGGTACACAGCAAGTTTCTGCAGTAGAGTCCGAATTCCTTGGGGAATTCGACGGTGGTGACATCTCACCACCGTTGGATCAGGCGAGCGCACTATTTTACAACCCCACGGGGAATGCGCCATATCTGCCAAGGACAAATTCCAACCCGGCCTACTCTCCCAACAACCGGAACCACCCGAATTTCAGTTACCGCCCACCATTTCAGCCCTCGCCGCCTCAGCAGCCGCAGCAACAAATTTAACAGCCGGCTAGACCACCGCAGAATCAGGGTCAGCTGCAACCATTTCAGCAGCAACCTCAGCAACAAACGTACGCTCCCAGGAATCAGCAGCCGTTCCAGCAGCAGCAGTATGGCCAACAGAGGGCCGTCTCTCCGGTTGAGTCTCTCTTGACTCAATATATTACCAACCAGGAGAGGATCAACCAAAAGCTAGAAATGGGCCAGCGGACCCTCACAGACCAAGTAACCCAGCTGGGGTTACAGGTGGCGAACCTCGCAAGGTCACAAAACCAATTGCCGCCACAACCGGAGGTGAACCCTCGAGGAGCAACACAAACATCGGCACTTGTGCACGAGCACGCGAATGTGTCCGCTATCATTCTGAGAAGCGGGACACAAATTCCTACTAGAGTGCCCCCTAGCAACCCGGAAGCACCATTGGTCGTTGAGAGACCGACTGAAAAATTAAACGACACCGGTGCTTCGTCATCAAATCCCATGACTCCGGAGGGAGTATCTGAAGAAGAGAAGAAGAAGGAGGAAGAGAGCCCAAGAGTGTATAAACCCGTTGTGCCATTTCCACAACGGTTGGCTCAGGCGAAAATTGATGAGAAATATGGGAAGTTCTTCGCCATGGTCAAGGACCTAAGCCTGCAAATCCCCTTCTTGGAGGCAATTGAGACAATCCCCTCCTATGCAAAATTCTTAAAAGATTTGGTGACCAAAGGGTCGAGAAAAGAGAAAGTGGTGCTGACGGCAGAATGTAGCGCTCTTATCCAGAGGGATAACCTGCCAAAGCTCAAGGACCCGTGGAGCTTCTCTATCCCTTGCACGATCGGGGCTGTGAAGATTAATCATGCACTCGTCGATCTAGGAGCGAGTGTTAGCTTGATGCCCTTGTCGATGTACAGAAGGATAGGAATGGGTGATTTGGAGCCCACCGGGATGACCCTACAACTAGCTGACCGGTCGGTCAAATATCTGGTGGGAATTGTTGATGATCTCCCCGTGAATGTGAGAGGGGTGCATGTGCCTGTGGACTTTGTAGTCATGGACATGCCCGAAGACGCACACACCCCCATTATGCTGGGACGGCCTTTCATGGCCACTGCTGGCGTTCTTATAGATGTGAAGAACGGAAAACTCTCCTTGAACGTCAGCGGAGAGAAAGTTGAGTTTGACCTGGGACTATCTATGAAGCACCCCGACCCTCCTGATGACCTCCGGTGTAATCTGCTTGAGATAGAAGAAGAAAAGGGTGTGGAGGAGAGCTCCTGGGATATTCTCCTGAGAAACCCCCCCGATGAATTGGGGAATTCTGAAGATGAAGAAGGCCCCGAAGACGAAGAAGCTGCTGGAAAACCAAGTGCAGCGAGAACGACCCCTCCCGGGTTCCCCAAGTTTCCTCCTGTGAAGAGAACGGGGAAAGAGCTCACGGACCTCACTAAAGACGAGGTCCGAATCCTGAAAAAGATGGCGGGAAGCGCCAACACCAAGGAAAAGCCCCCGGATCTCAAGAACAAAGGGGTGGTGTTCGAGCAAGTATTTTTCCAGCCGCTGACTACCCCGAGCGCCTTCAGCTCCAACAAGGAAGAGATGCCTAAGATTGGGCATCACCCGTATCAGCCACCATGAGCATATCTTGCGGGCGTCGAGCCAAGGACATTAAACAAGTGCGCTTCATGGGAGGCAACCCATGTTCTAAACTTTTTCTCTAATTTTTAGCGTTATTTTTTACTTTACTTTATCTATTTCTATAAATAAAGTCAGCCGCGAGAACATCCGTTAGGGGACTTAATCAAATTTCTTGGTTTTTGCAGGAAACAAGCCCCAACCGATCGGGTGATAACTCACCCGATCGGTTGGGATGCATCAGATACATGCCGAGATCTGTCCCCGAATGAACCGATCGGTTGAGTAATGAAGAGACCGGGTGGCAGACCGGGTGAGCTGGGGAGAACTCTCGGAAAATTTTGAGGAATATCAACCGATCGGTTGAGTTTGAGCGCGATCGGTTGACCTGACCGGGTGAGAAGCCCTAAGTTCTCGGGAAATTTAGTGGAGCGGCCAACCGATCGGTTGAAAAGTCAACCGACCGGTTCGCCTGTAGCATTTCTTCGGCAAGATTTTCGACCCAACCGTCAACCGATCGGGTGACAAGTCACCCGGTCGGTTCGACTTAAAATCCTATATAACCACCCCCAACACCCGTTCGTTTTCTCCCTCGCCCGATCGCCCGACCCTCTGCCGTTTCATCTCCCATCGTGCGCCTTCCTGCTTTCTTCCCCAAGATCAGCCTCGATCTTCTTCCCCAACCATTTCCCTACCCATCCACCATCACTTCTCCCCCATTCCCCCGCCATCTCCCTACACACAATCCCTAGATTTCCCCCATCCCCCCCCCCCCCCCCCGTTTCGGAACTTGTCGAAGAGATCGCTGCGGCTTCCAATCAAGCAGCATCGGGGCATCCACGAGCAGCTATCTTCATCTAATTTTGGGTAACCTCGCTCCTTTACTTAATTTTAATCTTTTCCCAAATATTCTGTCTGCTTGTTGTTCGTATTTTGTGTTTGTGTTGAATTCGCTATATTCTCACACACCCACGCGCACAAACAACACCGACACAATGCCTCCCCGCCGTATTAAACCCACCGACGCTAGCTCTTCGAACCCTAGGCCCACCCGTCGTACCCGTCGCACACAACCTCCCACCTCCAACCCATCCACCACACCACGCACCACTTCCCCACCTCCAGATTACGATCCCGAATATGGGATGCAATTCCAATCCGATGACCATGCCGACCGATTCACGGCCATGGTCCTCCTTGCTGGTCAGGGTGGTAGGATAACCCAAGAATCCGTCGACCGTGACCTCCCCTTCCTTCAAAGCTTCGTTCGCCACATCCGCGAAGACCCACCCGACGTCTCCGAGCTCCACATTCCACCCCCCACGACCCCTGGTCCCCAGCGCAGGCCCCCGTCACCACCCCCAGAGGGTGGTGCCCCTGCTTGATTTTTCTCTCCCGCTTTTGCCCCCCCCCCCCCCCACTTTTGTGCCCATCTGTCTTTTCGGGGCCCTACTTTGTCTCTATCGGAGGGAGGGGACTATTTGCGTGATTGTTTTCTTGATTTACCTTTTTCTTTGTTTTGTTTTTGACGCCCCCTTGCTTATATCTGGAGTTCATTGATCATATCATTTCGCTAGCACTTTCTGGTCTAGCTTGGGGGACGTCTGTTTTGGTGTGCTGTCGTGTTTTGTTTGTTTTTCTCATTTTTGTGTGTGTGCTTGTTTTTCACTTTTTGAGTGTCGTGTCGTGTGATTTTATCTTTACTTTTCTTTTCGTATTGTTTGATTTTGTTCTCAATCTTTCTCTCTTTTTCATTTTCATCTATGTGTTTTCCTCGTTTTCATTTCTTTTCGTGTCTGTGCTTATTCCCCCCCCCCCCATTTTCATTGCCCTCCCGTACTCACTCATATTGCATTGAGGGCAATGCAAACTTCAGCTTGGGGGAGTCGCACTGTGTGCGTCGTTTGTGTCCTTCTTTTTCGTTTTTTTGTGTCGTCTTCCATCGTGTTTTTCTTTTTTTTTCTTTTCTTCTTTTTTCTAGAGATGAATCCTATGATGAATCGCCACAAAGTCACACACACCTAGCATTGCATCGATAATCACACTCACTAACCTTAGGATTCCGAGTCCTCTTGCATTTCACGCATCGTGGGTCCACTTAGCTTTTTGTGAGTCGTGTGTCGTGACTAGCAATTGGTGTGCTTCTGCCTTGTGATTTTACTTTATATACCTGTCCAGGAATGACCCCTAGATTATCATGCTCCGATATTGAATATGCGGTATTTGCTTCTATATGCATGCTATATATATATCGTATACTTCATTTCACATGCGTCGGGATTCCACAACTAAGGACTAGGATAACCCAATTAGCCTGAGCTCTATTTAGCAAGAATAGCCGCCTTTGCCCGAGTGTTTAGATTTCGACTTCTTTTTTGTTTTACTTGGTGCAAATCCCCTCGTCGTGTACCGTTCTCCCACTTGGGAGAGTACACATGTGTATAGCCAATATCCCAAAAATCAAAAAGAAAAGAAAAGAAAAAGATTGTACAGCCAAAAAAGGCCAAAAAAATATGCAAATACCCAAAACCCAAAAAAAATTCCCGTGTGAATATTTTCATACTTGCCAAGAATAAAGGGAAGGCGAGAATTTGCACCGAGTGTTCTTCTCCACATCATCTCAACCCCCGTCGTTATCAAAGACACTTGGCTTAGGAGCTATTTAGCTAGTATCTAGGCTATAGTGGCGTGATTTCCTTAACCCTAGTTGTGGAGTCCCCGATGCATGATACGCTCCTATTCTCTCTATTCTCATGCATGCTCGAACTTATATTCGTCGCTTAATTCAATTCGATTCGATATTTGGGTCATATCTTGGATTTGTGTATATCGAGCCTCGTAGCACATCGTAGAAAGCATCACCATTTGCTAGCACACGACCACGCTCACTCGCGCTTCACTGCGTGGACCCACGACACTTATTTGGACTCGCTTTCCTAGGTTTAGTGGTGTGATTTGGCGTTTGCTTGCTGGGTGTGTCGTTTTTGATTTTGATGGCTCTGATGGACGATCTAGGGCTTAGAGTTTTCTTTTTCTTTCTTCCTCTCTATTTTTCCCTTCCGAGCTCCCACTCTCACTCGTCTTCCTCGAGGACGAGGAAGAGTTCAGCTTGGGGGATTTTGACGTGCGTCTATATTTCATATATTCACGCACGTATTCTTTTGTGTTTCTCCGTGTTTTCCGCCGTCTCTTATTCGTTTTCGTATGTTTTCCCGTTTTCTTTCACTTTTCTTTGTTTGTCCATGATTGCAGGAGTTCGACCACATAGGGGACCTTTTACGATGATATCCCAAGTCCCCGAAGCAACGGGAAAAGTCACGCGTGATCTAGGGGGTCAAACGGCGAAGTATTCATCTTTCTGCCCCTCACCCGGTCGGTTGGTCATCTCCAACCGATCGGGTGATGCACGCGTGCACCAACCGGTCGCTACCGCAGCTCACGAAGAAGTCACCCGACCGGTTCACAGACCGGTTCTGCGGGCGGCTGTTCTCTGTCTTTTCGAGCAGAATTCCAACCGATCGGGTGACTCTCACCCGATCGGTTCATCTGTAGCTGAGAAAAAGAGCTGAAGACACGGGCGTCGAACCGACCGGTTCACCCGACTCCTCCAAGATCCAACCGGTCGCTCAAGAACTCACCCGATCGGTTCATGCGATCGGGTGAAAACTTGCCGTTTTCTGTGATTTATCTGTAACGGATCAACCGATCGGTTGACTTGTCACCCGATCGGTTGATCCGAAAATCTATATATATGACCCCTAGGGTTCCAGAAACGGGAGAGTTGTATTTTTTTACTGTTTTATTTCCTTGTGACTGCTGTAATTGTTACTCTTAAGTAAGTTTTCAGATCTTTCTAATTTTTTAGTATTGTCTTTACTACTCCTTTACTTCCGCATTGCAATTGTCGGATTATGATTCTAACGGTTAAATTTCATTTAGATTGATTTTTCATGAATTTTTGTGAGTAGTTCCCAAATCTGGGATTTTGGTGGAAGCCCCTTCGGGGGCTCTTCCCGATGCGTCCATAGGGTTAGGGAATCGATAGGGAGTAGGAATCTAACGGTTACACGGGGCGTTTCATTGTAATCGGCGGGAAAAAGACCGCCTTTGACCGTCGGGCCAAGGGGGAATAAACTTGGCGGTTGACTCCCTAGCCAAAGCTCACGCCCTTAGCGTAGACGCCGAATCCTTGCACGCGGGAGCGGCAGGATGAGACGTCGGGAGATATCGTTGCGGACTTAGTGCTCCCGGGATCGATCAGTGTTTATGGACACGGGAGTGCCCACTGATCGAATCCGGGAAGTCCGGTGTATCATCCTGGGCACCGACCGGAATATCGGGTCCATGGGACGCCGGTACCACTTTCAGAGGCAACGTCTCACCATTAGACCCTAATCCCGATCGCTATCCATACCCGTAGGCCGTAGCGGTGAGAGCCTCTCGTCGGGTCGGAAACCAAAGTCACGGGTTTACTTTCTTTTTGTTCATACGCTTTCATTTCCTTTCGTGACAACCAACCACCGATTCGGGCTAGCTCGCCCCTCGGGGTGATTTAGGTCCTACCTGACCCAAGCACAACCTCTCCTCCCTGAGTTCGATATTCCCGCACCCTACACTAACCGTGAAACTTGCGGTAAACGACACCGCGCCGCCGCGCATATCACGCGGGGCGCCGGTCACTTAACATTCTACGAAAAGAAGCTAGAAGAGTATAAATAAAACTTGACGAACCGTCTTCAAAAGCTTCATTCCGAATCTCTTGACTTCAATAATGCTTCTAGAGCTTCAACGAAGCTTCAGGCACACGATCACGTGCTTTGAGAAGTCTTGAGGCGTCGCTTTTGATATACGTAGAGTTTTGGCGACGATCTCCATAACTGCGCTCACAAAGAGTTAGTTCACGATATTTATGTTTGTTCATCATACAAAACCAAATCCGGGGAATCAATACTCAACATTCTCCCCCTTTTTGGTGATGAAAAACCAACATAAATAATAATCAATAATAATGATTCAAATGAAATTTACTTACTCCCCCTGCACTGATGACACGTTAATTCCAAATAAATCAATAATCATACGCATCAAGCAGACGAGAGAAGAATAAAATGTGAATCCAATTATTGAAATATCGGACTTGAAATCCATTTTTATGTCTTCACTCCCCCTAAATCTAACATATCAAATTAGATTCACGGTAAATTGCTTTGAATTATCATGTAGCGCATCGTCATTATTAATTCTCTCCCCCTTTGGCATTAGCAAAAAGAGCGAGAGGAGATCAGCGACAACAACAATGGCTAAAAATAAAAGCACGAGAGTCGAAGAATACGACCACGGTCCAAATGACACCAAAGTAAAATCACGAAGAGAATCAAAGCGTGCCAATGATACCATAGTCGAAAATTGAAAAATGAAATCATCAAAACTCAAATCAAATTCACATATTGAGTTATGGAACATACTCTCCAATATCAACATTCTTAATGAATTTTGTGCATGGAAAACAATTCTATGTTTTCATAGAAAGAATTCTATTAAATTAATTTAATCGTCGAGCGACGAAATTAACATCAGAGACAGAAATATAATGTGCACATGGAAGTAAATGGCAACACGATGTGTGTATATATATATAACACATGGTACAACAAAATGTATACATCCGCCAACATACATAAAAACGATCGAAAGATCGATGCACACAAACAACATATGTCTCAACAGACATCAAAATGAATATACAACAAAAAGTGTATCATCATAACATCCAAAAATATCAAAAATCCATAACCACCAACTATCCTATCCCACTCTCTCACTACAAAGTATATCATCCAAAGTGCACAAGGGAGAGTCCTCCAACGCAAGCTCAGGAGGCGGAGGGAGGATCAGCAATAGCAGCAGGCTCTGCAGAAGGGGTGGTGGTCTCAGGAACGACCGGAAAGTCAACTGAAGGTAGAGTGGCAGCAGGTGTGCTCTCGGGAGCACCAACAGAAGTAACAGCAGCAGATGTACCCTCGGGGGCACGAGCAGGAGATCCAACAAGCTCCTGGAGCTCAGCCTCATCCATTTCCTCCTCGTCAAAAACTGACAGAGGAACCTCAATGCCCAAGTGAGAACAGATGCGAGCTAGCATCTCCTCAAAACGAGAAACACGAGACTTAACACGTCTCAAGGCACCTGAAAACTCAGCGAGAGAGGGAGTAGGAGGAGGAGCTGAAGCTGAAGCTGAAGGGGTCATCCTCTGAACGTGACGAAGCGCCGCAAGAGACTTCTTGACGGCCGTCGCGTTCAGGGGAGGACCAAGAGGACGCTGATCATCTGGAGGGAGAGGGACGCCGAAGTGACGGAAAACGAGAGTCAATAGGCAAGGATATGGAATGTGGGCTGACTTGGTGGATTTCCTTATGCACTCAAAGGAATCCATCTTGTCAAGAATAATCCGTGCCCAATTGATCTCGCTCCCCATGAAAAGGGCGTAAATAATCTTAAGGAATGGCTGGGAGGGCAAGCTAGAGGAGCCGTACTTCGGAAGGAGGCACGACTTCAGGATAAGATTAAGGACCCAGGCATTAGGCTTAAACGACTTTGAAGGGACGCCAATCATGGCGGGAGGGATGACGTGAAACATCTCAAAAAGCATGACCTGGTCAAGATCGTGGATATTATCCACGGAGATATCAGCAGGAAGCAGGCCAGAGGATGAGACACCAATCAACTCCCCTAAAATCTCTGTCGTGAGGACAATAGGTGTCCCCAAGACGGTGGTCTCAATGGAGTGGGTGTCGTCATAGTGACCACGGACTCGATTCGCATAGAATAATTTGACGAGTCTGGGGTACGGGTGAGGGTTCGTCTTGGGGTCATGGCGAAGATAATCTAATAGGCCACTAGAGGAAAGAAGATCGGCGAGATGTGGGAAATCTGAGAACTGGACGAAGTGCTTCAATATCAATGGACAGTACTCAATACGGTTGTAAGCTGCGAGACACAACGGGTCATCGTGACACAACGATATATAAACACCACCCAAAGGCATGGGAGCCTTCCCCTTAGACGGACGAGAGCTAGATCGAGGAGGAGGATTAGGAGCCTTATCGGTAGGCTCAGACTCAGGAATATACTCAGCGTCGGAGTCATCGGGAGGAGTGGGAGCACGAAACGAGGTAGGTTTAGATTGAGCTTGAGGCTTGGGTTGAGATGACGATCGGGCTCTAGGCTTAGCAGTCACCGTCCTCTTCTTCTTAAGAGGAGGCGAGGAGGAGGGACGGGTCGATTTGGCACGGCGTTTGGATTGAGGGGGGTCCGTAGGAGGAGACTCGACGGTCATGGGAGACGGACTAGATGGACGGAGAGGGATACGTGTCTTCGTCATACTCGAGACGAGACACCACAAACCAACGTATGAGATCGGCACAAAATCGAACGAAATAAACCTAGGTCGAAACCCTAATACGAATGGAAACGAAATAGAACGAAAAAGAGCTGAGATCAAACCCTAAAAAGTTGAGAGAGTGTGAAACCTAGGTCGACTGGAGGTGGAGGAGAGAGCGGTGACGATGTACGGCGGCCGGAAGTGGCGACACACGGCGGAGGAGGAGAGTAGACACGGGGGTTATGGCTTTAGGAGGAACGAGCGCACCGATTAGAATGAATTCTAATCGGTGCGGGCGACGTATAAGTCGATCAGAATGCCAAAAGGCACAGCTGCCCCTAACGCATTTAGTCGGTCTAAGTACAAGTGCTGACCGACTAGAATGTAATCTAGTCGGTCGGCCAATGTGCTTGGACCGACTAAGTGCAAACAGCAGCCAGAGTCAAAAATAGGGCAAGATCTAGTCGGTTCAAGTTCATACACTGACCGACTAGAACTGAATCTAGTCGGTCGATGACTGAACTTGGACCGACTAAGAGAGTCCAAAAGTTTGAAATGTCGAAATTTTGAGTTCTCTCCTAATCGCACTTGGACGAAACATCGAAATACTCTCATACATCATTATACTACCCTATAAAACACCGAAAATCTTAAATACGACGTTCATGAATAATTCGAGCATAAATTCCGAAATTCAACCAAAAATCCAGAAAATCTCAACACTTCTAGCATGAGCATATATAAAGAAAATTATTATCATGCAAGATTATTGAAAATATGAATCTTAAATCTCGGATTCACCCATAATCCCCAATTCTCGACGTAACCGCACAAAGGAGTCTTCCTTGAGTGGTTTCGTGAAAATATCGGTGATTTGCTTTTGAGTTTCAATATACACTAAAATGATGTCCTTTTTAGAAACATGATCATCTAGGAAATGGTGTCAGACATCTATGTGTTTAGAACGGGAATGGTGTACCGGATTCTTAGAGAGACATATTGCACTTTGGTTGTCCACCATGATAGGGCAAGTATCACAGTTTATACCAAAGTCTTAAGAGTGTGTCTCATCCAAAGAACTTGAGCACACGCAGCACCGACGGTAATATATTCCGCCTCGGTGGTTGAGAGTGATACGGAATTCTGCTTCTTGGAAAACCAAGAGACAAGAGAATTTCCTATAAAATGGCAAGTGCCACTAGTACTTTTCCTGTCGGATTTGCATTCCGCATAATCTGCGTCACTATATGAGATTAACTCATATGTGCTAGACTTTGGATAAAGTAATCCGAAGTCAAGTGTGTTACTTAAATAACGGAAAATACGTTTTACCGCTACTAAGTGAGATTCCTTAGGTTGAGACTGATAACGAGTACATACACATACAGCAAACATAATATCGGTCGACTGGCAGTAAGATATAATGAACTACCTATCATACCTCGATATAGACAAATGTCTACATCTTTGCCGGCCATATCTTTATCAAGATATGTAGTAGTGCTCATTGGAGTCTTCTTCCCTGAGGCATTCTCCATTCCAAATCGCTTTAGCAACTCCACCGTGTACTTGATTTGGTGGATGAAGATTGCATCATTCATTTGGCGAATTTGGAGAGCTAAGAAATATTTGAGCTCACCCATGTGGCTCATATCAAATTGGTCATTCATGACATTAGAAAACTCTTCGTAAAGAGTGAAGTTAGTAGCACCGAAAATGATATCATCAACATAAATTTGAACTAAAATAATATCATGATTCGAATACTTAACAAATAATGTAGAATCAACTTCACCCATTTTAAAACCCAAATCCAAAAGAAAATTCTTTAGACGGTCATACCAAGCTCGAGGAGCTTGTCTCAAACCGTAAAGTGCTTTCTTAAGTTTGAAAACGTGATTTGGAAATTTTTCATTTATAAAACCCAGGGGTTGAGAAACATAAACTTCCTCAACGACATCTCCGTTTAAAACGCACTTTTTACATCCATTTGAAAGAGTTTAAAATCTTTATGGCATGCAAAAGATAGCAACAACCTAATAGATTCTAATCTAGCTGCCGGAGCAGAGGATTCTTCGAAATCTATACCTTCCTCTTGCCGATAGCCTTGAGCTACTAACCGAGCTTTGTTTCGGACGACGTTTTGGTTCTCGTCGGTCTTGTTCTTGAAAATCCACTTCGTTCCTATAACGGTGTGGTTCTTCGAAGGTAATGGAACAAGCTTCCAAACCTCATTCCTCTCAAATTGAATGAGTTCCTCTTCCATGGCAAGGATCCAAGCACTATCTTCACACGCTTCGTTAATATTCTTAGGCTCTATTGAGGAGGCAAAGGCACAATGAGCGAAATAGTTGACTTGCGATCTCGTCTTGACACTATCATGAATGTTGCCAATGACTTGCTCATAGGGATGGTCACGAACTGTATGAAGCCGTTTGGGAATTCCCTGATCACTAGGAACATTCTCAAAAGACTCATTAGTAGGGTTAGTATCATTAGACTCAATAGAATTAGAATTACCAATAGAATCACATAAAACATACATTGAGTCATCATCATTGGTAATCCTAGCCGGGACAAAATTTTCATTGAATGAAACATGAAGTGATTCCTCGATCGTTGAGGTTCTTTTGTTGTATATCCGGTAGGCTTTGCTACGTGAGGAATATTCAACAAATATCCCCGCATCGGATCTTGGATCAAATTCTCCCAAGCTACCATACGTGTTTTTAATAAAACATTTTGAACCAAAAACTCGAAAATGTTTAACTTGAGGCAATCTACCAAACAAGAATTCATAACAAGTTTGTTTGGTGCCGGGCCTCAAAAGTATTCTATTAAACACATAGCTAACGGTATGTACCGCTTCCGCCCAAAATTGATGGCCAAGTTGGCTATCATCAAGCATAGTGCGAGCACATTCCACTAGCGTCCTATTCTTTCTCTCAACAACACCATTTTGAGGGGGTGTCACGCCCCGCTTCCCAAAAACATGGAGGCGAAGCGTGAGAAGGTCCGCACGGACTTGAAGCTGCAAAGCCGCAAGTCCGATAAGCGTCAAATAAAACGAAGTAGCAGGTCCCTGTAATGTGACTCAGAACAACAATAACAATAATAGGAAAAGAGAGACAAATAATATAACATTATTCCAGCTCATAGTCCAACAAAAGTCCAACAACCAGAAATGCCACCAGGCAAACCAAAAGAGTCAAAAGCAAAAGGCCTAGCATGGCCAACAGAATCTAACAAAACGGTGCTACTCACCGACAACCGCAGCTAACAAAAGAAGAGTACGAAAGATCTCTAAGATTGATCACCGGTGTCCTCGTACTCCACGTCACCAACGGGTTCGGGCACGAACTCCACGAACTCGTCACCCTCCGCAACTGTCTCTGGCTCAG
The DNA here is from genome assembly GCA_030789695.1 of Scilla litardierei. Classification (NCBI taxonomy): domain Eukaryota; kingdom Viridiplantae; phylum Streptophyta; class Magnoliopsida; order Asparagales; family Asparagaceae; genus Scilla; species Scilla litardierei. Next base: position 50,386,177 of record CM061132.1, on the reverse strand, counting down.
CAACTAACATGCATCACCCAAAGAGAAGGGGCACATGTCAGCAAGTCTAAAAGACTTGTGCAAGGAAACTATAAAAGTAAAGCAACCTAACAGTTCTAAAGTAAAGTATGACATGGATATAAAATGAAAAATGACATGGCATGGCAAGTAAACAAGTAAAAGACAAGTACTGGAATTGTAATCACGTCGTGCTCAGAGATTCCGTCCTTTGGCTAGAGTGGCTGTACGGGCCAACTCTTACACTCAAGTGACCGTTTATCCCTACCCCCCCCCCCCCCCACGTGTGTCGAGCCAGGGCATTACCCCCGAACACGGAATGCTCGCTTCTGGATCACGAGCCAGGAAGTGTTTTTAACACGGATGGCGTAGGGTTATGCCCGCATAACGGGTGCCTAGCCGGTAACACGGAAACATGGATTGTACAAGTAGTGTAGCGTGTGCTACAATGCAAGTTTAACTAGGATGACATGTATGATGCAATGCATGGCAGTTAACAATTCAAATGCGTACAGTTAAGGAATTTAAACATGACAGATATCAATGCATAAATGATATGGCAAGGTGTCGGATCTAGCTTCGTTGTCAAGCTAGATCACAAAGTTGCGCCTAGATCGCTATCATTTCACGATCTAGTCTCTTTCACGCTAGTACGTGGAATTGGCCTAAAGACATGGCCTAAAGAAAAGTTGGCAAGTTTCACTTGCCTGTTTCTGGTGAGGTCCGTTGTCGGGGGTTCGTCTGGGGAGCGGGGACGGTATGGAACGACTGGTTCTCTGTTGATTAAATATAACTCTGAATTAGGTTTGTTTGACAGAATTAGGACATAATAACAATTCTTACGTCGCATAGTAATTCAATCTTATTAGGTTTTCTACCCTAGGGTGTTCATACCCTGACATTCATCATTAAACCCTACCATATAAGTATTTAATTACAACCAGGGCTGCTAATGACCATAAAATTACTACGGTTCAAAACACATAGAGCTTACTGAATATAACTCTTTTTAAGCTATTGATCCCATGAATAAATTCTGCACATATAGGATTAGCTAACAACTAAGCTAATTGGTATTATCATAAGAATTAACTAGTTATATAACTGCAGATGCTAGGTGGTCCACATAATATGCTAATTAATAAAACCCTGGTTATTGGCTATCAGTAAGTACACAACCAACTTAAAGGGACATGATTTATTGATTTGCATAACTAACATGCTAAACTGATACTGTCATATAAATGCTTGCTAACCAATAACACTCCACCTAACTGAAGTACCATTATAAAAGTCTATATGTATAAATTAACATAATAAAATTTGCTAACAAATGGATACTACCCTATATATTTTAATTATTCAATGTAATAATTATTTACAGACTACTCCGACTAACAATCTTGTTTTTAAAGACAGTGCACTAACATTCATTACCGATTTCCACGCACTGTCAAACTAAGAGTCACTAGCTTATAATGTGATAACAAGTTTATAACCAATGCCAATGTTTTATTTCTCAAGCACATGGATATCACCCCAAAAATATAGCATGCATTATAAAAATAAATACTTACGTGTAGATGCAGGTGGCGGGGTGATTCGATCGGGGCTGAGGGAGGGATCTGCGAGAAGATGGAAGCGCAGCTAGACTCGTGCGTGCGTGGACGAGGGAGAAGGAAGGAGACACCGGCGTTGGGTGGTTGCGTGCGAGGTGGGGAGACGCCGTGTGTCGAGCTGTCGTCGCGGCGTCGCTGCAGCGCGGAGGAGGTCCCAGTGAAGGACATAGCGGGGGTCGCGGCGTCGAGAAAAGATAATGGGCGACGGAGGACTCACGGCGGAAAATGACGAGCTCGGAGGTTGTCACGCCCCGCTTCCCAAAAATATGGAGGCGAAGCGTGAGAAGGTCCGCTCGGACTTGAAGCTACAAAGCTGCAAGTCCGATAAGCGTCCATCAATTTAAAACTGCAGGTCCTTGCAACGCGAACGAAACAAAGATAATAATAATTAAATGAGACAAAATAGATATCTCGGAATATCCATAAAATAAGTTTCAACATCACAGAAAAGCCACCAGGCTAAAAGAAAAAGAGACTAAAGGCCCAAACATGGCCAACAAAAGTACAAAGTACAAACGACGGTGCTGCGCACCAATAACTAACAAAAGGCCTAAAACAAAATAAAGCTCAACAAAGACTCAAGGAATGGTCACCGGTGTCCACCAAAATCCTCCAGGGCAATCATGGACTCAGACTCAGCGTCAGCAAAACACCACGTACTCAGCAACGGTCTCTGGCTCAGGGTCTAACATGTGACACCCAAAAGAGCAAGGGGCACATGTCAGCAAGTCTACAAGAGACTTGTGCAAGGAAACTGAAAGTACAAGTAAAAGCAACCTAAAAGTTCTAGCATGGATGCAATGACATGGCAGTTTAAAGTATGAGTGCAACAAGTAAGGTAAAGTAAAGTAAGGTAAGGTACGAGCATGGCATTTAAACATGGCATGGATGACAAGTATTGCATGAATCATTCACAAGACAAGTACAAGACAAGAAAAGTAAGCACCTCGTGCACAGAGATTCCGTCTTTTGGCTAGAGGGCGGATCAGGCCACTCCTAAGCTCAAGTAACCGTTTATCCCTACCCCTCCACGTGTATCGGGCATTGGTTTCTAGCCAACACATGAGGCCCGCTTCTGGACCACGAGCCAGGAAGTGTTTAAACAAGTATGGCGTAGGGGTGCACCTAGCCGGACAAGTAGTACGAGTACAAGTATTGTAGCGTGTGCTACGGATGCGACATTCAATGCATGGATGACATGGCATGGCAAGTAGTAAAGCGTACAAGTAAGGAAAGTAAACGTGACAGTTTAGTATGCATGAACAACAAGTTTAAGGGGTGCATCTAGCTTCGTTGTCAAGCTAGATCAATTAGGTGACGGATCTAGTTTCGTTGTCAAACTAGATCAAGTAGGCATCTAGCCAGCTATCATTTCACTGACTAGTCTCTTTTACGCTGAAAACAAGGAAGTGGCCTAAAAACATGGCCCTACACAAGAGTTGGCAAGTTTCACTTGCCTGCAATTATCACGTCAAGAAAACACCGTCCAACGAGTCCAAAGTCACGATTCCTACGTGCACAAGTCCACCGGCCTAAAGTCCATATTATTAATCTTGATTAGTGAATTTAAAACATTTAAAATACTTTGAAAATACCGATTTTAGTCTTGATTAGCATGCATTGGGTTGGGGGTCCTAGGGGTGCAAAACGTTACCTCAACACGACGCGAAAGCTACACCGGCGTCGGGTAGCGACACCGGGGGTTGGAATAATAAGATCGCGCTCCAAGTCCAGATTCCAATATAGTTTCCTCGCTGGAAAGTTCAGAGCATCAACCCGGGCGACGATTCCAGATTCCAAAGCTCGCACGTGCGACGACGGGCTACGACGTGCGACGACGTCGTACGCGGCAAGTCGTCGAAGAGAACACACCTAGGTGGGGCCCACAGTAGTCCTAGGGGCCTTTGGGGGACCCACAATAACTCTGGAGAACTTGGGGGGCCCACGGAGGCAAGCGGTGCGACAGATGCGGGGTTGCGACGTTTGCTCTCGGTCGTACACAGCCAAATGCGGGGGCTGCCATCGGTCGCTGCGGGGGAACGGGCTTGGTGCAGCGCTTGGGTCGGTCGCAGCCTTGGTGCTCTCGATCGGTGCTGAGGGAGGGGCCGGTCGTGCGCCTTGGATGAGGGGGAGCGGGCGCTGCAACGTTGCAAGCGTTGCAACGTTGCGGAGGTGGGCGATCCGCTCGGTCAGATGCGGAGCGGAGCGGGCGAACGGTGCGGGGGTCGGTGCGGTGCGGAGATGCGAGGATGTCGAGCGGGTCTCTCGGTCTGACCGAGAGATCCTATCGGTCGAAGCAGGGAACGGAGCGGCTACAGCAGCGGGGTGCAGGCGGGGCTTGGTGCGGGCGGAAGCATCGGTCGGGGCGGGGAAAACGGCCTCGTTTCTTCGGTCGTGCGGTGGCTGAACGTCGCAACGTTGCGACGAATCGTGGCAACGTCCAATTTGGGTTTTGGAAGAGGCTAGGGCTAATTTCTTGCGAAAATAGGACTTCCTAGGGGTTGCTTATATAGTATAGATGGGTTGACTTGGTCTAGGGCTAAATCTAATAGGATTAGAAGTTTAAAATAATTTAAAATTTGAAATTCAACTTCTCCAACTCACCCTAGGATTTGACTTGGTCCAAATGAGCTGGAAATTGGCTCAAAAATTCTTTAAAACGTTTAAAACTCAAATAAATTTTATTTGGCCGAATTTAATATAAAAATTAATTATTAAAAAATAATATAAAACTTGTTAAAAATATAAAAGTGGTCAAATAAACTCCAAAAATTATAAAATAAATATCGTGGTGATCGTGATGACGAGAGTGAGCTAACTAAGAAGACGGATCTCAAATTCGACGTCGGACGACGAAACTAAAAATAGAAACGTCTCCCGTCAAGAGTGAGAATCGTCACGTCTCATCGAGTAAGTTTAAATTGTGGGAAAACGACTCGAGAAACGTCGTTCCAAGATAGTGCCACTATTTAATACTCTCAGAGACGTTCGCAACGGCATATCACACAAAAGTGTTCATGAACAAACAAGGTCTAAAACAAACACGTGCACGGTCAAAAGCACGTGCACGAACAACGTACAACGAAAAGTGGTCGTTACAGAGGTGGCGGTGCGTCGCATGCTGGTGGCTGTCCGTCGGTGATAGGGAGCGTCTGCGGTTACCCGAAGTGGGATGCGGGAGATGGCGAGACTTGCGAGGGCTTGGAGACGGGGTTGAGACTGGGAATGCTCGGAGTTGACAGGGGATGGGTTCTCCTGGGTTATAATTTAAGATTTAGAATTTTTGAGAAGAGGCCTAGCTCTCAAAAGTGGGTTCTTAAATTTGTAGGCTGCTAATTATTTCCCTGTAGGGAGGAGAGAAAGACGTGGGGTTGAGAAGGTGACGTGGGAGAGAGAAACGGAAATCAAGTGGGGGTGGTTAGAGAGAGTGGGGGTGTTTAGTTAGGATATGATTTAAAAATATTAAAACGTTTCGATTTAATGCACACAACAGTCGCCTTACTCTCAGTAAGTTTGTTAGGGAAAGTTAGTTTAGAAATTAGTAATTAATAATCAATGGGTTATTTAGGTTATATAATTTGTTAGGTTAGTGGATGTACCCAGTTTAATTTTTAAACAATTTGTTAAGAGTGTTAAGTTCGGAGGATTTTATTTAAATATAAGTTTGGATTTAAAATTTTGTAAAAAGTAATAATTACATTAATAAGGTATTTGCAACTTCGCCCCTAGGTATCCAAAGATAAAAAGGAAAATACCGGGGCGATCGCGCCTTCGAGAGTATCGCAAATACGTGGTCCGGTCGCGTGTCTGAACTACAGAAAAAAAATCAAATACACAAAACGTAAACGAAACACGGCTACGCGCTAAAATCTGTACGGTCGGAAAGCGATCGTGACAGGGGGTGCGCGAGGGAAAGAAAAGGTGTGAGTAATACCAAATTCATCACAAAAATTTGAGAAAGACTCATTCTCAAATTTCCCTCCATGATCACTACGAATAGTGACAATGGTGGTTCCAATGAGATTTTGTACTTTCTTAACAAATATTGTGAAGTTTTCAAAAGCATCATTTTTATTACTTAAGGAAAATACCCAAGTAAATCTAGAAAAGTCATCAACGATGACAAGTCCATATCGTGCATTTCCTAATGAAGCAACTCTAGCTGGCCCAAAAAGATCTAGATGTAATAGCTCTATAGGCCGCTTAGAAGAAATGCTTTTCTTAGGTTTAAATGACGATTTTGGAAGCTTGCCTCGTTGACACGAGTCACAAAAGCTTTTCTTTTGAAAGACAAGCTTAGGAAATCCTTTAATAGAATTTAACCTGGAAAGCCTAAAAAGTGTTCCAAAGTTTACATGACCGAAACGTCGATGCCATAAGTGTTGTTCACTTGTGTTGGCAATAAGACATTATTCATGTGACTTGGGGATATCTAGGATATATATATATCCTTATGGCGTGTGCCAGAAGATAACAAATCATTATTATCTTTTCTTAAAATATGACACATTCCTTTCGCAAAGCTAACTTTGTAACCTTTGTCACAAAGTTAGCTTATTGAAATAAGATTGTGATTTAATCCTTTAACAAGGTAAACATCACTTATAAGAGGTTTAGAGGGATTACCAACTTTACCAACACCTATGATGGTTCCGCTCTCGTTGTCTCCAAAGACGACTCGGTTCCCATTCGTAATGGGCACCACTCCGGAGAGCAATCGAGCTTCACTCGTCATGTGTTTTGAACACCCGCTATCGAGTATCCAATTATTCTTGGAGCTAAATTTGGATTTGTTGCTCCTTTTTTTTCTTGAGTACCTAAAGATAGAAATATCATTCCATGATACCCAAGGTCATTGGGTCCTAAAAGATTAGACCTTTGGAAGCCAAGTCCAATTGGACTTAGACTTCCCAACGTAATCATCATTATGAACGACATTCATAAAATAGAAATTCATGTATGCTTGTTTCTCATGCATGTTAGTGTTCTTCGGGCCCCAAATAATGAATATTTTGGGAGCCCTATTCCTATTGGGAGCATGCATGCGTTGTTGATTTCTACGTGATGCATGTCGTGGATAGGCATATGGCACATGATGAAATGGTGCATGATGATAATTGTTCATATGATAGTGATGTGGATGAACATATGCATGTGGAGGTACACGTGCGTGAGTGTGTCTCACATGGTGTGCACGTGCCCGTGGACGTGATGCATAGAAATCATCATAATTGTGAACCGGTGGAGTAGGATGTGTGTTCCTATGTGGCATGGTATTGGTGTACATATAAGCACGACCCTTCTTTGGAGGTCCACCCAAAGTGGGTTTCTTTTCAAACGAGGGTGTGTACGAAGTGGAAGCACCATTGGTAGATGAACTACCAATGGGGTGTTTGCTCCCATTCGTTAAGTCATCGGAAGTTGGCCTAACAAAGGTAGTAGACGATTTGGATGAATTTCCCATCTTATACCCCAATCCAATGTGATGATTGGCCGGAAGTAAGTCATTTAGGATTTTATCCAAATGGTCCATACCTTTATTGAATTTATTAATTCGGCCTAATGTGCACTCATACTTCTCGGTGAGAGAATGCATAGAAGCATCCAAGGTGGACACTTGCGATGTGAGTGTATAAACCCGAGATTTGAGATTCTCATTCTCAATACTCAAAGTTGAGTTTTGAGAAGTCAAATCCGCCATCTCGCGTTCATCCGATTTCTCAATATGAACATGCTCAAGTTGAGATTTGAGATTTACAATCTCATTTCTCAAACCTTCAACAACGGTGTCGTTGTTGATGATGATAGGCTTAGGCAAGGTTTGGATACTAGCTAGCTCATCTTTTATCTTAGTATATCTATTTACTAATTTAGAATACTTAGACCAAATTTGCTCGTTAGCTAATCTAAGGTCATCCAAAGTTACCTCATCGCCTTCATCCTCGCTATCATCGGAGGAGGATTCTTGATCATGTTCCTCTCTAGCCATGAAGCACATGTGTGCTTGCCACTTATTCATCATCCGACTCTCCACTTGAGGAGTCCTCGTCGGAGTCGGTGAATGTGCCGACAAGCCCTTTCTTGTATCCTTTCTTGTACTTCTTTGACTTGTCGAACTTTGGCGCCTTTCATTTCTCCTTTTGCTTGTTTTGAGGACAATCCACTTTCATGTGTCCTGGCTTATTACATTTAAAACACAAAGAAGTAGAGGCGTTAGTAGAACTAAACTTAGATTTGTTCTTGAAGTTACCTTTCCGGAAGAATCGGTTGAACTTTTTTGCCATGAGGGCAATGGATTCCAAGTCCAACTCGTCTTTGACTGGACTAAAATGTTGCCGTTTAAATTCCCAAATATAGGAAGTCGGTCAAGTAGTAAACCTGGTGAGTCCAGGGTCGTATTCCACAGGGACAAACTAATCTACAAGTTTTACAATCTGAAACTTGCTTGGAAGTGATTTAGCAAAGTGTGAACCACCCTTTGAAGGTGAATTTTTGGTTGGGTTTTTGATTGAGGTAAAACGGGTACGAAAAATAACGTGAAAAAGTGGTACAGTAAAAGTGTGAGTGTGATGTGTTTTCGTTAGTGTTGTAGGGTATCTTGGTAAAAATTCTTCATAGGTGACTCAATCCATCATCCAGGCCAAGGTATGGGGATCGGATGATTTAACTTTACAATAACAGTGATTTTTTAGCAAAATTTCGTTAACGTTGAATCAGTCGTTTTTCAAGACAATAACGGATAAATAGATGAACCTTGCGGTTCATCACCCTCCTTGGGCCCCTCTACGGGTTTTGTGCACGTATACGATGCCTCGCGGCATGTCATCCTAAGTGGATTCCTCTCGGATAATGCGAAATTAATTAAAATAGCGAAAACAGACATATTCAACGTTTTAAATTAAAACAAGTGCTAAGAAGATATGAAACATGAAACCCATCGATACTAACTATTACACAACACACTCACAACATTTTTAGCTAGCCATGGTAATAAAAACAACAATCTTTATTAATAACAATAAAGTTTTATTACAAAACATACTTAAAACTAATAAAAACTAAGAAAAGTGGAGAGTTTTCACCCAAAACGAAGCCAAAACGATGCCCAAACGTCTCCAAACTTCTCCCAAAGCTGCTCCAACTCCTCTGGAATTTGGGGGAGAAGCCTCCAAAACTTATTTCTCTCAATTTGGAGCTTGGATGATCACGTTATGCTCCAAATAGCCCTTTTTATAGGAGTTTTAAGCATATTGGGCTTGCTGGTCTGCAGGCTGCAGACCTGCAACCCAGTCAATAGGTCAAAGCAAAAAGGCTGGTCAAATGGGGCTTGGCGGGCACCGCCCGCGTGGTAAACGTGGGCGGGCGCCCGCTGTCAATGCGGGCGGGCCGCCCGCCAGGTCAACAGGCGGGCTTGACCCACCTGTTCAACAGGCGGTCTTGGCCCGCCTGTTCACAGGCGGGCTTGGCCCGCCTGTTCACAGGCGGGCCAGCGCCCGCCTGTACAGGCGGGTGGGCCCCCCCTGTAACAGGCGGGTGGGCCCGCCAGTGGGCCCCCCTTTTGTTTTTTGTTTTTTTCTTGTTTTCTTCTTTTCCAATAGATTTACTGGGCCTTTCTAATCTCCACAAATTGCTCCCCAAAAAATATGGAAAAATAGCCGTTTGATTCGGAAAATTGCAAGCTTTACCTGAAAAATAAAATGGAGACAAAATTAGGCCATAAAATGGTATTTTGCGTATAAACAAGCGATATGTACTAAAATTAAACGATATTTCAATAATACACTTATTATAGACGAAATAGATATTAAATATACTCAAAATACAATCAAATTAGGGGGTAATAAACGCAATATTCTCTCAGAATCAGTCTTCCGAGTCTTCATCATCGGTAGATGCAGATGGAGCGGCCTTGAATGCAATCGCCTTTTTCTTTGGCTCGTCTTGCTTCAAGTAAGACTACATCTTGTCTTGCATCTTTATTTTATTGTCCTTGCGTACCTCATAAGACATCAAGGTACCCATTAGTTGAATGACAGTATATTTACTTATATCGTTACCTTCCTCGATGGCGAAGGTACGCTTTTCCCAACAAGAAGGAAGTCCGTCAATGATCTTTGAGACTTTCTCCTTTTGGGTGTAAGTCTTTCCAAGAGCCTCCAACTCGTTGGTAATGTCAACGAAGAGAGCATAGTACTCATTCATCTTCTCACCCTGTTGCATGTGAAATAATTCGTAATCTTTATTTACAACAACGAGTTTGGAGTCTCTTACCCTACTCGTTCCTTCATGCAAGATGAGGAGTGAGTTCCAGATTTGATATGCACTCTTACATGTGCATATCTTGTTGAAGTCGTCGGGCTCCAAAGCACATTGCAAGGCATTCATCGCATTGGCATTGTTTACCTCCGTGGCGACCTCCGCGGTAGTCCACTTCGTGAAGTCTGGTTCGGTGGGCTCGACATACTCCGTCAACGTGACTCTCCATACTGAAGTGCTCCGGAGGAACGTTTCCATCCGGCATTTCCAGTACCCATAATTGGTACCGTTGAAGAAGGGAGGCCTAGTTGAGGAGTGTCCTTCCATCACCGAAGAAGCTCCTTCACGGTTCCTGAAGGTGCTATAGTCTGAAGGTGGACGAACGGTCTTGTTGTCGTTGGTAGACATAGCAATGAACTTGGCTCTGATACCAAATGTAATGCCCTGTGTAGCTACTGCACAAGTACTAGAGGGGGGTGAATAGTACTTTAAAATAATCAAGAGTAATTATTCCTAATTATCGTGCAAACTCAACCAACAATGTGGAAATGAATAGTGACAACAATAAAAAGACAATCGCAAACAAACGATATAACGGGTTCGGATCCACCCAAGTCTCCCCGACTTGTTCCCGGTGATCCTACGTCCCAAACACCCGGATCCCCTCCGGATACTTGAGTTAGAAACCTCTAACTCAAATTTGCACTATGAAATTCTTGTAGAAAACCTCTACAAGCTCAAATCATACACAAATGAAAATGTGACTCCCACAAACCGGGATCACACACAACTCTCACAACCGAGAGTACAACTTTCAATATCAAAGTAAATTGAAATAAGAAATGCTTACCAGCAAAATCCTATGGCTTGAGTAAACTTACGATTTTAGGGCAAAGAAGATTTTGATGGAGAAGAAGTCACCAAACCCTAGCTCCAAGAAGTTGACCAGCAATAGAAGCCTAGGGTGGAGTTGATGACCTAGAATCAAGCTCCTAGCTTGAATGGCTCACAATCAATGAATCTCTCTTGAGGAATAAGAGTGAGGGAGAGATTCTTGAGAAATGAATGAGCTTGGAAATGAGAAATAAATGCTTCTCTTTGATTCTCTAAAATGCAATTAATATCAGCCTTGAATGCTATGAAGAAGCATCTCAAGTTTATATAGGATAGAGAAGAGAGAGAGAAAATTCGTGCATTTAATGCTCCAACGGATCTATTTCTAAAGCAGTCTAATCGGTCTAAGAAGGATCACTGACTGACTAGATTCACAACTAGTCGGTCGGTGATTCAACATGGACCGACTAACAGCTTCACATACAATATAGAAAGTTCAGGGAATATATAACTAGTCGGTCTAAGAAGACTTGCCAACCGACTAGTTTCACAACTAGTCGGTCGGTGAGTGTTCTTTGACCGACTTAGAGTTGAAAATAGTATAAGCTGAAATCAAAGACAGCTAGTCGGTTTAAGAACAAATTCCAACCGACTAGTTTCACAACTAGTCGATCGGTCGTTGTTCTTTGACTGACTAACTGTAAACAGTAAGTTAGGCTAAAAAATGAAAGCTCAACTAGTCGGTCTAAGAAGGATTCCTAACCGACTAGTTTGACAACTAGTCGATCGGTGAACCTTCTTGGACCGACTAATTGATAAACAGTGTCTAGGCTGAATTGAGCAAGGAGATCTAGTCGGCTCAAGAAGGATTGTCGACCGACTAGATTGCCATCTAGTCGGTTGATTCTTCTTCTTGAAGCAACTAAGATGCACTAGAAGCCACTATCGAAGCGTGAAGCTTCGGGAAAGTTTGTATGGGCTTCTAAGATAATCCTAGCTCTAATGATATGAGTGTTATGAAGATTAAACGTAACACCTACTCAAGGCTTAACATTCTACGAAAAGAAGCTAGAAGACTATAAATAAAACTTGACGAACCGTCTTCAAAAGCTTCATTCCGAATCTCTTGACTTCAATAATGCTCCTAGAGCTTCAACGAAGCTTCAGACACACGATCACGTGCTTTGAGAATTCTTGAGGCGTCACTTTTGATATATGTAGAGTTTTGGCGACGATCTCCATAACTGCGCTCACAAAGAGTTAGTTCACGATATTTATGTTTGTTCATCATCCAAAACCAAATCCGGGGAGTCAATACTCAACAAATATCTATAATGGCTCCTCGTCTTCTCATCTAGGCACTACAGGCCCGAGAATACTCAACAAATAAGAAATGCTTACCAACAAAATCATATGCCTTGAGTAAACTTACGATTTTAGGGCAAAGAAGATTTTGATGGAGAAGAAGTCACCAAACCCTAGCTCCAAGAAGTTGACCAGCAATAGAAGCCTAGGGTGGAGTTGATGACCTAGAATCAAGCTCCTAGCTTGAATGGCTCACAATCAATGAATCTCTCTTGAGGAATAAGAGTAAGGGAGAGATTCTTGAGAAATGAATGAGCTTGGAAATGAGAAATAAATGCTTCTCTTTGATTCTCTAAAATGCAATTAATATCAGCCTTGAATGCAATGAAGAAGCATCTCAAGTTTATATAGCATAGAGAAGAGAGAGAGAGAGAGAAAATTCGTGCATTTAATGCTCCAACGGATCTATTTCTGAAGCAGTCTAATCGGTCTAAGAAGGATCACTGAACGACTAGATTCAAAACTAGTCGGTCGGTGATTCAACATGGACCGACTAATAGCTTCACAGCCAATATAGAAAGTTTAGGGAATATATAACTAGTCGGTCTAAGAAGACTTGCCAACCGACTAGTTCCACAACTAGTCGGTCGGTGAGTGTTCTTTGACCGACTAAGAGTTGAAAATAGTATAGGCTGAAATCAAAGACAGCTAGTCGGTTTAAGAACAAATTCCAACCGACTAGTTTCACAACTAGTCGGTCGGTCGTTGTTCTTTGACCGACTAACTGTAAACAGTAAGTTAGGCTGAAAAATGAAAGCTCAACTAGTCGGTCTAAGAAGGATTCCTAACCGACTAGTTTGACAACTAGTCGATCGGTGAACCTTCTTGGACCGACTAATTGATAAATAGTGTCTAGGCTGAATTGAGAAAGGAGATCTAGTCGGTTCAAGAAGGATTGCCGACCGACTAGATTGCCATCTAGTCGGTTCGTTCTTCTTCCTGAACCAACTAAGATGCACTAGAAGCCACGAATCGAAGCGCGAAGCTTCGGGAAAGTTTGTATGGGATTCTAAGATAATCCTAGATCTAATGATATGAGTGTTATGAAGATTAAACGTAAGACCTACTCAGGGCTTAACATTCTACAAAAAGAAGCTATAAGACTATAAATACAACTTGACGAACCGTCTTCAAAAGCTTCATTCCGAATCTCTTGACTTCAATAATGCTTCTAGAGCTTCAACAAAGCTTCAGGCACACGATCACGTGCTTTGAGAAGTCTTGAGGCGTCGCTTTTGATATACGTAGAGTTTTGGCGACGATCTCCATAACTGCGCTCACAAAGAGTTAGTTCACGATATTTATGTTTGTTCATCATCCAAAACCAAATCCGGCGAGTCAATACTCAACATTCTCTCCCATTTTGGTGATGACAAACCAACATAAATAATAATCAATAATAATGATTCAAATGAAATTTACTTACTCCCCCTGCATTGATGACACGTTAATTCCAAATAAATCAATAATCATACGCATCAAGCAGACGAGAGAAGAATAAAATGTGAATCCAATTATTGAAATATCGGACTTGAAATCCATTTTTATATCTTCACTCCCCCTGAATCTAACATATCAAATTAGATTCACGGTAAATTGCTTTGAATTATCATGTAGCGCATCGTCATTATTAATTCTCTCCCCCTTTGGCATTAGCAAAAAGAGCGAGAGGAGATCAGCAACAACAACAATGGCTAAAAATAAAAGCACGGGAGTCGAAGAATACGACCACGGTCCAAATGACACCTAAGTAAAATCACGAAGATAATCAAAGCGTGCCAATGATACCATAGTCGAAAATCGAAAAATGAAATCATCAAAACTCAAATCAATTTCACATATTGAGTTATGGAACATACTCTCCAATATCAACATTCTTAATGAATTTTGTGCATGGAAAACAATTCTATGTTTTCATAGAAAGAATTCTATTAAATTAATTTAATCGTCGAGCGACGAAATCAACATCAGAGACAGAAATATAATGTGCACATGGAAGTAAATGGCAACACGATGTGTATATATATATAACACATGGTACAACAAAATATATACATCCGCCAACATACATAAAAACGATCGAAAGATCGATGCACACATACAACATATGTCTCAACAGACATCAAAATGAATATACAACAAAAAGTGTATCATCATAACATCCAAAAATATCAAAAATCCATAACCACCAACTATCCTACCCCACTATCTCACTACAAAGTATATCATCCAAAGTGCACAAGGGAGAGTCCGCCAATGCAAGCTCAGGAGGCGGAGGGAGGATCAGCAATAGCAGCAGGCTCTGCAGAAGGGGTGGTAGTCTTAGGAACGACCGGAATGTCAACTGAAGGTAGAGTGGCAGCAGGTGTGCTCTCGGGAGCACCAGCAGAAGTAGCAGCAGCAGATGTACCCTCGGGGGCACGAGCAGGAGATCCAACAAGCTCCTGGAGCTCAGCCTCATCCATTTCCTCCTCGTCAAAAATTGACAGAGGAACCTCAATGCCCAAGTGAGAACAGATGCGAGCTAGCATCTCCTCAGAACGAGAAACACGAGACTCAACACGTCTCATGCAACTGAAAACTCAACGAGAGAGGGATTAGGAGGAGGAGCTGAAGCTGAAGGGGTCGTCCTTTGAACGTGACGAAGCGCCGCAAGAGACTTCTTGATGGCTGTTGTGTTCAGGGGAGGACCAAGAGGACGCTGATCATCTGGAGGGAGAGGGACGCCGAAGTGACGGAAAACGAGAGTCAATAGGCAAGGATATGAAATGTGGGCTGACTTGGTGGATTTCCTTATGCACTCAAAGGAATCCATCTTGTCAAGAATAATCCGTGCCCAATTGATCTCGCTCCCCATGAAAAGAGCATAAATAAGCTTAAGGAATTGCTGGGAGGGCAAGCTAAAGGAGCCGTACTTCGGAAGGAGGCACAACTTCAGGATAAGATTAAGGACCCAGGCATTAGGCTTAAACGACTTTGAAGGGACACCAATCATGGCGGGAGGGATGACGTTAAACATCTCAGAAAGCATGACCTGGTCAAGATCGTGGATATTATCCACGGAGATATCAGCAGGAAGCAGGCCAGAGGATGAGACACCAATCAACTCCCCTAAAATCTCTGCCGTGAGGACAATAGGTGTCCCCAAGACGGTGGTCTCAATAGAGTGGGTGTCGTCATACTGACCACGGACTCGATTCGCATAGAATAATTTGACGTGTCTGGGGTATGGGTGAGGGTTCGCCTTGGGGTCATGGCGAAGATAATCTAATAGGCCGCTGGAGGAAATAAGATCGGTGAGATGTGGGAAATCTGAGAACTGAACGAAGTGCTCAAATATCAATGGACAGTGCTCAATACGGTTGTAAGCCGCGAGACACAACAGGTCATCGCGACACAACGATATATAGACACCACCCAAAGGCATGGGAGCCTTCCCCTTAGATGGACGAGAGCTAGATCGAGGAGGAGGAGTAGGAGCCCAATCGGTAGGCTCAGACTCAGGAATATACTCAGCGTCGGAGTCATCGGGGGGAGTGGGAGCACGAAACGAGGTAGGTTTAGATTGAGCTTGAGGCTTGGGTTGAGATGATGATCGGGTTCTAGGCTTAGCAGTCGTTGTCACGCCCCGCTTCCCAAAAATATGGAGGCGAAGCGTGAGAAGGTCCGCTCAGACTTGAAGCTACAAAGCTGCAAGTCCGATAAGCGTCAATCAAATTTAAAACTGCAGGTCCTTGCAACGCGAGCGAAACAAGATAATAATAATGAAATGAGACAAAAGAATAATCTCAGAATATCCATAAATATAATTCCAACATCGCAGAAAAGCCACCAGGCTAAAAGAAAAAGAGACTAAAGGCCCAAACATGGCCAACAAAAGTACAAAGTACAAAACAACGGTGCTACGCACCAACAACTAACAAAAGGCCTAAAGCAAAATAAAGCTCAACAAAGACTCAAAGAATGGTCACCGGTGTCCACCAAAATCCTCCTGTGCAATCATGGACTCAGACTCAGCGTCAGCAAAACATCACGTACTCAGCAACGGTCTCTGGCTCAGGGTCTAACATGTGACACCCAAAAGAGCAAGGGGCACATGTCAGCAAGTCTGGAAGACTTGTGCAAGTGAAACTGAAAGTACAAGTAAGAGCAACCTAGCAGTTCTAGCATGATGCAATGACATGGCAGTTAAAGTATGAGTGCAGCAGGTAAAGAAAAGTAAAGTAAAGTACGAGCATGGCATGGCATTCACAAGACAAGTACAAGACAAGAAAAGTAAGCATCTCGTGCACAGAGATTCCGTCTTTTGGCTAGAGGGCTGATCAGGCCACTCCTAAGCTCAAGTGAACGTTTATCCCTAACCCTCCACGTGTGTCGAGCCAGGGCCTTACCCCCGAACTTGGAATGCTCGCTTCTGGACCACGAGCCAGGAAGTGTGTAAACAAGTATGACGTAGGGGTGCACCTAGCCGAACAAGTAGTACGAGGACAAGTATTGTAGCGTGTGCTACGATGCAACAATCAATGCATGGATGACATGGCATGACAAGTAGTAAAGCGTACAAGTAAGAAAAGTAAACGTGACAGTTTAGCATGCATGAATGACAAGTTTAAGGGTTGGATCTAGCTTCGTTGTCAAGCTAGATCATTTAGGTGACGGATCTAGTTTCGTTGTCAAACTAGATCAAGTAGGTGTCTAGCCAGCTATCATTTCACTGACTAGTCTCTTTTACGCTGAAAACAAGGAAGTGGCCTAAAAACATGGCCCTACACAAGAGTTGGCAAGTTTCACTTGCCTGCAAGCACGACGTCTGAGCACACCGTCCAATGAGTCCAAAAATCACAATTATCCTACGTGCACATGTCCACCGGCCTAAAGTCCATATTATTAATCTTGATTAGTGAATTTAAAACAATTAAAATACTTTTAAAATACTGATTTTAGTCTTGATTAGCATGCATTGGGTTTGGGGTCCTAGGGGTGCAAAGCGTTACCTCAACACGACGCGAAAGCTACACCGGTCCTCGGGTAGCGACGCCGGGGGTGGAATAAGAGAACGCGCACCAAGTCCTGATTCCATTATATATTCCTCGCTGGAAAATTCAAAGCTTCAACCGGGGCGACGGTTCCAGATTCCAAAGCTAGCACGTGCGACGACGGGCTACGACGTGCGACAACGTCGTACGCGGCAAGTCGTCAAAGAGAACGCACCTAGGTGGGGTCCACTGTAGTCCTAGGGACCTTTGGGGGACCCACAATAACTCTGGAGAACTTGGGGGGCCCACGGTGGCAAGAGATGCGACGGGTGCGGGGTTGCGACGTTTGGCCATCGGTCGTACAGCCTCGGTGCGGGGAGCTCCATCGGTCGCTGCGGGGGGAACGGCTTGGTGCAGCGCAGCGGGTCGGTGCGGGCCTTGGTGCGGAGGGGTTTGTCGGTCGGGCGCTTGGGGCGGCTCGGTCACAGCGCTTGGATGCGGGGAGCGCAGCGCTGCAACGTTGCAACGGTTGCAGCGTTGCGAAGATGCAGCGATGCGGGCGAGAGCATCGGTCAGGCACGGTGAGATGCGGGGTGCGGAGCGGGCTTGCGAGCGGTGTGGGGCGATGCGGATGAGCGGAGCGGGCGACCGGTCTGACCGAGGGGATCTCTCGGTCGGAGCGGGCGAACGGGGTGGGTGCGATGCGGAGCGACTGTGCGGAGCTTGGTGCGGGCGGAGCAGCGGTCGGTGCGGGAGAACGGAGCTCGTTCTCTCGGTCTGAGCGGGGGAAGTTCGTCGCAACGTTGCGACGAATCGTCGCAACGTCAATTTTGGGTTTTGGAAGAGGCTAGGGCTAATTTCTTGCGAAAATAGGTCTTCCTAGAAGTTGTTTATATAGTGTAGATGGGTTGACTTGGTCTAGGGCTAATCCTAATGTGATTAGGAGTTTAAAAATATTTAAAATTTAAATCTAAACTTCTCCAACTCACCCAAGGATTTGACTTGGTCCAAATAAGCTGGAAATTGGCTCAAAAATTCTTTAAAACGTTTTAAACTCAAATAAATTTTATTTGGCCGAATTTAATATAAAAATTAATTATTAAAAATAATATAAAACTTGTTAAAAATATAAAAGTGGTCAAATAAACTCCAAAAATTATAAAATAAATATCGTGGTAATCGTGATGACGAAAGTGAGCTAACTAAGAAGACGGATCTCAATTTTGATGTCGGACGACGAAACTAAAAATAGAAACGTCTCCCGTCAAGAGTGAGAATCGTCACGTCTCGTCGAGTAAGATTAAATTGTGGACAAACGACTCGAGAAGTGTCGTTCCAAGATAGTGCCACTATTTAATACTCGCAGAGACGTTCGTAACGGCATATCACACAAAAGTGTTCACGAACAAACAAAGTCTAAAACAAACACGTGCACGGTCAAAAGCACGTGCACGAACAACGTACAACGAAAAGTGGTCGTTACATCCTCCCCACCTTAGAATAAAGTCCGTCCTCGGACTTTCTAATATATATCTAGTCGCTCTAATAACTACCCCAATCAAGTCATGTAATAATTCAACCAGGTATAGTCATTACAAGTGCTTATATATGCACTAAGTAGTCAAACATTAATACTACCAACACGTATATATATTCACGTACGTATACACTTATACCTATTATAGTCAGTCAAATTCATACATGTATTTCAATCATATATATATAAACATACATCCCTTATATAACTACTACTTACCTAGTACAAAACAATAGTTCATATACTCACATAAGGATAGTCTCACACTTAGCCAATACAATCATTGCTCTACGTATAGATAGCTACCTATGCACAAACATCAATGGTATACTACCCTCTAATATTTCCTAGTATTCATCCAAAACTAAACACATCAACACATGTAATCACACCATACCATAATTAATCAAGTTTCACTACATATATATATATATATATTCACCACTACTATAGTTTCACAATATATAGTCATTCAAATACATGCAAATAGTTCACCATATATTCACATCACGTACGGTCCTATAACTGTATTTACGACACGCCACATATATCATAGTCATCAATGCCTATAACTAAGCACATACTTACCCGTGCATGGTGCACACCCATACACACTAACATTTCATTTACGCATACCAATCATACCATCACATTACTAGTACATCTACACACCTAGTTTAGTTAGTACACATATGTTCACACGGGCAAGTCCTTAGTAATTAACTATACCACAAGACCAACGCCTATAACTATATACTGGCGTAGCGACCCACAATCATGTGCGTAACTCAACCAGGCACAAACACTTCTATCATTATACATACATCAAGCATTGCTATATTCAAACTACAACCATACATTCAATATACATAGAGTATACCCACTCAAGCTTGAGTGAGACTCAATACACATATTAGAATATTCTATATACGTAACACGACATTCATACCTATACCAATACCACTCCCATATATATACATCTACCAATACAACCATATACATTCCATAAATCAATCACACTTAATATTTAGTCAGGTAACACCCACATAGTTCAATCTAATTATATACCATAATAATAACATTACAGACATCAGCACCCGCATATTTATAATACCATCTCTAGTACAAACATTCACCATATAGTCACACATAAATAATGTATATATTCACACCATAGCCTACTACCTATAATTAGTATACAAACACATTCACACATACATAATTAAGATGTGCAATAGTCGTGTATACCTCACGGCATGCAAGCAACAACATCCCGAAAAGCAAGCATTACCAATCAAAATTATAATCCTACTACCATATGCATATCACTTATATACTCCGGCAACAAAACATAACTACTTACGTCTAAACACTATATATATCTACATACGAGCACATACTTACACGTACTAGTATATAGGTCATATAATAGGCCTACCCTCTTAAGCATACGTACACCTATTATCATCACTCCTAGCATACACATAGTTTCACCAATCATTTTATTTCAACCATTACAAGTATCTCTAACTACATACACAACTTAGGTACATGCACCACGACAACATCACAAAGGTCCAAGGCCTAATTAACAAATTTGGATCGACACAGTCATTGACGAGCACTAAAACCTAAACAATTTAGAGAGAGGTCGAGGTCGAAAGCGTGACGAGGGAAGGATCGATAAGCACGAGTTCGGATAGGACGATTACAAGGAGACAGCTTGGTTAGACGAAACATTGACTCAATGGTGATGTTTAGGTTGAGGGAAAAGGAGGTGTAGTGATAATTATATAGGATACGGAAAAGAAAATAGGGTAAATAGCATAAGCTAAAATACGTGGAGTTTGAAAATTGTTGTACTTCAAAAGTTGAAATTCCAGTCCGAAAAGAAATATTTGGAGATCGATAAAACGAGTTGTTCAAAATAAATTTGAGTTGAATATTCATAATAAGAGAAAATGGTCTATTGGTTTAAAAAAATCATTATAAAAAGAAGTAAAATCATTTACACGAATATTAAGGACGTGGTTTAGAAAATTTTATACGTCAGTAATTTAATATAATGTTGTCAAAAGTTTTTGAAAGTCAAAGAATGAAATCAAGTAACGGAAGAATGTAAACTCATGTTAAATGCTTTCAAAACCTTTAGGCAATGGAAAATTTAAAATAATCAATATTGGAACCGCTTTTAGAGGAACCAGGATGTGTCAAAATAAAACTGGTTTTCACAAAGCTCTTAGCATACAAGCACAATGAACCTGGTACGGGTATGAAAATAATTGGGAGTATGTATGGTGCACGGAAAAATAATATTAACTTATTAGAATAATTATCGAAGTCGATAGCAAAGCTTTAAAACCAAACTATGGAAGGTCCAGATTAGGAAATGGTTATGAAGTAGTAATCTTACATAGTCTGAAATAAAGAAAAGGATGAGCATAATATTGACTTGCGGAAAGCTGAAATCCCAAGTGACTTGAAAAGTATATGAATGGCATAAATCAGGAAAGGAAAATTATAAATCGAATTGGGCAATATAAAAGTACGGTTCAGAATTAATATATGAAAGGAAAATATGTATTTTCATAGGTACAAAAGTGTAGGCTGAAAGGGTATTATAAACTATTATTCAAAAATTTCGACCAAAGTTTTTTTTTAAAAAAAAAAATTTAAATCAACGAGGAGTACAAAGATGAGTATATTTATATAAAACTTTTGAAAAAATTTAAACTTAGGGAAAAAGGAAATCGAAAAATTCTTTCAGAAGATTCAAGGTTCGTAATGGAGAGGTTCGAAGATTGACGACGATCGTCATGAGGCGATCTCGTGAATCGAGGCAAGGAAATTAGTCGGATGTTCAAAACATACATACGCCTAGGATATGAATCAGGAGAATCTACGGGAAACTCCTACGGTCGACCAACTAAAGATTAAGAACTAAGCGATAAGACTTTCTAAGGAGCTAGACGGTAAAGAAATGCGTTCAGCTTGGTCCGAAATCGATGAACCCAAAAGCGAACGACCGAAGGAAAATCTAGAAGTCTAATATGGTCAGGGTTAGGCAAGGACCACTAAGGTAAATCCTACGACGATTAGCTCAATTGCTGACAGGGGGTCTAACTAACAATCAGAGGCCTCTAACTAACAAACACAGGCGTCTAACTAAGTCTTCTTATCACCTAGTGTCGTAAGAAAACGACTAGACTCAGGGCTTATGACTCGGATGTTGCAATTTATTTAATGGACATTCCGTTATTATCGTCGTTCCGTTAATTCGCAATTGCAAGATTGGACCTGCATGGGCCACCAACAAAACCTGTCACGCCCCGCTTCCCAAAAATATGGAGGCGAAGCGTGAGAAGGTCCGCTCAGACTTGAAGCTACAAAGCTGCAAGTCCGATAAGCGTCAATCAAATTTAAAACTGCAGGTCCTTGCAACGCGAGCGAAACAAGATAATAATAATGAAATGAGACGAAAGAATAATCTCAGAATATCCATAAATATAATTCCAACATCGCAGAAAAGCCACCAGGCTAAAAGAAAAAGAGACTAAAGGCCCAAACATGGCCAACAAAAGTACAAAGTACAAAACAACGGTGCTACGCACCAACAACTAACAAAAGGCCTAAAGCAAAATAAAGCTCAACAAAGACTCAAAGAATGGTCACCGGTGTCCACCAAAATCCTCCTGTGCAATCATGGACTCAGACTCAGCGTCAGCAAAACATCACGTACTCAGCAACGGTCTCTGGCTTAGGGTCTAACATGTGACACCCAAAAGAGCAAGGGGCACATGTCAGCAAGTCTGGAAGACTTGTGCAAGTGAAACTGAAAGTACAAGTAAGAGCAACCTAGCAGTTCTAGCATGATGCAATGACATGGCAGTTAAAGTATGAGTGCAGCAGGTAAAGCAAAGTAAAGTAAAGTACGAGCATGGCATGGCATTCACAAGACAAGTACAAGACAAGAAAAGTAAGCACCTCGTGCACAGAGATTCCGTCTTTTGGCTAGAGGGCTGATCAGGCCACTCCTAAGCTCAAGTGAACGTTTATCCCTAACCCTCCACGTGTGTCGAGCCAGGGCCTTACCCCCGAACTTGGAATGCTCGCTTCTGGACCACGAGCCAGGAAGTGTGTAAACAAGTATGACGTAGGGGTGCACCTAGCCGAACAAGTAGTACGAGGACAAGTATTGTAGCGTGTGCTACGATGCAACAATCAATGCATGGATGACATGGCATGACAAGTAGTAAAGCGTACAAGTAAGAAAAGTAAACGTGACAGTTTAGCATGCATGAATGACAAGTTTAAGGGTTGGATCTAGCTTCGTTGTCAAGCTAGATCATTTAGGTGACGGATCTAGTTTCGTTGTCAAACTAGATCAAGTAGGCGTCTAGCCAGCTATCATTTCACTGACTAGTCTCTTTTACGCTAAAAACAAGGAAGTGGCCTAAAAACATGGCCCTACACAAGAGTTGGCAAGTTTCACTTGCCTGCAAGCACGACGTCTGAGCACACCGTCCAATGAGTCCAAAAATCACAATTATCCTACGTGCACAAGTCCACCGGCCTAAAGTCCATATTATTAATCTTGATTAGTGAATTTAAAACAATTAAAATACTTTGAAAATACTGATTTTAGTCTTGATTAGCATGCATTGGGTTTGGGGTCCTAGGGGTGCAAAGCGTTACCTCAATACGACGCGAAAGCTACACCGGCATCGGGTAGCGACGCCGGGGGTGGAATAAGAGAACGCGCACCAAGTCCTGATTCCATTATATATTCCTCGCTGGAAAATTCAAAGCTTCAACCGGGGCGACGGTTCCAGATTCCAAAGCTAGCACGTGCGACGACGGGCTACGACGTGCGACGACGTCGTACGCGGCAAGTCGTCAAAGAGAACGCACCTAGGTGGGGCCCACAGTAGTCCTAGGGACCTTTGGGGGACCCACAATAACTCTGGAGAACTTGGGGGGCCCACGGTGGCAAGCGATGCGACGGGTGCGGGGTTGCGACGTTTGGCCATCGGTCGTATAGCCTCGGTGCGGGGAGCTCCATCGGTCGCTGCGGGGGGAACGGCTTGGTGCAGCGCAGCGGGTCGGTGCGGGCCTTGGTGCGGAGGGGTTTGTCGGTCGGGCGCTTGGGGCGGCTCGGTCACAGCGCTTGGATGCGGGGAGCGCAGCGCTGCAACGTTGCAACGGTTGCAGCGTTGCGGAGATGCAGCGATGCGGGCGAGAGCATCGGTCGGGCACGGTGAGATGCGGGGTGCGGAGCGGGCTTGCGAGCGGTGTGGGGCGATGCGGATGAGCGGAGCGGGCGACCGGTCTGACCGAGGGGATCTCTCGGTCAGAGCAGGCGAACGGGGTGGGTGCGATGCGGAGCGGCTGTGCGGAGCTTGGTGCGGGCGGAGCAACGGTCGGTGCGGGAGAACGGAGCTCGTTCTCTCGGTCTGAGCGGGGGAAGTTCGTCGCAACGTTGCGACGAATCGTCGCAACGTCAATTTTGGGTTTTGGAAGAGGCTAGGGCTAATTTCTTGCGAAAATAGGTCTTCCTAGAGGTTGTTTATATAGTGTAGATGGGTTGACTTGGTCTAGGGCTAATCCTAATGTGATTAGGAGTTTAAAAATATTTAAAATTTAAATCTAAACTTCTCCAACTCACCCAAGGATTTGACTTGGTCCAAATGAGCTGGAAATTGGCTCAAAAATTCTTTAAAACGTTTTAAACTCAAATAAATTTTATTTGGCCGAATTTAATATAAAAATTAATTATTAAAAATAATATAAAACTTGTTAAAAATATAAAAGTGGTCAAATAAACTCCAAAAATTATAAAATAAATATCGTGGTAATCGTGATGACGAAAGTGATCTAACTAAGAAGACGGATCTCAATTTTGACGTCGGACGACGAAACTAAAAATAGAAACGTCTCCCGTCAAGAGTGAGAATCGTCACGTCTCGTCGAGTAAGATTAAATTGTGGACAAACGACTCAAGAAGTGTCGTTCCAAGATAGTGCCACTATTTAATACTCTCAGAGACGTTCGCAACGGCATATCACACAAAAGTGTTCACGAACAAACAAAGTCTAAAACAAACACGTGCACGGTCAAAAGCACGTGCACGAACAACGTACAACGAAAAGTGGTCGTTACAGTCATCATCCTCTTCTTCTTAAGAGGAGGCGAGGAGGAGGAGGGACGGGTCGATTTGGCGTGGCGTTTGGATTGATGGGGGTCCGTAGGAGGAGACTCGACGGTCATGGGAGACAGACTAGATGGACGGAGAGGGATACGTGTCTTCGTCATACTAGAGACGAGACACCACAAACCAACGTACGAGATCGGCACAAAATCGAACGAAATAATCATAGGTCGAAACCCTAATACGAATGAAAACGAAATAGAACGAAAAAGAGCTGAGATCAAACCCTAAAAAGCTGAGAGAGTGTGAAACTTAGGTCAACTGGAGGTGGAGGAGAGATCGGTGACGACGTACGGAGACCGGAAGTGGCGACGCATGGCGGAGGAGGAGAGTAGACACGGGGGTTAGGGCTTTAGGAGGAACGAGCGCACCGATTAGAATGAATTCTAATCGGTGCGGGCGAGGTATAAGTCGATCGGAATGCCAAAAGAGACAGCTGCCCCTAACGCATTTAGTCGGTCTAAGTACAAGTGCTGACCGACTAGAATGTAATCTAGTCGGTCGGCCAATGTGCTTGGACCGACTAAGTGCAAACAGCAGCCATAGTCAAAATAGGGCAAGATCTAGTCGGTTCAATTTCATACACTGACCGACTAGAACTGAATCTAGTCGGTCGATGACTGAACTTGGACCGACTAAGAGAGTCCAAAAGTTTGAAATGTCGAAATTTTGAGTTCTCTCCTAATCGCACTTGGACGAAACATCGAAATACTCTCATACATCATTATACTACCCCATAAAACACCGAAAATCTTAAATACGACGTTTATGAATAATTCGAGCATAAATTCCGAAAATTCAACCAAAAATCCAGAAAATCTCAACACTTCTAGCATGAGCATATATAAAGAAAATTATTATCATGCAAGATTATTGAAAATATGACTCCTAAATCTCGGATTCACCCATAATCCCCAATTCTCGACGTAACCGCATAAAGGAGTCTTCCTTGAGTGGTTTCGTGAAAATATCGGCGATTTGCTTCTGGGTTTCAACGTACACTAAAATGATGTCCTTTTTAGCAACATGATCATCTAGGAAATGATGTCGGACATCTATGTGTTTAGAACGGGAATGGTGTACCGGATTCTTAGAGAGACATATTGCACTTTGGTTGTCCACCATGATAGGGCAAGTATCACAGTTTATACCAAAGTCTTTAAGAGTGTGTCTCATCCAAAGAACCTGAGCACACGCAGCACCGGCGGCAATATATTCCGCCTCGGTGGTTGAGAGTGATACGGAATTCTGCTTCTTGGAAAACCAAGAGACAAGAGAATTTCCTATAAAATGGCAAGTGCCACTAGTACTTTTCCTGTCGGATTTGCATCCCGCATAATCTGCGTCACTATATGAGATTAACTCATATGTGCTAGACTTTGGATAAAGCAATCCGAAGTCAAGTGTGTTACTTAAATAACGGAAATACGTTTTACCGCTACTAAGTGAGATTCCTTAGGTTAAGACTGATAACGAGCACATACACATACAGCAAACATAATATCGGGCCGAATGGTAGTAAGATATAATGAACTACCTATCATACCTCGATATAGACGAATGTCCACATCTTTGCCGGCCGTATCTTTATCAAGATGTGTATTAGTGCTCATTGGAGTCTTCTTCCCTGAGGCATTCTCCATTCCAAATCTCTTTAGCAACTCCACCGTGTACTTGGTTTGGTGGATGAAGATTGCATCGTTCATTTGGCGAATTTGGAGACCTAAGAAATATTTGAGCTCACCCATGTGGCTTATCTCAAATTGGTCCTTCATGACATTAGAAAACTCTTTGCAAAGAGTGAAGTTAGTAGCACCGAAAATGATATCATCAACATAAATTTGAACTAAAATAATATCATGATTGGCAAACTTAACAAAAAAGTGTAGAATCAACTTCACCCATTTTAAAACCCAAATCCAAAAGAAAGTTCTTTAGACGGTCATACCAAGCTCGAGGAGCTTGTCTCAAACCGTAAAGTGCTTTCTTAAGTTTGAAAATGTGATTTGGAAATTTTTCATTTATAAAACCCGGAGGTTGAGAAACATAAACTTCCTCAATGACATCTCCGTTTAAAAACGCACTTTTTACATCTATTTGAAAGAGTTTAAAATCTTTATGGCATGCAAAAGATAACAATAACCTAATAGATTTTAATATAGCTACCGGAGCAAAGGATTCTTCGAAATCTATACCTTCCTCTTACCGGTAGCCTTGAGCTACTAACCGAGCTTTGTTCCGGACGACGTTTTGGTTCTCGTCGGTCTTGTTCTTGAAAATCCACTTCGTTCCTATTACGGTGTGGTTCTTCGAAGGCAATGGAACAAGCTCCCAAACCTCATTCCTCTCAAATTGAATGAGTTCCTCTTCCATGGCAAGGATCCAAGCACTATCTTCGCACGCTTCGTTAATATTCTTTGGCTCTATTGAGGAGGCAACGGCACAATGAGCGAAATAGTTGACTTGCGATCTCGTCTTGACACTATCATGAATGTTGCCAATGACTTGCTCATGGGGATGGTCACGAACTGTATGAAGCCGTTTGGGAATTCCCTGATCACTAGAAACATTCTCAAAAGACTCATTAGTAGGGTTAGTATCATTAGAATCAATAGAATTAGAATTACCAATAGAATCACATAAAACATCCATGGAGTCATCATCATTGGTAATCCTAGCCGGGACAAAATTTTCATTGAATGAAACATGAAATGATTCCTCGATCGTTGAGGTTCTTTTGTTGTATATCCGGTAGGCTTTGCTACGTGAGGAATATCCAACAAATATCCCCGCATCGGATCTTGGATCAAATTTGTCCAAGCTACCATACGTGTTTTTAATAAAACATTTTGAACCAAAAACTCGAAAATGTTTAACTTGAGGCAATCTACCAAACAACAATTCATAACAAGTTTGTTTGGTGCCGGGCCTCAAATGTATTCTATTAAACACATAGCTAGCGGTATGTACCGCTTCTGCCCAAAATTGATGGCCAAGTTGGCTATCATCAAGCATAGTGCGAGCACATTCCACTAGCGTCCTATTCTTTCTCTCAACAACACCATTTTGAGGGGGTGCACGTGGGAAAGAAAAGGTGTGAGTAATACCAAATTCATCACAAAAATTTGAGAAAGACTCATTCTCAAATTCCCCTCCATGATCACTACGAATAGTGACAATGGTGGTTCCAATGAGATTTTGTACTTTCTTAACAAATATTGTGAAGTTTTCAAAAGCATCATTTTTATTACTTAAGGAAAATACCCAAGTAAATCTAGAAAAGTCATCAACAATGACAAGTCCATATCGTGCATTTCCTAATGAAGCAACTCTTGTTGGCCCAAAAAGATCTAGATGTAATAGCTCTATAGGCCGCTTAGAAGAAATGCTTTTCTTAGGTTTAAATGACGATTTTGGAAGCTTGCCTCGTTGACACGAGTCACAAAAGCTTTTCTTTTGAAAGACAAGCTTAGGAAATCCTTTAATAGAATTTAACCTGGAAAGCTTAAAAAGTGTTCCAAAGTTCACATGACCGAAATGTCGATGCCATAAGTATTGTTCACTTGTGTTGGCAATGAGACATTGTTCATGTGACTTGGGGATATCTAGGATATATATATCCTTATGGCGTGTGCTAGAAAATAACAAATCATTATTATCTTTTCTTAAAATATGACACATTCCTTTCGCAAAGCTAACTTTGTAACCTTTGTCACAAAGTTGGCTTATTGAAATAAGATTGTGATTTAATCCTTTAACAAGGTAAACATCACTTATAAGAGGTTTAGAGGGATTACCAACTTTACCAACACCTATGATGGTTCCGCTCTCGTTGCCTCCAAAGACGACTCGGTTCCCATTCGTAAAGGGCACCACTCCGGAGAGCAATCGAGCTTCACCCGTCATGTGTTTTGAACACCCGCTATCGAGTATCCAATTATTCTTGGAGCTAAATTTGGATTTGTTGCTCCTTTTCTTTTTCTTGAGTACCTAAAGATAGAAATATCATTCCATGGTACCCAAGGTTATTGGGTCCTAAAAGATTAGACCTTTGGAAGCCAAGTCCAATTGGACTTAGACTTCCCAACGTAATCATCATTATGAACGACATTCATAAAATAGGAATTCATGTATGCTTGTTTCTCATGCATGTTAAGTTTCTTCGAGCCCCAAATAGTGAATATTTTGGGAGCCCTATTCCTATTGGGAGCATGCATACGTTGTTGATTTCTACGTGATGCATGTCGTGGATAGGCATATGTCACATGATGAAATGGTGCATGATGATAATTGTTCATATGATAGTGATGTGGATGAACATATGCATGTGGAGGTACACGTGCGTGAGTGTGTCTCACATGGTGTGCACGTGCCCGTGGACGTGGTGCATAGAAATCATCATAATTGTGAACCGGTGGAATAGGATGTGTGTTCCTACGTGGCATGGTATTGGTGTACATATAAGCATGACCCTTCTTTGGAGGTCCACCCAAAGTGGGTTTCTTTCCAAATGAGGGTGTGTACAAATTGGAGGCAACATTGGTAGATGAACTACCAATGGGGTGTTTGCTCCCATTCGTTAAGTCATCGAAAGTTGGCCTAACAAAGGTAGTAGACGATTTGGATGAATTTCCCATCTTATACCCCAAGCCAATGTGATGATTGGCCGGAAGTAAGTCATTTAGGATTTTATCCAAATGGTCCATACCTTTATTGAATTTATTAATTCGGCCTAATGTGCACTCATACTTCTCGGTGAGAGAATGCATAGAAGCATCCAAGGTGGACACTTGCGATGTGAGTGCATAAACACGAGATTTGAGATTCTCATTCTCAATACTCAAAGTTGAGTTTTGAGAAGTCAAATCCGACATCTCGCGTTCATCCGATTTCTCAATATGAACATGCTCAAGTTGAGATTTGAGATTTACAATCTCATTTCTCAAACCTTCAACAACGGTGTCGTTGTTGATGATGATAGGCTTAGGCGAGGTTTGGATACTAGCTAGCTCATCTTTTATCTTAGTATATCTATTTACTAATTTAGAATACTTAGACCAAATTTGCTCGTTAGCTAATCTAAGGTCATCCATAGTTACCTCATCGCCTTCATCCTCGCTATCATCGGAGGAGGATTCTTGATCATGTTCCTCTCTAGCCATGAAGCACATGTGTGATTGCTCCACTTGTTCATCATCCGACTCTCCACTTGAGGAGTCCTCGTCGGAGTCGGTGAAAGTGCCGACAAGCCCTTTCTTGTACCCTTTCTTGTACTTCTTTGACATTTCGAACTTTGGCGCCTTCCATTTCTCCTTTTGCTTGTTTTGAGGACAATCCGCTTTCATGTGTCCTGGCTTATTGCATTTAAAACACAAAGGAGCGGAGGCGTTAGTAGAACTAAACTTAGATTTGTTCTTGAAGTTACCTTTCCAGAAGAATCAGTTGAACTTTTTTGCCATGAGGGCAATGGATTCCAAGTCCAACTCGTCTTTGACTGGACTAAAATGTTGCAGTTTAAATTCCCAAGTATAGGAAGTCGGTCAAGTAGTAAACTTGGTGAGTCCAGGGTCGTATTCCACAGGGACAAACTAATCTACAAATTTTACAATCTAAAACTTGCTTGGAAGTGATTTAGCAAAGTGTGAACCACCCTTTGAAGGTGAATTTTTGGTTGGGTTTTTTGATTGAGGTAAAACGGGTACGAAAAATAACGTGAAAAAGTGGTACGGTAAAAGTGTGAGTGTGATGTGTTATCGTTAGTGTTGTAGGGTATCATGGTAAACATTCTTCATAGGTGACTCAATCCCTCATCCAGGCCAAGGTATGGGGATCGGAAGATTTAACTTTACAATAACAGTGATTTTTTAGCAAAATTTCGTTAACGTTGAATCGGTCGTTTTTCAAGACAATAACGGATAAATAGATGAACCTTGCAGTTCATCACCCTCCTTGGGCCCCTCTACGAGTTTGTGCACGTAGACGATGCCTCGCGGCATGTCATCCTAAGTGGATTCCTCTCGGATAATGCGAAATTAATTAAAATAGCGAAAACCGACATATTCAACGTTTTAAATTAAAACAAGTGCTAAGAAGATATGAAACATGAAACCCATCGATACTAACTATTACACAACACACTCACAACATTTTTAGCTAGCCATGGTAATAAAAACAACAATCTTTATTAATAACAACAAAGTTTTATTACAAAACATACTAAAAACTAATAAAAACTAAGAAAAGTGGAGAGTTTTCACCCAAAACGAGGCCAAAATGATGCCCAAACGTCTCCAAACTTCTCCCAAAGCTGCTCCAACTCCTCTGGAATTTGGGGGAGAAGCCCCCAAAACTTGTTCCCCTCAATTTGGAGCTTGGATGATCACGTTATGCTCCAAATAGCCCTTTTTATAGGAGTTTTAAGCTTATTGGGCTTGCGGGTCTGCAGGCTGCAGACCTGCAACCCAGTCAATAGGTCAAATCAAAAAAGGCTGGTCAAATGGGGCTTGGTGGGAACCGCCCACGTGGTAAACGTGGGCGGGCGCCCGCTGTCAATGCGGGCGGGCCGCCCGCCAGGTCAACAGGCGGGTTTGACCCGCATGTTGAACAGGCGGGCCAAGTTCACAGGCGGGCCAGCGCCCGCCTGTACAGGCGGGTGGGCCCGCCAGTGGGCCCCCTTTTGTTTTTTATTTTTTTCTTGTTTTCTTCTTTTCCAATAGATTTACAGGGCCTTTTTAATCTCCAAAAATTGCTCCAATCTCCAAAAAATATGGAAAAATAGCCGTTTGATTCGGAAAATTGCAAGCTTTACCTGAAAAATAAAATGGAGACAAAATTAGGCCATAAAATGGTATTTTGCGTATAAACAAGCGATATGTACTAAAATTAAATGATATTTCAATAATACACTTATTATAGACGAAATAGATATTAAATATACGCAAAATACAATCAAATTAGGGGGTAATAAACGCAATATTCTCTCAGAATCAGTCTTCCGAGTCTTCATCATCGGTAGATGTAGATGGACCGGCCTTGAACGCAATCGCCTTTTTCTTTGGCTCGTCTTGCTTCAAGTAAGACTTCATCTTGTCTTGCATCTTTATTTTATTGTCCTTGCGTACCTCATAAGACATCAAAGTACCCATTAGTTGAATGACAGTATATTTACTTATATCGTTACCTTCCTCGATGGCGAAGGTACGCTTTTCCCAACAAGAAGGAAGTCCGCCAATGATCTTTGAGACTTTCTCCTTTTGGGTGTAAGTCTTTCCAAGAGCCTCCAACTCGTTGGTAATGCCAACGAAGCGAGCATAGTACTCCTTCATCTTCTCACCCTGTTGCATGTGAAATAATTCGTAATCTTTATTTACAACAACGAGTTTGGAGTCTCTTACCCTACTCGTTCCTTCATGCAAGATGAGGAGTGAGTTCCAGATTTGATATGCACTCTTACATGTGCATATCTTGTTGAAGTCTTCGGGCTCTAAAGCACATTGCAAGGCATTCATCGCCTTGGCATTGTTTACCTCCGCGGCGACCTCCGCGGTAGTCCACTTCGTGAAGTCTAGTTCGGTGGGCTCGACATACTCCGTCAACGTAACTCTCCATAGTGAAGTGCTCCGGAGGAACGTTTCCATCCGACATTTCCAATACCCATAATTGGTGCCATTGAAGAAGGGTGGCCTAGTTGAGGAGTGTCCTTCCATCACCGAAGAAGCTCCTTCACGGTTCCTGAAGGTGCTATAGTCTGAAGGTGGACGAACGGTCTTGTTGTCGTTGGTAGACATAGCTATGAACTTGGCTCCGATACCAAATGTAATGCACTGTGTAGCTACTGCACAAGTACTAGAGGGGGGTGAATAGTACTTTAAAATAATCAAGAGTAATTATTCCTAATTATCGTGCAAACTCAACCAACAATGCGGAAATGAATAGTGACAACAATAAAAAGACAATCGCAAACAAACGATATAACGGGTTCGGATCCACCCAAGTCTCCCCGACTTGTTCCCAGTGATCCTACGTCCCAAACACCAGGATCCCCTCCGGATACTTGAGTTAGAAACCTCTAACTCAAATTTGCACTATGAAATTCTTGTAGAAAACCTCTACAAGTTCAAATCATACACAAATGAAAATGTGACTCCCACAAACCGGGATCACACACAACTCTCACAACCGAGAGTACAACTTTCAATATCAAAGTAAATTGAAATAAGAAATGCTTACCAACAAAATCCTATGGCTTGAGTAAACTTACGATTTTAGGGCAAAGAAGATTTTGATGGAGAAGAAGTCACCAAACCCTAGCTCCAAGAAGTTGACCAGCAATAGAAGCCTAGGGTGGAGTTGATGACCTAGAATCAAGCTCCTAGCTTGAATGGCTCACAATCAATGAATCTCTCTTGAGGAAGAAGAGTGAGGGAGAGATTCTTGAGAAATGAATGAGCTTGGAAATGAGAAATAAATGCTTCTCTTTGATTCTCTAAAATGCAATTAATATCAGCCCTGAATGCTATGAAGAAGCATCTCAAGTTTATATAGGATAGAGAAGAGAGAGAGAAAATTCGTGCATTTAATGCTCCAACGGATCTATTTCTAAAGCAGTCTAATCGGTCTAAGAAGGATCACTGACCGACTAGATTCACAACTAGTCGGTCGGTGATTCAACATGGACCGACTAACAGCTTCACATCCAATATAGAAAGTTCAGGGAATATATAACTAGTCGGTCTAAGAAGACTTGCCAACCGACTAGTTTCACAACTAGTCGGTCGGTGAGTGTTCTTTGACCGACTTAGAGTTGAAAATAGTATAGGCTGAAATCAAAGACAGCTAGTCGGTTTAAGAACAAATTCCAACCGACTAGTTTCACAACTAGTCGGTCGGTCATTGTTCTTTGACCGAATAACTGTAAACAGTAAGTTAGGCTGAAAAATGAAAGCTCAACTAGTCGGTCTAAGAAGGATTCCTAACCGACTAGTTTGATAACTAGGCGGTCGGTGAACCTTCTTGGACCGACTAATTGATAAACAGTGTCTAGTCTGAATTGAGCAAGGAGATCTAGTCGGCTCAAGAAGGATTGTCGACCGACTAGATTGCCATCTAGTCGGTTGGTTCTTCTTCTTGAACCAACTAAGATGCACTAGAAGCCGCGATCGAAGCGCGAAGCTTCGGGAAAGTTTGTATGGGCTTCTAAGATAATCCTAGCTCTAATGATATGAGTGTTATGAAGATTAAACGTAAGACCTACTCAAGGCTTAACATTCTACGAAAAGAAGCTAGAAGACTATAAATAAAACTTGACGAACCGTCTTCAAAAGCTTCATTCTGAATCTCTTGACTTCAATAATGCTCCTAGAGCTTCAACGAAGCTTCAGACACACGATCACGTGCTTTGAGAAGTCTTGAGGCGTCACTTTTGATATATGTAGAGTTTTGGCGACGATCTCCATAACTGCGCTCACAAAGAGTTAGTTCACGATATTTATGTTTGTTCATCATCCAAAACCAAATCCCGGGAGTCAATACTCAACAAATATCTATAATGGCTCCTTGTCTTCTCATCTAGGCACTACAGGCCCGAGCCAGCGTTGTAAAGACAGCAGTGGAGGGACAGGGAGACAAAACAAACCAGCAATACTACTCAATTTGTTCGATCCTGCCTCAGGAGCATGGGAATAAGTGGACGCCTCGTTCAGTGGGAGGAGTGCTCATGGTGGCATGCAATGTAGCCGCCACACGTCAAGGATCTGGAGTGTCGAGCAGTGGGGGAGATCTACTGGACTCGACCGCGTTTAAGGTGGAATATGGGAGATCAGATCGGCTTCTCAAGGAGCTGATGATGTAGTGCCTCTTAGTTGGTCTTAGTGGTTTGGTGTAGGGTACCTTGACTTGGGCCATCAAGCCTCAGATTTGAACTTCTTTACTGCTCCAGCCCCAGCCTAGTCTAGAGGCTTAGATCAGACGTGGTGTGTCGAGCACCAGTAGTCTAGGGGATCGAACCCTTCAAACAAAGGGTGTGGAGGATCGAACTCCTTTATCGCTCTGGCTCCATCTTGGTTTGGGGGCTTGGCTTCGAGCTGGCTGTAGGGGTTGGGTTACGCATTATAGCCATGTGTTGAGTCTATTTCATTCTGAGATGTCAAGTCTTGGCACTGCCGACTCGCGATGTTGCTAAACAACTGGGAGGTTTGGGCATGACGTTGAATCATTACCGGAGCCTATACCAACCTCTTGTCATTGGACGACTCTGTCTGTTGTGGGAGAGAAAATCCCCAAGGTTGTGCCTAGGGAAGAGTGATCTCGCTATGTCTCATGATGGAGGTGTGTATCCTCGGGATGTGGGCGACGGCACCAAAAAGTCTCGTATTTAATGTTGATCAGAACCAATAGGACATGATTGCCTTTTGAGGTGAAGTTGACATGGAGAGAATTAGTTCACTTGCATGCCGATCGAGAAACTATCAGCCACATAAGGATTGGGTGGATGTGATCGATGTCGCATAGATTGAGTGGTTGGCATCATTTCTCACTGATTGCTTCAGATGTTAAGTTAAAAAGGGGAAGTGGAGCAGTTGTCTACGCTTGCCCTTTCAAACCCTTTTGACCCAAGTTCCCTCCATGCCGAAAGTATGTCAAGTGCTTGATGCTGCAAAACTATAATAACCACAAGCGCACGGTGTCGTGTAGCCTACGGTGACATGGAGTCCCTAGCTCTTATGGCTAGAAAATTCCAACGGTTTTACCGAAGGGGTAATTTCAAACCGTGGAATAAATTTGTTTCTACTAATGATTCTTCTTTGTGTTATAATTGCACTAAGCCAGGACACATCAAGATGGATTGCACATTGCTTAAGAACAAGGAGAAATGTAAAGCTCCCAAGAACAAAAAGGGATATGCATACAAAGGGAACAAGAAGAAGAATGGACTTATATGAAAATGGGATGACTCAAGTGAGGATTCAAGTAGCAATAAATCAGATATGGACAATGAAGAGGTAGCTCACACTTGCTTCATGGCTAAGAAAATCTCTCCAAAGGACTCATCTAATGAGAGTGATTGCAACACCGATGATGTAACCATGGATGAACTTAGACTTGCAAATGAATAATTATATGAGAAGTATCAAAAAAATTCAATAGATACATGATTGCTAAGGACAATCTTACTAGCATAGCTACTTCTTCTATGAATTTTGATAAAAATGTTGGTGCTAGTTCTCATGACGCTTTAATTAAGGAGAAAGATTCTTTAGCTTATCAAATTGATTGCTTGAGAAATGAGGTTATATCCCTCAAATCACAATTGGACAAAGTCTAAGTTAGTGATTGTGATGACATTGAGATTGAAACTCTTCGATCTCAAAGCATATTTTTGGGAAATGAGAATGTTGCTCTCAAAACTCAAGTGTACAAGCTCACTACACTTGTATCCACCTTGAATACTAATATTTCTTCACTAGTGAATATGAGTTCATGTCCTCTAATGTTGATAGATTCAACAAAGGAAAGGACAAGTTGGACACAATATTGGAAAACCAACTTCCTGCAAATTACCACGGAGGACTTGGTTACTAAAGGATAATGCTTCCACTTCTCGTACATCTTATAGTAGAGCAACTATTAATTTTGTGAGACCATCCTTCGATGCATCCAATGGTGGAGCCTCAAAACTCTTGGGCAGTACATCTACTAAGAATAGCGCCATTTCGGTGACTCCCTCATTTGGAAAGAAACCCACCAAGGGTGGACAATCAAAGAAGGAACATGCATACATGTACACACGCATCCAACCACGTAGGAGAGCACCTACACATGTTGCTCCTACATATGACGAGTTCTATGCATCACACTCTCGTCCAGGTGCAAACACACATATGAGAAAATCACATGGATGCACCACTCATGCGCATAGTTATATGCAACCATCGCATGGACATGCTTATTCCTATGCTTATCCAAATGCTCCACATGAATACCATTCTTCACATTCATTTGATCCTTATGCATACAAGTCAAATGTGAAAAATCATATGAATGCTCGCATTGCACATACTCGTCGTGCAAGATCACATGGTATGAATCATGCACACCCTAATGCATATATACCTTCACATGCTCACATGTCGCATGCTCCTACTAGATTTTCTCCTCAAATGTATGCACCTATAAGGCGTAGGACTCCCAAGAGTCATTTGATTTGGGGTCCTAAACATTCTAGCATGTATGATAAATGAATGTACATGCAAGCATACTTTAGGAATTTAGGAGACAATGTGAATTATGTTGGAAAGCCAAAGTCTACTTGGACTTTGTTTCCAAAGGGCTAACCTCCTTGGACCCAACAAACTTGGGTACCGTGTGCTTATGGTGTATTCTATAGGTACCCAAGAAGAGGAAAAAGAGCAATATGGAAAAATATTACTCTACGTGCAAAGGAAAGGATTGGATACTCGATAGCGGGTGTTCCAAACATAGGACAGGAGATTCAAGCTTGCTCTCCGAGGTTACCCGCATCAAGAATGGCGGAACGGTTACTTTAGGATGCAATGAGAAGGGATTCATCATAGAAATTGGTAAAATTGGTAATCTCTCTAAACATCTCTTAGATAATATTTATCTTGTAGAAGGTTTAAATCACAATCTTATCTCCGTTAGTCAACTTTGTGATAATGGTTACAAATTTAATTTTGGTAATGGATTGTATATTATTTATGATAATACTAGTAGTAATATTTTGTTTAGTGGTACATGCCAAAAGGATATTTATATTTTGGATTTGACACACACACTTGTGGTTGCTCACACTATTGAACAACTTCTATGGCATCGATGATTTGGTCATATTCACTTCAAGCATCTTCACAAGGTGTCCAAGCACAACCTAGTTAGAGCGTTTCCGAAACTTTCTTTTAATAAGAAAAGTTTTTGTGATGTATGCCAATGAGGCAACCTCCATAAATCCTCATTTAAAATGTAACATCTACTACTAGGCCACTATGGCTTTTACATCTAGACTTATTTGAGCCTACTAGAGTTGCATCCTTAGGAAATGCATTATATGGACTTGTAATTGTTAATGACATCACTCGGTATACTTGGGTGAAGTTCTTGAATAGCAAGAATGAGGCACTTGAGAAATTTATTGTTTTGTCTAAGAAAGTTCAAAAGATTCAAGGCACAACCAGTTTCACCCTTCGTAGTGATCATGGAGATAAATTTGATAATAAACTATTCTCTAACTTTTGTGATGAGAACTGAATAACTCACACATTTTTCTTTTCTCATGCTCCACCACAAAATGGTGTTGTAGAAAGGAAAAATAGAACTCTTATTGCGTGTGAACGCATTATGCTTAGTGATAACTGCATTGGTTCACAATTTTGGGTGGAAGCCGTTCATACCGCGTGTTATGTGCTAAATAGGATACTTGTAAGACCCCAGACAAACAAAACTTGTTGTGAATTATTTTATAAAAAAATTCCTCAAGTTTGCTATTTCCGTGTTTTTGGTTCTAAATGTTTTATTAAGAACACACACGGCAATTTAGATAAGTTTGCTTCACGTTCCAATGAAGAAATATTTATTGGATACTCTGATCATAGCAAGACCTACCAGATATTTATTAAAATAAACTTAACGGTTGAAGAATCACTACACTAAAACTTACGTCTAACGATGAGGGTCGTTTGGTGGCGAGGGACATGGCCCCTTGGCTTACGTCCAAGGACGAGG
The DNA here is from genome assembly GCA_030789695.1 of Scilla litardierei. Taxonomy (NCBI): domain Eukaryota; kingdom Viridiplantae; phylum Streptophyta; class Magnoliopsida; order Asparagales; family Asparagaceae; genus Scilla; species Scilla litardierei. The sequence continues at coordinate 50,347,648 of CM061132.1, read as the reverse complement.
GTTGTTCGGTGGCAATGGGATGGCCCCTCGGCTTACGGCCGAGGACGAGAGTCGTTCAGTGTCAATGGGGTGACCCCTCAGCTTACGGGAGACGACGAGGTCCGTTCGGTGGTGAGGGGTGGCCCCTCGGCTTACGGCTGACGACGAGGGCCGTTCGGTGGTGAGGGGGTGGTCCATCGGCTTATGACTGATGACGATGGTCGTTCAGAACTAGCTCTCCTGACTGGGTCGTTTTGGGTCAACCATCATGCCTAGGATAAGTCATCTTTGCCTCTGGATCAGTCATTTTTGTCCCAGGTTGAACATCTTTGCTATGCAATGGGTCATTCTTGCCTCCAGATAGGTCATCCTCACCCAGGATAGCTCATTCTTGTCCAGGGTTGCTCATCCTTATCAGAGACCAAGGCAATGGGGGCGACGGCAAGTAGGACTTAGGCGGAATGTATGGCGGTAACTTCATGCAGGGTTGCATTTTTGGAGCTGTGTTTGGCCCGTGAAGCATCCTCTATGGCTAAACTGGGCTCAAAATCCATCTTTCCGATGGGACAGAGAAAAAAATATTAAAGGTAATAAGCAATAGAGAGGAGCAAAAATGTTGCCCCTCATTTTTAACTTATGTTTTTATTTTGAGGACCGGGATGGAGAGAAATAACCTGTGAAGAGATGGTTCATCATCTTCCTTAGCTCGGAGCCGAGGTCATCGCGTACCACTCCATCTCCGATCTAAAACTTAGCCCTGGCTTCCTATTGCCATCATGATGAGCTCCTTGCTCGCTTAATCGCTACCCTTGCCATGTGTCATGCCCCATTTTGCGCTATACATTGACATACATGTGTATTTCCCTATATACGTGTAGATGTAGTGTCGAGTGGTGTGATAGTGCAATATGGGTGTGTCCGTGTCTAGGGGTAGTCGTGTAATGCCGTGGATGGAGTGAGGGCATTTTGGTCTTTGATGGTATGTGATGGGTGTGTGTGTGGGAAGTAGTTGCATAGTTGTAAATGTCTTAGAAGTGGGTTAGTGCATGAGGCTAGTGTGAAAAGGGTTGGGGATAGTGGCATTCTTGTCATTAGTGGGAAGTGTGTGTATAGAAATGGCAAACTTGTAATTAAGTATAGGTGTGTGTGTGTGTGTGTGTAAGGTAAGAGGGTATGTGTAGGGGAGTGGCAAACTTGTGAATTAAACACCAAAGTGAAGGGCATTTATCTAGGAATATTAAGAGATGGCACGAGAAGTAAATAATGTACCAAGTTGGAGGGGTTTTATTTAAAGGGATTTTCTTTAGGAATGTTTTTAATTAAGACTAAATGAGAGGATATTTTCAATTTCTCTAGAAACCTCCCCATCTTTCTCTCCTTATCCAATCTCCTTTCTTTTTTTTAATTCTGCTTTTTCCCTTTGCTTTCCCCCTTTCAGGCTAAAATCTCCAGGGACCACAAACAAAAAAAACAAGGGAAAAAAGGAAGAAGGTTAAAAAGAAATAAAAGAAAAGGAGTAAGAAGAAGAAAAAGGGAAGTTTGAGCAAAGAAGAAAGCTCCCTTCATTCTTGGATTAATGTAGGAATCTCATCTTGGTGTAGATATGTTAGTTGGCCTTGATAAAGTTGTTATCTTTATGGGAAAATTTTTGTGTAAATTGTGTTTAAAAATCCCATTATTGGAGTGTATTACTAGGTGGATTCAATAAAGTTGGTATTTTTGGGATGAACCTTCTTGTAACTTTGTAAAGCTATCATTTTTTTAGAATCTCATGTCTCTTGACTAAAACTAGTATTTTTCTTAAGGAACACTTGTATACTCTTATAAAGGTTGCATTTTTATGTTGGATGTTTAAGAAAGCTCACATCTTTAAACTAGGCTTTGAGTATTTTCAATTAAAGCCACTCTTTTTTAATATGAAACCTTAAAATTCACACTAGCCACATTAGAGTATTCATTTACAGTAGGGTTATTTAGTACCACCCCCCTGTATTTTCTCAATAATTTGTAAGACCCCCTATGGTTTTAATAATTAGTAAGACCCCCCTGCCCCGTTAAGCTTTTGACGGTTGACCAAGGTAAGCCGTTAGGCATTTAAAACGTGTGTGTGATCTGACGAAAATACCCTTAATGAAACATGTTTACACCTATATATCATTTGGGGCTTTTTCTTCATCTCCCCCACGTCTCCAAGCTAGGGCACCCGACATTGAAGCTCAAATCAAGCTCGAAGCAGCCATGGCGATGAAGGTGAGCTACCACCCTTCCCCCCCCCCCAAAACACATCCTCTCCTCTCTCGCCTGCCGATTTGTGAAACCCTAAAACCATGATTATCGTATGCAGTGCATGATTTGCAAGGCAGATGGACATGATGCAGATCAATGTTGCCTCCCCAACTCACCATGCGATATCAGGGGTTGTACTGGCAGGAGAAGACTTCGCGTGTCCACCCGCCCACAGAGCCTGAATCGGAGATTTCTGAGATGTGACGCAGCCAACTGCAAATCGTTCCAATGGATGGACGAAGCAAACCCCACAGAGACTCCACCCAAGTTGGGTTGCTTCAGTTGTGGGGAACCCTCACATTTTGTAAGGGATTGCCCGATGCAAATAGCTCAATGCAGAGCTGCAAATTTTGGGGTGAAGTGTAGAGTGCTCACAAGCAGGCAAGCCCACAGCTATGGAAGGAAATTTTTGTCGTGTCCCCAACCTGGTTGTGGCTATTTTCAGTGGCTTGACCAAGCAACCCCCACCATACAGAGGAATGTTGAAGATGGAGAATCAAGTTCACCAAGCAGGGGTTCAGTTGAATTGAAGATTAAAGTGGAAGGGAAGGCAAGTGTGGAGGTCAAGCTTAATTTGGGGGAGGTTGATCAAGTGATGAAGGGGTTAGAAAATGTTCACCTGTAGAGCACTGTAATGTAATTTAATGGGGGATTAAATGTAATGCAATGTGGGTTGACAAGATGCAATGTAGGTTTTTTTTGGGGTTGAACTGCAATGTAGGGGGTGGTTGATGATGTGTACATTTATGAATGAAATGCCAAGTTATGAATGCAATATTGCCTTCAACAAGAACCATGATAAGTGTTATTATGAAATGAATTTGAAATGGCAACTGCCCAATATCCAACCACAAACAGGACAATGACTGACCTATATCCAACACTGACCCCAAACAGGACAATGGCTTTAGCATAATAGGGGCTGTGAGTACCAATATCCAACACTGACCTAACACATATTGGCATAACACATACCCAACATGGCACAACATAGAAATGCAGCAAGACATGTACCAGTCCAATATGTACCAATACATGTGCTAATATGCACCATAAAACATTACAATACATAGCACAATCCACATCGCCACATTGATAGCAAACACAATCCACATTGCAAACACAATCCACATTGATAGCACAATCCACAGTACAAGACATAGCACAATCCACATTGCCACATTGATAGCAAACACAATCTACATTGTAAACACAATCTACATTGATAGCACAATCCACAGTACAAGACATAGCACAATCCACATTGCAACATTGATAGAAAAGACAATCCACATTGCAAACACAATCCACATTCACCAAGACATGTTGTAATAGAATGGCACATTACAGACATGCTGCAGCTGCAATATATTTCCATTGTATGAACAGACACCTTCACAATCAACTGAACTAGTCTGGCACAATCAAATACAACCATTACATGAACAGACACCTTCACAAAACCATACACCCAACCCCCCACAAAATATTTCCATTGTCACATTTAACACATTTAATCCTAGCTGCATATTCTTCACAAAAAATTGCCACCCATGCAACACAAAATATCTGCATCTGGACATTCCTTCTGCATCTCACTGGCCTTGAGGTGAAATGCCAAACCTAGGTCCTTGGCATGCAGCACTTCTCAGCCTTGTTGATCCAGTTGAGCTGCCTTGGGTGCCTGGGGTGCACTGAGTTCCTGGAGAAGTCAGGACTGACGATGTCCCCTCACCTAACCAGTAAGCAGCCCTACCTGACATCCCTCTACCTCTCCTCCCTCTAACTCTAACACCTCTACCCCCTCTACCACTGCCTCCTCTACTACTGCCACTGCCATCTCTTGAACCATCACTTGCAGCTCTACCAATACCACCTCTTCCACTTCCTGGTGGCCTCCCTCTTGTTCTTCCAGCCTGCCTCCAACTGATACTGACCCAGAAATGGATGTGACATCAGTTGAATTTTCCTCACCACTTCCCAATCCTCCTCCTCTTGCACTTCCTCTTCCATATCTGCCCCCACCTCTGCCTCTACCTCTGTGCAATGTCAACCCAGGATGTGCCTCATTCTCACATGACCTTGCATTGTGGCCATACATCTTGCATCTCCCACACCTATTAGCTCTGTGTGTTGGGTTTCTATCAGCCTCATCTGCGCCTCTTGTTCTGCTTGTCTTGGGTCTGCCAGGAGCCCTCTTGTTCTTTGGGGGCAGGACAATTTGATCAGGCTTCAAGTAAAAACACAAACCATGTTAGGACATCAAACAAATGACCAAGATCTCAACATAAGTGTACTTGACATAATACCTGAATCCAAGAGATTCTGTCTGGGATCATCATCAAGTTCTCCTCATATAAAGCCTTGTAGTTGCTAAGAAAGAAATAGGGACTGCAGTGGTTGTATGGACAAAAACAGATAACATTAGTGCAAACAACATTGACCAATAACACCAAAGAGGAAAGCATATTGTAACTTACTCCTCAATCTTCATCCTCCTCATATTCAGAGAGACAATGGCATGTATGCATGGTAGCCCAGAGATCTGCCACTCAGTGCATGAACAAGTCCTCAATCTTAGGTTTACCCACCATCTTCTATCAATGTTTGTTACAAAGACTTCATCAGCTGAAATGTCATAAGGTATATTGTATCTCCCTTTTTCTTCCTTGATCTTCAACCCATCCATTATATTCTTGGTCAGATGACCCTCCATCCCCACAACATACTGTTTCTTGTTTGAGATAAACTCAATGATCTTGAAGGTGAGCTACTCTACAAACATGGTAAGAGGCAGATCCCTCAAGTTCTTGATCAATGTGTCAAATGATTCACTGAAGTTATTTGTGACATGATCAAAGATTTAAGTGGTGTCAAAGTGAGCTCTTGCCCAGTGCTGTGAAGGTATGGTAGCCATGTAGTCATACCCTTCAGGGCAATATCTTCTTCAGATTCTCCATCTGCTTGGCAAACTCCCCAACTTCATATGTATATGCAGCTCCAAATAGGATTGTCTTCAACATCTTCCCTTTCCAATGGCTCTTGAAGTTTGCATAGATATGTCTCATGCAATATCTATGCCTTGAGTTAGGGAACACCTCTTCAACTGCTGCAAGCAACCCCTTCTGCCTGTCAGAGTAGAATGTGTATGGATGTTCATGCATCAATACATGATTCAACTCTTCCAAGAAAATCCTCCATGATGCAGTGTCTCCACTCCTGCATACCATGAAAGCCAAGGGGTACAACCCCTTATTTCCATCCAAGTCCACAGCATTCAAGACAACCCCTCCATATTTGCCCTTCAAGAAAGCCCCATCTAGCCCCACAACTGGTCTGCAATACATCCTCCACCTTGTTGTGCACACTGCATAGGACACAAATAGCCATTCAAATCTGCCCCATTCATCCTTTGAATAATTGGCTCTATTTCTAGGGTTGGCTATCAAAATCTGTCTACAGAGCTCTGGAGCTGCAGCATAGGATTCATCATATTTGCCATAGAGTATTTCCAGTGCCTTGATCCTGCTGAACCAAGCTAGCCAATATGATATCTTCAATTGGTACCTCTCATGTACATCTAACTGTATACACTTGGGTGTATACTTCTTACCCCTTGCCCTGAGCTTCTCAACAATCAGTTTGCTAATGAAATCAGATCTTAATATACTGTTTTTTCCTTGCCTTGTTGAAATAGGATTTATTGTTCTGATCTTGAAAGTTAAGTCATCATTCACCACAGATGCATGACACCTCCAAGAACATGTCTCATTCTTGCACTTTGCTATCACCCTCACCTTCTCATTCTTCACATAAACATACTCATAGTGATTCTTCAGAGCATGATTCAACAGATGTTCCCTATACTTGTACACACTATCAAATTCCATTCCATTCTCTAGCTTTAGCTCCACTCCTTCAGCTTGGGTTCTGACTTCTTCTCCCTCATGACTATAAAGATCCTCAAAGTCCCCTTCACTGTCATGGTCACTGTCTTCATCTTCACTACCATGTGGCAACTGCCCAATGTCAAACCCATAAGGGGGGTTGCATCCAAATTCATCCACTCCATCACTTTCCCATTCTTGATCATTAGCTCTCATATCATCTTCATTGGCCTCATAATCACTATCATCTGCACTTGAAGAGCTGTCCTCCCATGAGTCATTGACCTCATCCATTGGAGTATGTGTATCATTCTCATGACATGTACATTGGTCACCACCCTGTTCCTCACCCATCTTACTTGGAGTATGTGTCTCATTCTCATGACCTGTACATTGCTCACCACCATGTTCCTCACCCATCTCACTTGGAGTATGTGTCTCAATCTCCTGACCTGGACATTGGTCACCACCCTCTTCCTCACCCATCTCACTTGGAGTATGTGTCTCATTCTCCTAACCTGTACATTGGTCACCACCCTCTTCCTCACCCATCTCACTTGGATTATGTGTCTCATTCTCCTGACCTGTACATTGGTCACCACCCTCTTCCTCTTCAAACATCCTTCTGCTGGTGCTTGATGGTTCATGAGCTTTCCTCCTTGCCCTGTCATCAACCTTTATATGTGTCACCTCTTTCACAGTTATAAATAGATGCCCACTGTAGTCATACAGACACATTTCATTGTTCATTGCCAACAGGTCCTGATCAGTATTGATCTCATACAATACAGCAGCTGCGTTGCTCAGATATTGGATATACATTATTGACCCTGGAGGCAGATTGGTGACTGCATAAACATTCTCCAACAGGTCAAATAAGCATATCCTATCAACATCCACTTCCTTCATATGTTGTGTCATGCCTCCTCTGTAGTGGTTCACTGAAAAACTGCCATTTGCACTACCATCAGCCCATTTACCCCCCCCCCCCCCCCCCCCAATGCAGTACATACTCCACATAATCATCCATCTTCAGTCAATACCAAGTATTGTCACCTGCATAGAAAAAAATCAAAACATATTGCAGGGTACAATACAAACTAATAATTGGATAGACTCAACACATGAAGATGATTAAAGAGGTATATACACAACCCGATTACATACACATACAACACTCCATAAATCATAATACATACAATCAACACTCATGCAGAGTACTTTCACGTACAGCAATCCTCTAATCATGGTCTCAATACATGATTCATTATCCCTAATAATCTTACTCAACATAGTCTACAAACACCATATAGTATAGATTGGAGATAGATATCAGCAAAATTGTGAAATTGGAGATAGAAATCAGCAAAATTGACAAACCCATAGCATGTGTGGTCAGAACACTCTTCATGGGTCTTGCTAGAACACAAACAGCACCAAGTGATCGTCTTCAAGTCCCAAAACATCCTTCTAGCTACCCTAGAACTGATATTTCTACCATGCATGCAAATTCGCCAACCCCTAACCAAGAAACCCCATCTCATATACCATCAATGTCCCTCAAATCTGAGTTTACTGTCCATACCTGTTTGATTCGAATGTCTTCCCTCCGCTTCCTTCAAAGGAGCTTCCTTTTTGCCGCCAACTCGTTGCGCCCTAGCCTTTTCCCGCTCTGTCTCGTCTCCCTCCTTTCTCCTTCGTCTGTGAGAATGATATTCTCGTTAGTTTGCGTCGGGATTTGATTAATCCCAGCCGTGTGATCCTTTTAATTTTCCAAGACACTCTACGATTGCGCCACGTGTCTCCGGGTATTAGAAATTAAAGTCAACCGCAATCCAGTGGTAGGGTATTTTGGGTAGTGCATAAATAGAATTACAGGAAATTTAAACTTATATTCAATTACTTAACGGAGCTTAACGGGGCAGGGGGGTCTTACTAATTATTAAAACCATAGGGGGTCTTACTAATTATTGAGAAAATACAGAGGGGTGGTACTAAATAACCCTTTACAGTACAACTTCATATTTAGCTTCCTTAATATAACTTCATATTGTATTTTGTTTACTAAATTGCCATTAACTACCCCAAGGTTGCATGGATGTGGGAAATCATCATTGTGATTACTTTAGAATTGCTTAAGCTTGCATGTAAAAATCCAATTCTCTTGTTGTGTGATTATGCTCAAGTAGTGTAATTGGTTCTTTATAAGTAGAAATGTGGAAAACCCCCCTCCCTCATTTTTAGCCATGAGCCTTGTGTAGGTATTTGTGGAATCTTTGTTATATAACATGCTATGTTTTGTGTCAAAGCTAGCATTCCATTTGTTAAATTGTGTTTATGGCCATGGGGTTTATCTCTAACTAAGAGTTTATTGGCACTAAGGCCCTTGATTGCATTAGCTTGTTGCTTAGAATGGTTTTAACCTCATGCCAATTTTCATTAGCCTTCATATAGCTTTCATATTTGTGTAGGATTGTTTAATCTTTCATATTTGTATTACTCCAATTTCATATTATCCTTCATGCTAATTTCATATTAGATTCCATGCCATTACCATTAGTTTATAAGTGTCACATCTTTAACGTATTATTGCTTAATCTTGCAATTCAATGTGGGCATTGCTAAGTAGTTTACAAAATTGGTATTATTCAAGCTCGCATTTTATTGGTTCCATTTGCAAGATTGCATTTTAATGGTTAATGGTGTTTCATGGACAATGGGCTATAGTGCAAGTGAGCCAAATGAAGTTGTGTTATGTTTGGGAGAACGATTTATGTTAAAAGAGAATGGTGTTGTGGTAATTGGCAAAGGAATTCTAATGAAGTATGGTGTCGCATGGTTCATATTGGAAAGTTGATGTTGCTTGTTATTCCTCTAATTAATTTCAATGCATCTTTTATGTTGTATCCCTTATGGTGTATGCTTTATGTTTCCTTATGTCACCTTACTGCAAATCTCACATTGTATGCATTTTAATGATGTGATGCTAATAAAGAATGGGGATGTCTCGGTCTGCCATATGGCGGGTGAGCACCCAAGAAAGGGGTTGGGGGAAAAACTGGGTACTAGTAGGATATGAGGGCTGGACTAGATGTGATGATGTTGATGTACCTTGCTCAGTTTCGGGTACATGTGGTGTTTTCCGTACCTTGCTTAGTTTCGGGTACGATGAGTTGTTGTGTTGTGGAGTTTTCCTCACTCGCACTCCGATGGAGAGTATGGGTGGAGTGAGAGGCACCGTTAAGGAAACAGTGCTCGTATACGACTGGGGATGCTCCCTACCGCCCCACCTTTGGTGTGGAGTCCAGTTCCTCATATTCAACGACAAACCCAGGTTTCCAAATGAATTGTAACTAAATGTTTAAATGCTTAAGTTTTCAATGTGTGATTTCTTACTTCCCCTTCATTGTTTGTTGCACATGTGGTCTCTTTCATGCATTGTACTATTTTATGATTAAAAACAACATCCCCGAATTGCTATTTATTTTTTGTACGAGTTGGGTTTCCTACTTGGACACGCTTTGACGTGCTCCAATTTGTGGTTTCAGGATTATGGAACTGGAGGCAGTGGGATGTAGTTGAAGTTATAGTTGAGAATTTTAGGTTATGAGTTGGGTTATGAGGGGGGAGGACGAGATTTTGTACTTTTGGGTTTCTTTAGGGTATGTTTTGGGGCGAGTTGCCGACGCACTTGATGTAAGTATTAATTGATGTACAATGGACTGTTGCATATAAATACAGTGTTCGCCTTGTTTTCTCTATGCAGTTTGATTTGTAGTTGTTGGTTTGGGTTCCTTCTGTGTTTTCTCTTGGTTGTTTGAATTTGGAAAAACTACAGTTATTATCCCAGCAGTGCGCAATGGACCTGCACCTCGCTAGTTGAATCTCCTTCTTTCCATCTTTTGTTTTTCACACCTGCCTCTTCGGGAATATCTGGGACGGATTCGTACTTCCCGGGTATCCTGGAGAGCAGGGCGTTACAGTTGGTGGCCCATGCAGGTCTCCGCACTACAGTTGTGTACGAATAGTGCGTGTAATGTTTCAGTAGAAAATGATCGAGTCCTAAGGTGGGTAGGTGCCTAGGACCTGTTAGCCATAGTGTCACCCCTAAGTGTGAAGTATTAGGATATGTGGGTATATTATCTTCTATAGTAGAGTTGTATGTATGCATATATGGTAAGTGTTGTTATGTATATTGTATGTGTTGTGTAGCCAGTAAACAGCCATGGTTAGATATAGTAATATGTATGTGTGTATAAGTATTGTTTATCTCTAACTGTAATTAGTATATGGTTTTATGTATGGTGGTTTGGTTGTGTAATTCTAGTAAATTTGGATGTCTTAGGTGTATAACTCTTGGAATGAGTATATATATGTAGGTTATATATGTAGGTATGTATGCTGCCTGTCTGCATAAGTGTATCGATGTGTGCATATGTTATCATGTATATTGATATGGTCTGTGCATAATTATGTAGGGATCATGTATGTATGTTGGTCCGTAGGGTAATATGGATATTTGTTTGTATTGGTATACATGTTGTGTACGGCTATATGTATACTTGAGAATTGTAGTGGAGTAGCGAGTGTATATTGGTATGTGTACTCTAATAAGTTGGCCCCTTGGTGTGTGTATGTTAGTGGATGTGATGTGAGTATATTTGTGTAGTGTATGGGTTTAAGTGTAATATGTAGACTGTTTTCCCTGGGTGATGCTCTACAAGGTATACTACTGTGTGCATATATAAATGTATGTTCGTACCTATGTATGACTATAAATATATGTATGAGTACATATTGTGTGGATATTATATTGACATTGCTCGGATATATAAGTATATGTATGATTAGTATGTTAGGTGGTCATAATATGTTCATACAGCTTCATATGTCATGTGTAGCCCATATATGCATGTATCGTTGTCTACTTGGATGTATGTTTGAATGTTTAGTGTATTATTATGTACTATGAGCCTTATGTCTACTGGCATGCATATGTTGGCTATGTATGTGCTTGCATTATTTGTATGGGTAGGGATCTATATTTGTATGTAAGTGGGAAATATTATATGAGTGGGTATACCTCTAAATGGATGAAGATATGTGTGAAGCCATGGATGATTATACTTGTATGGTTGAATATATGTTAGGTATATATTACATATATAGGTTGTCTATTATGACAATGTGTGTATGTTATACAAATAGCGTGTGGTTGTGGGGGTACTTGTATGTGTTGGAAGATAGCTATATATGTGTGTCAAGGTGGAGTATACATGTGTATGTATGTATAAACCATTTGTGTGTAATGAAAAATGTATTGGTATGAATGGATACATGTTTGTGTGTGAAGGATTATATGCTTAATTGTATGACCCCCATATGGGTGCCTAAATTGTGTACATTGTGTGCATACTAAGATGTATGGATGGTTATATGTATATTTGGATGTATCTTGGTGTGTAGTGGATATAGATATTGAAATGGATGGTAATGATGTATTATACATGTGCTACAATATTAGATAAATTTTAATTATAAATTTGTCTATCGACATGATTAACATAGAGGGTATTGTGCATATGGCATAGTTGTTTGATATGGTTTGTCATTATTAAGTTGGTGATTATGTATTGGATGGGATTCTAAGTTATTAAGGGGGCTGCCGAAATTATGGGAAAATGGAGGAGAAAAGAAGAGAAAAAGAAGAGAAGAAGAAACTCTAAAAGACCTATCATTTTCCCCTCCTTCTCCCCTCTCATTTTTCCATCTTTCCCTCAAAATACATGGCCAAATCTTTCCCCAAAAACCTAATTCCAGATCTGGGCCGAAATTCCCTCCCATATTTCACCCATTCCCTACTTCATGAAACCCTAAAATTCTTCTCCTTAGATGCTTCCTTGATAGTTAGATGGAGAGTCATGGTTTAAGGTTAGAAGGAGTTGGGTTTTTAAAGAAAGGTAGCACCATTATGGGTTTGGAGCTTGATGGAGATGAATTTCTAGAGAGGATAAGGATTCATGGAGAAAGCAATCAACTTTGAGGTAGGAATTCTACCCTACTTATGGCATGTTATGGAGTAGTTTATGTGTATGTAATCAAATTCATATTTCTACTTGTCTAGTTGCATTAGTTGTTTTATTATGTTCAATGTTCATTTTTATGATTAGTGAATATGTTGTGGTGATGTTATACAATGCTATATGATGTTACTTCACACATGCTTGTGGAATTGTCACCCCTACACTATAATATGTCAATGTCTTAATTATATTGTGCAAAGAGCATGTAATTATGCTAATATGTCATTCATGCCATAGAAAATGGGATTTAGTTTATGTTGACATGCCATGAAAATTATGTCCATTGTGTGTAAAATGATGCCATGCAAATTATGGTTGTCTGATATTAAACATCTTGGTACGGAGTAATAGGCAGTACCAGTATTGGTTTATATGACTCTAGGTCTACATATGGTTAAATACGTAAGCATATGTATGACTATTTGGATGACTATTTCTTGAATGTTTAGCTACATAGGCAGCTATGTAGCGTGACTTGTGTATTGGGATCTAGTGAATGGCATGTGGCCTGAGTAGTTATACTTGGTATAATTATGTAGAAGATATGTGTAAGTATATGTGTATAAGCAGATATGTATGTGTGGGTAGGCCATGGGATTGAGCCTAGGTACACGGGGGTATCGCCCAATAGATATGTGTGCATGAGTCTATCCTTGTGGAACATGGACACGTACATCTAATAAGGGTCTATATGTGTACTGTGAAAGTATATACACTTACGTGGGTATGACTCTTTTTATATATCCATATCTATCTGTATGCCTACTTGGGCATTTAGGAGTATGCTTGAATAGGTGTGTGGGCATAGGTATGCATGTCTAGGTTTGTGTATTGCGTGTATGGTAGGGTGCACGTATAAGTATCTCTTTTGCTAGGATGTAGTGACTGTATGCACGGAGTAGGGTGACCTTTAATATCCACATCCATCCACCCTAGGTTGACCCTTGGCCAAGGAAGTCCAAGAATGGACTTTGATGTAAGGTGGGTAGGATGTCATGCCCCATTTTGCGCTATACATTGACCCACATGTGTATTTCCCTATATACGTGTAGATGTAGTGTCGAGTGGTGTGATAGTGCAATATGGGTGTGTCCGTGTCTAGGGGTAGTCGTGTAATGACATGGGTGGAGTGAGGACATTTTGGTCTTTGATGGTATGTGATGGGTGTGTGGGAGGGAAGTAGTGGCAAAGTTGTAAATGTCTTAGAAGTGGGTTAGTACATGAGGCCAGTGTGAAAAGGGTTGGGGATAGTGGCTTTTTTGTCATTAGTGGGAAGTGTGTGTATAAAAATGCAAACTTGTAATTAAGTATAGGTGTGTGTTTAAGGTAAGAGGGTATGTGTATGGGAGTGGCAAACTTGTGAATTAAACACCAAACTGAAGGGCATTTATCTAGGAATATTAAGAGATGGCATGAGAAGTAAATAATGTTCCAAGTTGGAGGAGTTTTATTTAAAGGGATTTTCTTTAGGAATGTTTTTAATTAAGACTAAATGAGAGGATATTTTCAATTTCTCTAGAAACCTCCCCATCTTTCTCTCCTTATCCAATCTCCTTTCTTTTTTTAATTTTGCATTTTCCCTTTGTTTTCCCCTTTCAGGTCGAAATCTCCATGGACCATAAACAAAAAAACAAGGAAAAAAAGGAAGAAGGTTAAAAAGAAATAAAAGAAAAGGAGTAAGGAGAAGAAAAAGGGACGTTTGAGCAAAGAAGAAAGCTCCCTTCATTCTTGGATTGCTTATCTTGGTGTAGATATGTTAGTCAGCCTTGATAAAGTTGTTATCTTTATGGGAAAATTTTAGTGTAAATTGTGTTTAAAATCCCATTATTGGGGTGTATTGCTAGGTGGATTCAATAAAGTTGGTATTTTTGGGATGAACCTTCTTGTAACTTTGTAAAGCTATCATTTTTTTATAATCCCATGTCTCTTGGCTAAAACTAGTATTTTTCTTAAGGAACACTTGTATACTCTTGTAAAGGTTGCATTTTTATGTTGGATGTTTAAGAAAGCTGATGTGTCCTTATATTCCACATTATATATATATATATATGATTACATGTCAAAATGATTGCTCATTTACATATTTCATACGCTTTTATGCTATTATTTGGAATAATATGACTTTCGGAGCGTTTATGTCCATTTCATGGATTTGGACGATATTGGAGCAATTTGGAGTCAATAAGACGATCGGCGACGTGATAGCACCAATGAGACTCATGATGACATGATCGAGGTTCCAAAGAAGAATACTGGAGCAAGGAAGGGGCAAGAGAGAAGGTCGCTCGATCGAACTATGATGCGGCGAAGGAATCGAGCGACCTGAAGTGCTGGAAACAGGACAGCCGTGCACTATTTCCAAATCTGCTATCACCTGGGATTTTTCGCTATTTTTCATATATTTGTCCCAGATAGTATACTATAAGAAGGTTCCAACGCCACTAAGAACACGCCGATCGGAGGTCGGATGAGCCCTGTGGAATTTTTGCAAGATGATACAGCAGTGCTAAAATTCTGCTGAAATATGTTTGACACCTACTCGACCGAGCAGAGCACTCTACTCGACCGAGCAGTGTGTAAAATCTGCTGAAACGTATGTTTTACCTCCTATATGGGCTGAACAGTTCACTGCTCGGTCGTGCAGTTGACTGCTCGACCGAGCAGAGTGCTGAAAATGCGGCTACAAGCTGAAAATGCTGTCGTTCGACCACGACTCGACTGAGCAACCACTTACTCGGTCTGAGCAACCTCCAACTCGACCGAGCAGTGCCGACTCGGTCCGTGTAGGTAGAGCGACATATTTCAAGAAGTTTGATTCCCTGTGCAATCCGACCGAGCAGTATATCTGCTCGGACCGAGCGAACGACCGAGCAACGAAGTGCTCAACCGAGTCACCCACTTAGTCGACGATGCTGAGGCCATTTTTGGAAGTATTTTTGGAGCCGTCTGTTGCGTGATTTGGGGGGGTGAAGTCTGGCGGCTGCGAGAGGTTCTAAGGAGGCAATTCATTCTGAGTTTTGATATACATTTTTGTGGAGCGAAAATTAGAGAGAATTTATTGTTAGATTTTAGATTAAACTTTTGAAGACTTTTGGATCGAGATTGTTGGAATATTATTTTGGTTCTCTATTGCGATTGCGTATTGGAATTTTTGGCTTTCCTTCGGATCTATTAAGTGCTATTTCTCTTCATCTCTCGCTGTAAGTTTTGGATCTTCATTCTATTGATTAGTTATGATGTTTGCTATTCTAAAAATTGTGTTTTTATTCGTGAATATTGCTATAAGCGAGTAGATCTTTCTAGGGTTGATGGGTTAGCCCTAAGATCCTAGGGGAAAGACGTAGATCTGGATCCCTAGGTTGAAATAGGAATTTAAGGGAGTATTTCGGTCGATCCTACCGAATCCCTAGATAACCCGTACTGAGATCATGCCCACGGTCTGTGGAATTGATGTCCTTAAGGGGTATCTTTGGGATTCGAATAGGGAAATCCGTGGATCTAATCAAGGCTCGTAACTATGCCTGGCTCGTGCCTTGAGGAGATCCATCGACGAACTATACCGCTACGTTGACGGCTACCGCCATTGCGTCGACGAGAGCTACCGAAATACCTCACACTTCTAACCCACGAGAGTGGTATGAATTGGGAGATTAATCACCTAACCCTAATGCAACGTAAGGATTCTATTCCAATGTTGATCCCCGACGATCTTAGCGGTGATCCATAACGCCCTAGTCACAACCTTCGCATCCATCACCGTTATAACCCTCCATACTCCACATCCACCAATAAACCCGCAATTCTAACTCAACCTAGGAGTAGATAGGTAGTATAGCATCGCTTCCCCTGTTCGATACCCTCTTGCCACTATATCGTGCGCTTGCGGTAAACGACATCGTTTCGGAGTTGATTCCGGCTCGATCAAAAGCTCACATCTTTAAACTAGGCTTTGAGTATTTCCAATTAAAGCCACTCCTTTTTAATATGGAACCTTAAAATTCACACTAGTCACATTGGAGTATTCATTTATAGTACAACACCATATTTAGCTTCCATAATATAACTTCATATTGTATTTTGTTTACTAAATTGCCATTAACTACCCCAAGGTTGCATGGATGTGGGAAATCATCGTTGTGATTACTTTAGAATTGCTTAAGCTTGTATGTAAAAATCCAATTCTCTTGTTGTGTGATTATGCTCAAGTAGTGAAATTGGTTCTTTATAAGTGGAAATGTGGAAAACCCCCCTCCCTCATTTTCGGCCATGAGCCTTGTGTATGTATTTGTGGAATCTTTGTTATATAACATGCTATGTTTTATGCCAAAGCTAGCATTCCATTTGTTAAATTGTGTTTATGGCCATGGGTTTATCACTAACTAAGAGTTTATTAGCACTAAGGCCCTTGATTGCATTAGCTTGTTGCTTAGAATGGTTTTAACCTCATGCCAACTTTCATTAGCCTTCATATAGCTTTCATATTTGTGTAGGATTGTTTAAGCTTTCATATTTGTGTTACTCCAATTTCATATTAGCCTTCATGCTAATTTCATGTTAGATTCCATGCCATTACCATTAGTTTATAAGTGTCACATCTTTAATGTATTATTGCTTAATCTTGCAACTCAATGTGAGCATTGCTATGTAGTTTACAAAATTGGTATTATTCAAGCTTGCATTTTATTGGTTCCATTTGCAAGATTGCATTTTAATGGTTAATGGTGTTTCATGGACAATGGGCTATAATGCAAGTGAGCCAAATGAAGTTGTGTTATGTTTGGGAGAACGATTTATGTTAAAAGAGAATGGTGTTGTGGTAATTGGCAAAGGAATTCTAATGAAGTATAGTGTTGCATGGTTCATATTGGAAAGTTGATGTTGCTTGTTATTCCTCTAATTAATTTCAAGGGCTATTTAGTACCGACCCCCTGTGTTTTTTCCATAATTAGCAACACCCCCCTATGGTTTCAATTATTAGTAAGACACCCCTATTGTATCCAATTTGGATTCCCCCGCCTATAGAAAGACCCCCCTAAACAGGGGGCGGGAGAGTCCAAATTGGATACAATAGGGGGGTCTTACTAATAATTGAAACCATAGGGGGTGTTGCTAATTATGGAAAACACACAGGGGGTCGGTACTAAATAACCCTAATTTCAATGCATGTTTTATGTTGCATCCCTTATGTTGTATGCTTTATGTTTCCTTATGTCACCTTACTGCAAATCTCATATTGTTTGCATTTTAATGATGTGATGCTAATAAAGAATGGGGATGTCTCGATCTGCCATATGGCAGGTGAGCACCCAAGAAAGGGGTTGGGGGGAAAACTGGGTACTAGTAGGATATGAGGGCTGGACTATGATGTGATGATGTTGATGTACCTTGCTCAGTTTTGGGTATATGTGGTGTTTTCCATACCTTGCTCAGTTTCACGTACGATGAGTTGTGGTGTTGTGGTGTTTTCCTCACTCGCACTCCGATGCGAGAGTATGGGTGGAGTGGTGGAGTGAGAGGCCCCGTTAAGGAAACAGTGCTCGTGTACCACTGGTGGGTGTTCCCTACCGCCCCACCTTTGGGGTGGAGTCCAGTTTCTCATATTCAACGACACACCCAGGTTTCCAAATGAATTGTAACTAAATGTTTAAATGCTTAAGTTTCCAATGTGTGATTTCTTACTTTCCCTTCATTGTCTGTTGCACATGTGGTCTCTTTCATGCATTTTATTATTTTATGATTAAAAACAACATCCCCGAATTATTATTTATTTTTTTGCACGAGTTGGGTTTTCTACTTGGACACGCTTTGACGTGCTCCAATTTGTGGTTTCAGGATTATAGAGCTTGAGGCAGGGGGATGGAGATGAAGTTATAGTTGTGAATTTTAGGTTGTGAGTTGGGTTATGAGGGGGGAGGACGAGAGGTTTGTACTTTTGGGTTTCTTTGGGGTATGTTTTGGGGCGAGTTACTGACGCACTTGATGTATGTATAAATTAATGTACAATGGACTGTTGCATATAAATACAGTGTTTGCCTTGTTTTCTCTATGCAGTTGTATTTGTAGTTGTTGGTCTGGGTTCCTTTTGTGTTTTCTCTTAGTTGTTTGAATTTGGAAATATTACAGGTACTATCCCAACATTGCGCAGTGGCCCTGCACCTCGCTGGTTGACTCTTCTTCTTTCCCTCTTTTCTTTTTCACACCCGCCTCTTCGAAAATATCTAGGACGGATTTGTACTTCATGGGTATCCTGGAGAGCGGGGCGTTACACCATGATAATCGGAGCCATCATGGCCCCTCTCCCGATCCTGATCGACTGAACAATTTGATTGAGATCTGGTGGCCTGCTTCGATTGGAGGAGCAACTTGAATGGGCTCAACGAATTAGCCAGGAGAGCTTGAATGAAAGGAGAGGCAACTTGGCAAGCTTGTCAAGAAAATAAGTTATTACAAACGACGTACTACCTGGTGTCATTTTTGACCACCTCTTGACATGGAACTCACGAACTTGGATGTAGAAGTTCGGCATATGGCGCTAGGAATCTGATTGGTGATTATTCATCTTTGTGTCATCCAATTCCTTATTGTGTCATATCATTGAACATTGTAACGACCACTTTTCGTGGTACGTTGTTCGTGCACGTGCTTTTGGCCGTGCACGTGTTTGTTTTAGACTTTGTTTGTTTGTGAACACTTTCGTGTGATATGTCATTGTGAACGTCTCGGAGAATATTAAATAGTGGCACTATCATGGAACGACACTTCTCGAGTCGTTTTTTCACAATTTAAACTTGTTCGATGAGACGTGGCGATTTTCACTTTTGACGGGAGACGTTTCTATTTTTAGTTTCGTCGTCCGACGTCAAAATTGAGATCCGTCTTCTTAGTTAGCTGACTCTTGTCATCACGATCACCCCGATATTTATTTTATAATTTTTGGAGTTTATTTGACCACTTTTATATTTTTAACAAGTTTTATAATATTTTTAATAATTAATTTTTAAATTAATTTCGGCCAAATAAAATTTATTTGAGTTTTAAACGTATTAAAGAATTTTTCAGCCAATTTCCAGCTCATTTGGACCAAGTCAAATCCTTGGGTGAGTTGGAGAAGTTGAATTTCAAATTTTAAATAATTTTAAACTTCTAATCCTATTAGATTTAGCCCTAGACCAAGTCAACTCATCTACACTATATAAACAACCCCTAGGAAGACCCATTTTCGCAAGAAATTAACCCTAGTCTCTTCCAAAACCCAAATTTGACGTTGCGACGATTCGTCGCAACGTTGCGACGTTCAGCCACCGCACCGACCGAGAAAACCAAGCAAATTTCCCCGCTCCGACCGCTAGCCGCCCCCACATCCTAGCCGCTCCTCATCGCAGCACAGCCGCCCCCGTTCATCCGCTTCGACCGGGAGAAGCCCTCGGTCTGACCGACGGCTTGGCCCGCACCCCGCTCCGCATCAACCCCGCACCGTCGCCCGCAGCTGTCGCCCGCATCGCTCCGCGCCTGACCGAAGCGCCCGCTAGCATCGACCGCTCGCCGCTTGTTGCAACGTTGCAAACGTTGCAACGCCCTGCATCCAAGCGCCTGACCGAGCCACCCTACCGCTCCGACCGAAGGAAACAACCCCGCCCGCTACTGCGACCGACCCAAACGCTGCACAGCCCCGTTCCCCGCGTCTGACCGAGCCAAGTCCCTGCATTGGCTGTGTACGACCGAGAGCCACTCGTCGCAACCCCGCATCCGTCGCACCACTTGCCTCCATGGGCCCCCCAAGTTCTCCAGAGGTATTGTGGGTCCCCCAAAGGTCCCTAGGACTACTGTGGGCCCCACCTAGGTGCGTTCTCTTTGACGATTCGCCGCGTACGACGTCGTCACACGTCGTAGCCCGTCGTCGCACGTGCTATCTTTGGAACCTGAAATCGTCGTCCCGGTTGATTGCTCTGGAATTTCCAGCGATGAATCTAATTGGAACCTGGACTTGGAGCGCGCTCTTTTATTCCAACCCCCGGCGTCGCTACCCGACGCCGGTGTAGCTTTCGCGTCGTATTGAGGTAACGCTTTGCACCCCTAGGACCCCCAACCCAATGCATGCTAATCAAGACTAAAATCAGTATTTTTAAAGTATTTTAAATGTTTTAAATTCACTAATCAAGATTAATAACATGGACTTTAGGCCGGTGGACTTGTGCACGTATGTTATTTGTGACTTGGACTCTCGTTGGACGATGTGCTCAGACGTGATACTTGCAGGCAAGTGAAACTTGCCAAATCTTGCTTAGGGCCATGTTTTTAGGCCACTTCCTTGTTTGTAGCGTAAAAGAGACTAGTCAGTGAAATGATAGCTGGCTAGACGCCTACTTGATCTAGTTTGACAACGAAACTAGATCCGTCACCTAACTGATCTAGCTTGACAACGAAGCTAGATCCAACCCTTAAACCGGTTGTTCATGCATACTAAACTGTCACGTTTACTTTCCTTACCTGTACGCTTTACTACTTTGCCATGTCATGTCATCTATGCATTGAATGTCGCATTCGTAGCACACGCTACACTACTTGTACTTCCTTGTCCGGCTAGGTGCACCCCTACGCCATACTTGTTTAAAACACTTCCTGGCTCGTGGTCCAGAAGCGGGCCTCATGTGTTGGCTGAAAACCAATGCCCGATACACGTGGAGGGGTAGGGATAAACGGTCACTTGAGCTTAGGAGTTGGCCCGCGCAGCCACTCTAGCCAAAAGACAGAATCTCTGTGCACGAGGTGCTTACTTTACTTGTCTTGTGAATGATTCATGCCATGCCATGCTCGTACTTTACCTTACTTTACTTTACCTGTTGCACTCATTATTTTAACTGCCATGTCATTGCATCATGCTAGAACTGCTAGGTTGCTTTACTTTTACCTACTTTCAGTTTCCTTGCACAAGTCTTCCAGACTTGCTGACATGTGCCCCTTGCTCTTTTGGGTGTCACATGTTAGACCCTGAGCCAGAGACCGTTGCTGTGTACGTGATGTATTGCCGATGCTGAGCCTGAGTCCATGTCTGCCTAGGAGGAGTTTTGTGGACGTCAGTGATCTTTCTTGGTGACCTTGCTGAGCTTTCTTTTGTTTTATGCCTTTTGTTAGTTGTTGGTGCGTGGCACCTACGCTTTGTACTTTTGTTGGCCATGCTGGGCCTCTTTTAAACTCTTTTATTTTGGCCTGGTGGCTTTTTCTGCGATGTTGAGATTTATTATTATGGATATTCTGAGATGTTTCTTTCTCTCTTTTCGTTATTATTATCTTTGTTTCGTTTTGCGTTGCAAGGACCTTCAGTTTAAATTTGATTGACGCTTATCGGACTTGCAGCTTTGTAGATTCAAGTCTGAGCGGACCTTCTCACGCTTCGCCTCCACGTTTTGGGAAGCGGGGCGTGACAGGTTTTGTTGGTGGCCCATGCAGGTCCAGTCTTGCAAATGCGAATTAACGGAACAACGATAATAACGGAATATCCATTAAATAAATTGCAACATCCGAATCATGAGCCCTGAGTCTAGTCGTTTTCTTATGACACTAGGTGGTAAGAAGACTTAGTTAGACGCCTGTGTTTGCTAGTTAGAGGCCTCTGATTGTTAGTTCGACCCCCTTCTAGCAATTGACTTGATCGTCGTAGGAGTTACCTTAGTAGTTCATGTCTACCTCTGACCATATTAGACTTCTAGATTTTCCTTCGGTCGTTCGCTTGGGATCATCGATCCCGGACCGAGCTGAGCGCATTTCATTACCACCTAGCTCCCTTAAAAAGACATAGCGCTAAGTTTCTTAAGCTTTAGTTGGTTGACCGTAGGAGTTTTCCCGTAGACTCTTCTGATTCATATCCTAGGCGTATGAATGTTTTGATCATCCGACCAATTTCCTTGCCTCGATTCACGAGATCGCCTCATGACGATCGTCGTCAATTTTTGAACCTCTCCATTACGAACCTTGAATCTCCTGAAAGTATTTTTCGACTTCCTCCTTTCCGAAGTTTAACCTTGTTCCAAATTTTAATGTACAAATACTTATACTTCATCCTCCTTCGTTGATTTAAAATTTTAAAACTTTTTCGAAATTTCGAATACTAGCTTATGGTATTTTCCCAGCCTATATTTTTCGTACTCATGTAAATGTGTCGTTCTTTCATATATTAATTTTATTTTGAACCATACTTTTGCCTTGCCCGATTCGATTTATAATTTTCCTTCTTATTTGTGTTATTCGAATGATACGTCGTGTTTACTTTAATATACTTTCAAGACACATGGAATTTCAGCTTTCAGCCAGTGGTTTTTTGCTCGTCGTTTTCGCTACTTCAGCTTTTTGCAAAATTACTATTTTCGTAACCTCTTCCTGCTTTAGACCCTCCATGATTTGATTTTAAAGACTTGCTATTCGATCTTGATAATTCTTATACTAAGTCATTAGTATTTTTCCGTGCACCATACATACTTTCAATTATTTTTATATCCGTACCAGACTTGTTGTGCTCGTATATTAAGAACCTTGTGTAAATCAGTTTTTCATTTTTGGCAAACCCTGGTTCTCTAAAAGTAGTTTCAAATTGATCATTTTAAAATTTTCCATAGCCTAAAGTTTTGAAAGCATTTAACATGAGTTTAAATTCTTCCGTTACTTGATTTCATTTTTGACTTTCAAAACTTTTGACAACATTATATTAAATTACTAACGTATAAAAAATTTCTAAACTACGTCCTTAATATTCATGTAAATGATTTTACTTCCTTTTATAATGTTTTTTTCAATAGACCATTTTCCCTTATCATGAATATTCGACTTAAAACTTATTTTGAACAACTCGATTTTTTTATCGACCTCCAAATATTTCCTTTCAGACTGGGATTTCAACTTTTGAAGAACGACAGTTTTCAATTTTGCGTATTTTAGCTTATGCTATTTACCCTAATTCTTTTCCCCCTCCTATATAAGCATCACTACACCTCCCTTTTCCCTCAACCTAAACATCACCATTGAGCCAAGTTTCGTCTAACCAAGCTGTCCCCTTGCATTCATCCTATCTGAACTCATGCTTATCGATCCTTCCCTCGTCACGCCTTCTACCTCGACCTCCCTTTGTTGCTTAGACTTTAGTGCCCGTCAAGGTCTGTGTCAACTCTAAGTTGTTAGTAGGCCCTTGGACCCTTGTGATGTTGTCGTGGTGCACGTACCTAAGTTGGGTACGTGGGCTTGAATGAGAATCCCCATTGTATATTGGTGCTTGCCTATTGTGTGATATATATATACTCGGAGTTATTCGTGATAGTATGAAGTTGTTGTGTGTTAGTAGTTATAGATTTTTGTGTGGATAGCTATACTATACTAGGGATGCCTGTGTATATAAGAGTTAGCGTTGAAATATCTAAGTTGTATATGTAGTTAGAGATACTTGTAATGGTTGAAATAAAATGATTGGTAAAGCTATGTATATGCTAGGTGTGATGATAATAGGTGTACATATAGATAAGTAAGTAGGCCTATTGAGTGACCTATATACTAGTACGAGTGAGTATGTGCTCGTAAGTAGATATATTTAGTGTTTAGACGTAAGTAGTTACGTTCGTTGCATGAGTATATAGGTGATATATATATGGTAGTAGGGTTATGACTTTGATTGGTACTGCTTGCTTTTACGGGATGTTGCATGCGTGCATACCGTGAGGTATACACGACTATTGCACATCTTAATTAAGCATGTATAGATGTGTTAGTATACTAATTATAGGTAGTAGGCTATGGTGTGAATATATATGTTACATGTGTGTGACTATACGATGAATACGTATGCATATATTAGGGAGTGTATTATAATTATACGTGTGCTGATGTCTGTATTATTATTATTATGGTATATAAGTTGATCTAACTATGTGAGTATTACCTGACTGAATATTAGGTGTGAATGACTTATGGTATGTATACGGTTGTATTGGTAGACATATATATATATGTATTGAAGTGGTATTGGTATAGGTATAAATGTCGTATTACGTATATAGAATATTCTGATATGTGTATTGAGTCTCACTCAAGCTTGAGTGGGTATACTCTAAGTATATTGAATGTATGTCTGAAGTTTGAATATAGCGTTGTTTGATGTATGTATAGTGATAGGAGTGTTTGTGCCTGGTCGTGTTACGCACATGGTTGTGGGTCGCTATATCAGTATATAGGTATAGGGTTGGTCTTGTGGTATAGTTATTTATTAAGGACTTGCCTGTGTGAACGTATGTGTACTAGCTAAAACTAGGTGTGTATGTGAGCTAGTTATATAATGATATGATTGGTATATGTGAATGAAATGTTAGTGTGCGTGGGTGTGCACCATGCACGGGTAAGTATGTGCTTAGCTATAGTTATTGGTGACTATGATATATGTGGTGTGTCGTAAATACAGTTATAGGACCGTATGTGATGAGAATATATGGTGAACTATTTGCATGCATTTGAATGACTATATATTGTGAAACTATAGTAGTGGTGAATATATATATATATATATATATATATATATATATATATATATATATATATATATGGCAATCTTCGGGTGCGAAAAACCCCGTGCGAAAGCCGTGCGAAATCTTTTTTTTTTATTTTTTTGAAATTTTTTTTTTCAAAATTTTTTTTTGATGTTTAATCCATACAATTATATACCCCAGGGAAAATAATGGGTGAACCCGTTGGGCATTAGAGCACACATCCACCCGTTACAAATTTAACGGTCTCAAAACATGCGAATTTGATGAAATGCCTTGATCGAAGGCCAAATGACATTATTTCTCAACCATTATTTTTTGAGGGGGGTATAACAACATATAATGAGGGTGGAAAAAAAAATTTTGAAAAAAAAATTTCAAAAAAAAGATAAAAACATTTTCGCACCGTGCGAAATGTTCTCACATGAAGATTTACATACATACATATATATATATATATATATATATATATAGGAAAATCTTCATGTGAGAACATTTCGCACGGTGCGAAAATGTTTTTATCTTTTTTTTGAAATTTTTTTTTTCAAAAATTCTTTTTTCCACCCTCATTATATGTTATTATACCCCCCTCAAAAAATAATGGTTGAGAAATAATGTCATTTGGCCTTCGATCAAGGCATTTCATCAAATTCGCACGTTTTGAGACCGTTAAATTTGTAACGGGTGGATGGGTGCTCTAATCCCCAACGGGTTCACCCATTATTTTCCCTGGGGTATATAATTGTATGGATTAAACATCAAAAAAAGAATTTTTGAAAAAAAAAATTTCAAAAAAATAAAAAAAATGTTTTCGCACGGGCTTTCGCACCATTTTTTCGCAATGGAAGATTGCCCTATATATATATATATATATATATATATATAGTGAAACTTGATTAATAATGGTATGGTGTGACTACATGAGTTGATGTGTTTGGTATTGGATGTGTACTAGGAAATATTAGGGAGTTGTATACCCATATTGTTTGTGCATAGGTAGCTATCTATACGTAGAACAATGATTGTATTTGCTAGTATGAGATCATACTTATATAAGTATCTGAAATATTGTTTTGTGATATAAGGGATGTATGCTCATATATACATGATTGAAATACGTGTATGAATTTGACTGACTATAATGGGTGTAAGTGTATAACGTACGTGAATATATATAAATATACATACTTGTTGGTAGTATTAATGGTTGACTACCTAGTGCATATATAAGCACTTGTAATGACTATACCTGGTTGAAATTATTGTGACTTGATTGGGGTAGTTACTAAAGTGACTAGCTATATTAGAAAGTCCGAGGACGGACTTTATTCTAAGGTGGGGAGGATGTAACGACCACTTTTCGTGGTACGTTGTTCGTGCACGTGCTTTTGGCCGTGCACGTGTTTATTTTAGACTTTGTTTGTTTGTGAACACTTTCGTGTGATATGCCGTTGTGAACGTCTCGGAGAATATTAAATAGTGGCACTATCTTGGAACGACACTTCTCGAGTCGTTTTTCCACAATTTAAACTTGTTCGATGAGACGTGGCGATTTTCACTTTTGACGGGAGACGTTTCTATTTTTAGTTTCGTCGTCCGACGTCAAAATTGAGATCCGTCTTCTTAGTTAGCTCACTCTTGTCATCACGATCACCCCGATATTTATTTTATAATTTTTGGAGTTTATTTGACCACTTTTATATTTTTAACAAGTTTTATAATATTTTTAATAATTAATTTTTAAATTAATTTCGGCCAAATAAAATTTATTTGAGTTTTAAACGTATTAAAGAATTTTTCAGCCAATTTCCAGCTCATTTGGACCAAGTCAAATCCTTGGGTGAGTTGGAGAAGTTGAATTTCAAATTTTAAATTATTTTAAACTTCTAATCCTATTAGATTTAGCCCTAGACCAAGTCAACCCATCTACACTATATAAACAACCCCTAGGAAGACCCATTTTCGCAAGAAATTAACCCTAGTCTCTTCCAAAACCCAAATTTGACGTTGCGACGATTCGTCGCAACGTTGCGACGTTCAGCCACCGCACCGACCGAGAAAACCAAGCAAATTTCCCCGCTCCGACCGCTAGCCGCCCCCGCATCCTAGCCGCTCCACATCGCAGCACAGCCGCCCCCGTTCATCCGCTTCGACCGGGAGAAGCCCTCGGTCTGACCGACGGCTTGGCCCGCACCCCGCTCCGCATCAACCCCGCACCGTCGCCCGCAGCTGTCGCCCGCATCGCTCCGCGCCTGACCGAAGCGCCCGCTCGCATCGACCGCTCGCCGCTTGTTGCAACGTTGCAAACGTTGCAACGCCCCGCATCCAAGCGCCTGACCGAGCCGCCCTACCGCTCCGACCGAAGGAAACAGCCCCGCCCGCTGTTTCGACCGACCCAAACGCTGCACAGCCCCGTTCCCCCGCGTCTGACCGAGCCAAGTCCCCGCATTGGCTGTGTACGACCGAGAGCCACTCGTCGCAACCCCGCATCCGTCGCACCACTTGCCTCCGTGGGCCCCCCAAGTTCTCCAGAGGTATTGTGGGTCCCCCAAAGGTCCCTAGAACTACTGTGGGCCCCACCTAGGTGCGTTCTCTTCGACGATTCGCCGCGTACGACGTCGTCGCACGTCGTAACCCGTCGTCGCACGTGCTAGCTTTGGAATCTGAAATCGTCGTCCCGGTTGATTGCTCTGGAATTTCCAGCGAGGAATCTAATTGGAACCTGGACTTGGAGCGCGCTCTTTTATTCCAACCCCCGGCGTCGCTACCCGACGCCGGTGTAGCTTTCGCGTCGTGTTGAGGTAACGCTTTGCACCCCTAGGACCCCCAACCCAATGCATGCTAATCAAGACTAAAATCAGTATTTTTAAAGTATTTTAAATGTTTTAAATTCACTAATCAAGATTAATAACATGGACTTTAGGCCGGTGGACTTGTGCACGTATGTTATTTGTGACTTGGACTCTCGTTGGACGATGTGCTCAGACGTGATACTTGCAGGCAAGTGAAACTTGCCAAATCTTGCTTAGGGCCATGTTTTTAGGCCACTTCCTTGTTTGTAGCGTAAAAGAGACTAGTCAGTGAAATGATAGTTGGCTAGACGCCTACTTGATCTAGTTTGACAACGAAACTAGATCCGTCACCTAACTGATCTAGCTTGACAACGAAGCTAGATCCAACCCTTAAACCGGTTGTTCATGCATACTAAACTGTCACGTTTACTTTCCTTACCTGTACGCTTTACTACTTTGCCATGTCATGTCATCCATGCATTGAATGTCGCATTCGTAGCACACGCTACACTACTTGTACTTCCTTGTCCGGCTAGGTGCACCCCTACGCCATACTTGTTTAAAACACTTCCTGGCTCGTGGTCCAGAAGCGGGCCTCATGTGTTGGCTGAAAACCAATGCCCGATACACGTGGAGGGGTAGGGATAAACGGTCACTTGAGCTTAGGAGTTGGCCCGCGCAGCCACTCTAGCCAAAAGACAGAATCTCTGTGCACGAGGTGCTTACTTTACTTGTCTTGTGAATGATTCATGCCATGCAGTGCTCGTACTTTACCTTACTTTACTTTACCTGTTGCACTCATTATTTTAACTGCCATGTCATTGCATCATGCTAGAACTGTTAGGTTGCTTTACTTTTACCTACTTTCAGTTTCCTTGCACAAGTCTTCCAGACTTGCTGACATGTGCCCCTTGCTCTTTTGGGTGTCACATGTTAGACCCTGAGCCAGAGACCGTTGCTGTGTACGTGATGTGTTGCCGACGCTGAGCCTGAGTCCATGTCTGCCTAGGAGGAGTTTTGTGGATGTCAGTGATCTTTCTTGGTGACCTTGCTGAGCTTTCTTTTGTTTTATGCCTTTTGTTAGTTGCATGGCACCTACGCTTTGTACTTTTGTTGGCCATGCTGGGCCTCTTTTAGACTCTTTTATTTTGGCCTGGTGGCTTTTTCTGCGATGTTGAGATTTATTATTATGGATATTCTGAGATGTTTCTTTCTCTCTTTTCGTTATTATTATCTTTGTTTCGTTTCGCGTTGCAAGGACCTGCAGTTTAAATTTGATTGATGCTTATCGGACTTGCAGCTTTGTAGCTTCAAGTCTGAGCGGACCTTCTCACGCTTCGCCTCCACGTTTTTGGGAAGCGGGGCGTGACAAACATGTAATAAAAACAATTGTCAGTTTTTAAAGAAAGATAAGATAATCATTGTCCACCATGGCAATGTCGACATGAGAGATTGATCGCGATCAGATCGTCGATGTTCTTGAGCTTAGCAGCTTGGTTGGTCAAAGGGGAGAACTCGGTCTGTTAACTCAGCGGCAACAGTCAAGCTCGAGCAAGGAAACTCAGTGATGGAGATTGAGGCTTGAGCGACGAAGAGTCAAGCTTGCTAACTCGATTTGAGAGCTTCGTCGTTCTAGTTTCGATGTTGGAGAAGAGTTGAGCTTTGGTCGGTTCGGCAAAATAAGTTCGAGCTCTGCGATTAGAAGGGAGCTTGGACTGGTCAATAGTAATCGAACCTAGAGTTCCGTTGGGTCGATCGGTTTAGATGAGGCCCGGATTAGATCTCGGCTATGTAAGATTTGAGAGAGGAATCGCATCATGAGGGGGTCCCAAGCTTGGATCAGTCGGCAGCGGTTGAGGCTCGGCCAGTGGCCTCAATTAAAGCTCAGAGGTCGGAGTCAGATCTTAGAGCCCGGAGGTTGTCTCCTCCGAAGCTTGAAGCTCAGCAAGCAGCTCGGCCTGGAGGAATCGTGCTTGTTGAGTAAAATGACTTGAGCCTTCTCATTTTTGTTAGTTCTTGGGTTCAAGACGAACATTGTTTTAATGATAATATACATTATGTTAGTGTGCTAATCAATCTTATATTTTAGTCTCAGTTTATCTTAATGATTATGTGTTGATGAGACAAAGCATAATGCTTGGAGGATGATGCAATGGATATCTTAAAGACCTCCAAGAGTGAAAGGATGGACATCAAGAGGAGCAATGCCATAGCTTGGAGCTTGATGAAAGAAAGCTGATCAAGAGGTGCTAAAGCTTGGAAGATGATGTGGAGATTCAAGGCATCAAGAGCTTGAAGACTAGACTCTAGGAGAAGTAATTGTAATCCATGTAATATCTTTTACTTGCTTTTCTCTTTCTTGAGTCTAGATCTTTGTAATGCCTTGTTTAGATGATCTTTCATTCATACATATGCATTTACCATCTTAGTGAATCTTAGAATCATCATAGAAACCAATCCATTAGGTTTCCCATGCCAATAACTCAATTGGAGTTATTGGACTTCCAACAGGTGCCTACAGAAGGCATGACATGCAACTGGTGATCACCAGTCACTTAGCCTTCCTTCAACAGACGTCTGTTCTGCACAGGCTCAAGTCAAATTTCCTTGACTCATACTTGAGAATTTGGTACATGCGACTGCACTACAAAAGACATGTGCATGTCAACCATCATGGGCCTGAATATTGTTCAACGGGCGCATGTGAACTGAAGTGTGTAACGTGTCATTTTTAGCTCCAATCCATCTTGTGTGACAAACGACTGAAGTACATTCTCAGGTGCCTGTCAACCCTTAGGCACCTGGATATTGTTCCTCAGTCACTTGAATGTACAAGTGCGTAGTTGATATTTTCCAGCTCCATTCCATCCATTGTGGCAGTCCTTGATGAAGCCTTTACAGGCGCCTGCACAGTGGTACAGGCGCATGTGTAGTCTTCTACAGTCGTCTGTCCTGGCTTAGATTATAGCCGTTGGAAAAATCTAGCCGTTACTCCAGGCGCCTGATATCTCTTCATCAATCGCCTATTTAAGCTGTTTTCGGCCAAAATCTAGTCGTTGCTAATCTGATTTCTTGGCTTTTTTGCTTGGGTTCTTTGGGTTATTTTGGCTACCTATATCTATGAGATGGCTTAGTTCATTTAGAACGTCTTGGAAATCTTTGAAGGTCATTAAATCTCTTCATTAAGCATCTCCTCCCTCATTCCCTTCATTGAGCTTCAATCTTATGCTATATCATCTAAGCTTTAGGGAATTTCTCCCAGGGATTTCAATCTCATTCCTTTCTTGGAGAACATCTTTCTTCTCTTCATTCATACATTCAAGTGAGAAGTGTTAGGGTTCATTCCTAAAGATAGAATGATGAACAAGTACAATCAAAGCTCATCTCAAGCACTTGTCATCCACACTTGCATGCCCTCTTCTTCATATTGGGAAGATCGTCTTAAGGCATAGGTAAGTGTTATTTCGTTTCATCTTGTGTGAAACCCTAACTCTCTTTGTGAGAGTTAGTTTCTTCCTTTGTGGGAGGTTGTGTCCTTGTATATGACTAACCATTGTGTAGGGTTTGTGTTCTCCCTTTGTGGGATTTTTCGTCCTTGTGTAGGGTGTGTCCTTGTGTAGGACAAATCCCTTGTGTAGGGTATCACTTGTGTAGGGATTGTATTCACTACCTTATGTAGGATTATAATAGATATTGGTGTGGCTGGATGTACCCAAGTTAGGGAACCAGGGTAAAATCTTTTGTGTTTGCGATTGTTGTTGTTGAGCATACTCTTTAATTTCTGCTGCTTATTGTGCTTTAATTTCAGTAACTTTAATTAAGCACTTTGCTTGCTTTTACACAATTCACCCCCCTTCTAGTGTATTGTGTTGCCCCGCTAGGTCCTAACAATTTTCATCTCTCCTATCAACACATAAGCATGCAAGCTCCTGGTTGCGTCAGCACCCACATCTCACAGTTGTACAAGATGCTCTCCATTAAAGTCACAAGTATGCCGATAAACGCGGTTGTGAATCAACAGGGGAACCATCTTGTAGACGGGGTTGGAACGGAGGATCTTCAGCATTGGTGGATCGTCGGTGCTCAGATGGTGGGATCTAGCCATGACAAAGCTCAGACGAAGCTCCGATGGAGAGATCGAGCCACAACAATAAAGGCAGAAACCTCCAATGAACCATCGGGGCTTAGCAGACTTAGCTCTGAATTGAGTTTGACACTCCAGTACCCCATCGAGTTCGACCGACCCACTTGATGGAGAGGATCTCTTGCGACTCGATAGAATCCGAGCCTTAGCCGTCAGAAGTTTGCCCTCGGTCTTAATCTAGGAAGGTCGAAGTTCAGGCTAGGGCAGAGACTACTCGGAGTGGCCACTTGAGTTCAGCTGGAAGTTCAGAGGAAACAATGGCTAGGGAAGATCTGTCAGTTGAGTGTAGCTTGGTGCTCGATCGATCAGTTGATTATTGTTGATGCATCTTTGTAACTTGATCGATCAGTCGATTTGATGCAGCTCATGAGTTGACGTCATCCTCTAGGTCAGCGACAGTGGCAGTGGATGCTCAGGATGCTCTGCTTTGGTTCGGGATGCACCCTAGACCCATGGCATCAACATAAATTTGATCACCCATGTCACCGATCCACACAGCATCAAGGCCTTGGAGACCCTAAGTAGCAGCTATGTGAAGGTTGCTGGCATCTAGAAGTTCCGCCTCCTCCTCGTCGTCATTCTCAGTTGTGCCACCACACACCGACGAGGCATCGGGGGCCTCATCCCAATGGTGAGCGAAGGATCATCAGGGGGAGGGTGCAGAGGTCGTAGAAGGCTCAGCCTGTAGGGATCGGGCTCAACCGAGACTCAGACAGTGCGTAGTAGCTCAGATCGAGCTTGACTCGCAAGAGACAAGGTCTGTGCTGGCTCGTGAGCTTGGTCAGATGAGAAGCAATGCATCTGATGACTCACGAACTCGGTTGAAGGAGGGACAGGGCCCATGTGAACTCAGTTGGATGAGGGACGAGGCCATTACAGACTCACAAACTCAGTCAGACAAGGGACGAGGCTCGTGCGAACACAGTCAGACGAGGGACGAAGCCTCTGAAAATATCGTCGGAATGCTTGGTGAGTTCTTCGATGGAAGGACATGGGGCAAACAGAAACGCCGAAGACCAGCATCGACAGCAGTCTGATATTTTTGTAAGCTTGAAATTATAGGCAAATTCTCTTATTCATTTGTTCATCCCGTCAACAAAATTCAGCCACATTTAATCCATTCAATGCAATTTATTTATCCTTGCATTGATGTTCACAGAGACTACACTGATTATGTTAGAAAATTGTTGACACAAAAATGGAGTTCTGAATAAACTGAACGATAATTGGCTTGCTCGGGTGAATCCGAGCTCAAACGGGGGTCTCAATCTTGGTGAGACACTCGTCTGAAGGGTCTCCGATGAGCTAGGTTAGAAGCGACGACATCCAACAAGGCCCAAAATCTCGATCTCTAAAGAATAAAGCCAAGATCACATCAATGGTGGTCTTCTCCTCTTTGTCGGGCTCCAGCAATGTGATGCTCGTGTGACTCAATACGAACGGGGTGATAAGTTGATCTCCTCCTCCGAAGCACAATCAAATCTCAGTGATGTCGATTGTCTCATTTTTGTCGTTGATGGGAACCAAGAGACTCGGTGGACTGAGAATCAGATCCTCCCTTGAAGTGAAGGGTAGCGTAGTTGAAGGTGGGAGAGGCTCTCCAAGATCCCACCATCTTCGTGTTTGTCGTCAGGTTGGGGAGTATTAGGGAGTCGTGTTATAAGACCGTTATTGAGCTTATCAAACTCGCGGGGTCACCGACGATGTCAGCTCTGCTACCAATGTTTTTGAAAAAGCTTTGCCTTTCCGCATTGGCCCCCAGCTTTGCTAGTGATTGCATCGGATCTCGGTTGTTTTGAGATTAAATAGGGCTTTTAACCACTCCACATGCCTCCAAGAAAGAAGACCACGGAAGCAAATTAGTTCAAATGATTGATGGAGATTAAATCCAATGAGATTAAATGGTCAAACAATTGAGATGAGATCAAAATAACGACCAATTGAGATCAAAGATCAAAAAAGTAAATCTAATGACCAGTGTTCTAAAAATCGGTCTGGGCGGCCGCCTAGACGGCGCCTAGGCGCTAGGCGGCCAGTAAACGCTCCGAGTATGGCCTGGGCGGTCAATCTGGGCGTTTTTGGGATTAATCGACCGCCTAAGCGTTCTAGGCGGTGTCTGGGAGCTCTGGGCGGTTCCTGGACGGTTCCTAGGCGGTTACTGGGCGGTGTCTAGGCGTTTTTGGTAAATGGCTTAATTGCACAAGAGTATCTTTTAAATTTTATTTTGTTGCACACAAATACTATAAAGTTGGTAAACTGGATTTGATTTAGTATGTATTAAATATTTAATGTATTTTAAATAATATATATATATTTATATATAAACATAAATATATTATAAAAAATAATTAAAATACTTAAAAAATGCAAATCCGCCTAGGCCGATTAATCCCCAATTAATCTCCGATTAATGCTCTGGGCGCTAGGCGCTAGCAATCCGAACGCCTAGCGCCTAGCGTTTTTTACAACCTTGCTAATGACAGCTTGAGATCAAATGAGATCCAAGAAGTGTTGTAGATAGTGCAGATGACGATGTCGTCGTCATGCGGCATCACCGTCCAAAAAAGAAATTGAGAGTGTGGCATCCCTCGGTCGCTTCGGTCCAAGAGCAGTTGTCATCACCCTCGAAGCATAATAGCTTTGTGAGGAGGTGGATGACTCATTTTGAGTAGGTCTGTCGGGTATAATGTTAATGGCATTAATATTTGGCGGAGTTGAGGCATCCTTCGTAAGGGAATCATGCCTCCTCGGACTTTGGTTGATGGGATAAGCCGACATAGTCTTCTTGATCAGCAAAGACGAGGATGTTGACTCTTTTTTCCACAGACAGCACCAACTGTTGACCATTGGGTTCCGCCATCCAGTAAATATGGGCCGACGAGGATGCCTTCGTTGAATTGACCTTTTGCCTGCTGAGAAGTAGGATCCGTGAGAAAGACTCCGGGTCAAGGTGAGCTAGGACTGAACTCCTTTGGAGAGGGCAGACCTTGCTCCGTGCTATCTCCGTTGATCTGCACCATGGGAAAATCGTTAGGGGTCAGGGCTGGAGCCCGACCATACCATCTCCGACGCTCAAATTAGTTCCCAGTAGAAGAAATTTAAGAGTAAAATAAAGAGTATTGTAGATCATAGTTTGATACTTAGCCTCGGTCAGGATCTGACCTCCATTCTCCTTTGTTTCTTAGGACTTTTATCTCCTCCATTAGTGGCTTGTAACTTCCTCCATAAATGTAGCCTCTAATTGCATAATTAGTGGCTATTGAAGTGGCCATCATGATGTGTAACCGCCCTCTATTTATGGCTCTTTACGAGGGAGGTGGGGGTTGACTCAACCAGAGAGATTTGGGACGTGGGCCGTGGCTCGGCAGGCCATATCCGTTAACAGTAACGGCTTACTGAGTGGGCTGATCGCCAACCTTAAATTGCGCTACATGGATGACGTGGGCTGAGCTGGTCGAGCAAGTTGGGGCTCGGGTCTAGAGACTGGGAATGCCGACATCAGGAAATGAGGTTATCTCCGGAGATGATTGTTGAGCTAAGCTGAGCCGAGGACATGTTGAGCTAAGCTGAGCCGAGGACATGTTGAGCTAACCCCTTGAGCTGAGTCAGGAGGTCCACAATAACAGATCATATCTAACATGCTTGCCTAACCCTAGCGGTGGCTAGGCCCTATTACGGATAGGCTGGCTAGGCCCAACCACCGGTGGGCCCAAGTCAAAAATTGGTATCTAAGTAATAATACTAGTTTTGACAAAAGAAATAAAATTTGGAAATGTTGAGAGAGATTGGAAGAAGAGACAAATAATATCTCATTAGAAGTAGCCATGACACAAGCCATGGCTCTCAATATATTCATTGGAATATGTTTTAGGAGTCCAAGGGACTCCCCACTAAGTTAGTGGGGAGTAATGGTGATATGATGAAGGGAGGGAGGCCAAAGGCCTCCCTCAACTCAAAACACTCCCCGTCATCTCTCCATTACCTTGGGTTAAGCATATGAATACTTCAGGATTCAGTATACTAATGGGATGGATACTTCTGGATCCAGAGCCACTGTAGTTACCTCGTTAAAACCTTAGCTGTGGAAAACCCAGTGGGAAAAACCAGCAGCTTAAGGGAAAAGAGACAACTATCGAGGGACTCCCCCTGATCTGTACAAGCTTCAGGCTTGTAGATTTCCTATGTATCTATACAATCATCTCGTAATCGTCTATACATCCTTCATGTTCTGAAAGCAAATACAATCATCACTCATCTATACAAGTTTCACTCATCTAGCAGTTATTGAAAAGCAGTGGCGCTCTGGAGTGGAATGCTCTTCGAAGTTGGTAGATGACTCCACTAAAGTATTCTTCGAATCAGTCTTCAATGTTTCTGCAAGGTACTGCTGGACCTGGCTGAGCGTTTTCAATACTTGTTTCTTGGATGATGAGCTTCTCAGAAGATGTAGACTTTGGAGGATGATGTGTAGATATTAAGGAGGTGGCCTGCCTTTTGTGTTTTAGTCATCGCGATGATCTTTAAACCTGCATATGCGATATATATTCATTGACCTTTGGAAGTTGCGTAGAAGCAGCTTATCCTTGGTCTAGTGGTGCTCTCCAGGACAACACTGTATCTGGTTAACAACTTTACTGCAGACGTTCTATCAAAGACACGTGCAGTTGTCCAGATAAATAAGTGTAACAAGTACACTAGAGATAGGCTCTTCGGGACCTAGGATGTTTTCCCCCCTCTTCTAGCGACTGGAAGCATCTATTTTTAATATGTTGCAAATGGACATCATTCTTCATAAACTCCAGGTGTATGAAGGATATTAAAGGGTTCCACTACGAAAGTGTTAAATATATAAGCCGAGACAATACCTTGTTATACCTAGGTTTTTCATTTCCAAGGTATGCTTAAAGCTATTTAATATCTCAATGGTCTCTGCAGGAGATCCTATTAGCTTTAAGTCGACCACATGTACGGCGAATATCACAAATCCTGTCAATGATCTTTCGAAAAAGATACACTGGCAGAATATTGCTTAAAGTCAACTAATGATCTTTGTAGCCTTTATGGAGAAGATGTTTCTACGTCTCTCTTTCATCTCTGGGGGTAGAGTATACCCTTCTGGGAGTTATATAGATCTCTATATCTATATTGCCATATATGTATACAGTCACAACGTCCATGAGCTGCATTTATTGGCTTTTTAAGAGAAGTTTAGGCTAAGTAGGAAAATGATCACATTTCCTTCATTTAAATTTCTTATGAAATCCAACTTATATTGCACAGGTTTTACACATTCAGGTGTATGGACTACTGGTCCAAAGATTTTGCTTTTCAAGAGTGAGTCTAGCTCTACTCTTATTGCCTCGTCCCACTTTGGCCAATCTATGCGTTTACGCTATAGAAAAGTGGGTTGACGTCATCGTCGTATTCAGCAACGTGAACGGCTGTAGGGAAAGCAAAACCGACGACGACGACTGTGCTATATCTGTACAGTACCTCTCCAATGCGTACGTAATATAATGATTTTTCTCCTGTTGTTTCCTCTGCAGGGGAAATTAGGAGGGGAGAGGTTGCTGGTCTGAGTTCAGCATCCTGTGAGTGGATCATTTTAATATATCCAGGAATCTTCATCTTTTGAGGAACTTTATATTTTGAGCCTGGCAGGCGTCCTCTTTTCAATTGAGGTACAGCCAATTCTGCTGCCGATGGATTGCATCCATCTTTGAGAATGTCAATCCTAGCTGGCGTGTTGGCAGCAGGGACGTGTGAACGAACAATCTTCTGGTTGTCTGTAAATTTATCCGGTAATTGATGTACTTTAGTCTGAATGTGAAGGATCTTCTGGATCTCATCTTCACACAGAAAAAGTATGCGGATCATAACGAGATTAGGACTTTTGTGTCCCATGATATGGTCTCAGAAGCTTCAGGCTACTTTAGACTGCGAGCCTATTTCAATGAGACTTTGCTCATCAAATTCGCATTTATCAAGACTTGGTGGTAAACCATAAGCAAGCGGCATCAACAATAAGATATGACCACAAGAGGGCCGTATAGTGATAAGCGATGCGGAATGCAGTGTGTTGGTCCCTAAATACAACAGGCAACTGGGATTTAACAATGGACGTGAAATCCATTGGAGTCTCTTTACTAGAGACTCGGGTAACCCATTATGAGTATGAATATGCTATAGGATGTTCAATTTTCAAATGCCAGTTGCTTCGCAGAAATCTTGAATGATATGTGTAGTGAATTCACCCACATTATAAGCTTTTGAGAAAGCTAGGTTGCGAGGAATATAAAGGCACACATAAGACCATCTAGTAGATGCATATATCAGTACAATGAAGTACCAAAAATGAGACACTTGAGGGGTGAATAGGCCCGCAAAAGTCACCATGTATTCTCTCAATGAAGCCAGGAGACTCTAATCCTACTTTCAGGAGGGAAGGTCTCTCTATTAGTTTTCCCTTATGACAAAGGGGGACAAGGAAACTCAACCTTTTGAAGAATCTTCAGGATCTCCAAAGGATTCATTTGATGATGCGTCCATCATCGCTGATTCAGGATGACCAAGTCCATTTTGCCAGAGTTAAAAACTATGGCAATGAAAGGCACTTCTGGTGCTCAGTCAAGTTGGCTTTATATAGGATGAATATCCGTAATTATAGGGGCCCGACGGGGGTCCAATGAAATCTTAAGTAGATGGTCTTATGGCCATGCTCTTGACGAGTTACATATTGATATTCAACATTTATTATCCACAGTTTTCAAGTTATGTTTGTTTAGACGAAATATCCTTGAAACGTGAAAAATTCCTATATGTTTAAGAGGAGAAGTTTGCATCTTATAGTCTCGTTTTATGTGGGAGCAATATAAATGCTACACCAGTGCAACGAGGCACTGTCCACAATATTACATACTTCATCTATTAAGCAAAACGAAATTTTATTTAAGTAAATGTAAAATGACATTCAAATAAAACTTCGTACAAAAGCAAACTAAAGATGAAGCTATTTGTAATTTTAAATGCATAAATAAAGATAGGGCTCAATCGAGCAGGTCGTCGTTCTCGAAATCTTGTGCAGTGAAAACAGTTGGCGGCTGAACAGCCACCAAGTTTGTTGCAGACAGAGACTTCTGGCTCGCCTGATATAGTTCCTGAAGGTGGCGAGGAGTGCGACAGTTTCTGGACCAATGTCCAGTCATACCACATCTATGGCATTTATCCTCACAGTTTTTCCTAGGAATTGACACTTGACCAGTGTCTTTACGCTTCCATGAGAAGTTTCTGTTTCCTTTATTGTTGTTGTTGGACGGGGGTGCTGCTCCTCGTCCACTCTTCATCACAGCTTTCTCTTTGTTATTTTTAACCTTCTTCTTGTTTTTCCACTTCTGGGGAGAAACGTGGTGGGTTTCAGGGATAGGTGCAGTGCCAACTGCACATAAATTATGAGTGGCGAGCAGTAAATCTCGATTCTGCTCTGCCCTAAATAGGCAAGAGATCAAATCAGAGAATTTTGTGAAGTTGCGTTCACGATACTGATGCATGAGGATTGCATCTTTCTCGTGAAACGAGGTAAATGTCTTTTGCAACACGCGTTGTTCTG
Organism: Scilla litardierei; assembly: GCA_030789695.1. Classification (NCBI taxonomy): domain Eukaryota; kingdom Viridiplantae; phylum Streptophyta; class Magnoliopsida; order Asparagales; family Asparagaceae; genus Scilla; species Scilla litardierei. The sequence goes on along the minus strand of CM061132.1, from coordinate 50,308,353 downwards.
TTACTTCTTCACCGCACAACTTCAGGCGTGAGGTGATATTATGAAGTACAGAGTTATACTCAGCGACGGACTTATAGTCCTAAAGTCTGAGGTTTTCCCACTCATAACTGGCACGCGGTAATATTACATCAATTTGATGTTTATACCGTGCCTCCAGCGCTATCCACAACTCCATTGGGTCCTCTACCGTTAGGTATTCGGCCTTTAAGGTCCGATCTATATGTCTTCTAATATAGATAATGGCTTTCGCCTTATCCACATCAGAGACAGTGGTAGGAGTTCTGCTAGATGATTGTGACGCTTCTGGGGCCTTACTAGCAGAAGCATCGGCCGCTGCTGCGACCGATGAAGGAGCCAAAATTGAGCCAAGGAGGGCCATCGAACGCAAGTGGAACTTCAGGGCCACTCGCCAACTCAGGTAATTATTTCCTACAGCATCAAGAACTTCGAAATCGACGCTTGCCAATTTTGCCATTTATCTATGCAATTTAAAATAAGCATGAATTAATTAAAGTATAAATTCATGCATAAACAATAAAATAAGTAAAATGTGGGGATCGGCCAGATACCCAAAAACGTATAAAGTCCAAAGTCTGATTTACAGTTCATAAAGAAAAGAAAAATACAAGTTGGAAACCCACAATTGGTCCCTATATTTTGCAAATTTCACCTCCGTCTTCATATGTTGGTACACCGGCCTTTGGCATTTATACATACAATCCTCACTTACAAATTCTCTCAAAAGAAAATAAGAGTGTAAGGAAGTTAAAGGTATCAAACTGGCCGATCCCAAAAACACATTTTAACTTATATAAACATCCACGCAGTTTATATATGCTACATGCACAAAGAAAACAACCACACATATATCTCAGGCATATAAAATATGGAAAAAGAAACTATAAAATATAATAATCTCCCGGACCACGGGGAGACGTCATACACTGTTAGTTTAGATGACTAACGGCAGAGCGGTTGCTGGATCCTTAAGATAATTATATTTTGGAAAATCCTAATAATCCATAAATAAATAACAATGTAAGAGAGATGTTTTACATAATATCCAATATTTAAGAGATTTAACAATTAAAAAGTAGCAGATAAAATAACATAATCTGCAATACTTGTGAGCTTGAGGCAGGCAGCAGGCCCGATTGCAAAAATAATAAGCATATTAATTTGCAATTTGATTAACTGGGCTTCTGGCCCCAAATCAAAAGTCAAAATTAATTATTAATCTGATTGGGGCTGCGGGCCCATGAGAAATATAAAACTCATTTTCATTGTTCTAAACTGGGCTTCAGGCCCAATAAACAACACATCTAATTTATTATTAAGATTTGGGCTGCTGGCCCATGGGCTGTAATATTCAAAAATTTAATTGAACATAAGCTCCAAATCAAATTTTTAGGATAGTTGTAAGGGAATCTGAAAAGTCCCCAAACCTAGAATTTTACAGATCTGTTTCCCCCTTTCTCACGCGACGGCACACAAAGAGCCCCCCCCCCCCCCCCCCCCCCCCGCGGGGGGGGGGGGATCTGATTCCTCGCTGTCGGGGGGATGGCGCAGGGAGAGTAAGAATAATGATGATATCAAGAATAATGCAGGATCCAGAATAATGCAAGAGCCAGATTCATGGCACTGAATTGTTGTCTCAGTACTAATCTATGTTGCATTTGCATGAAATGATTACATGGACACCCGCCAGAAATTACATATTTTAAAACTGATAACAAATATATCTCCAGATCTCCAGTACTGAATAACAAATATATTTTATCAGAATTTATGCATGGACACCCGCCATATCTCCATTACTGCATTGAATTGTCTTTTTTTTGGATAATTATTTAAACAAATTCATGCAATTGCTGATAGCCTCTAGAAATTTAAACAAATTCACGCAATCGTCTGGGTGGGGGTGTGTGTTTGCATTTTTTTCTGGCTTTATTTGATTTCTTGGGATAAGGCAAACAATTCAAAGATAATCTTTGGCTGAGAGTATAAACCGTCAACAATTTGTGCATTATTAATATTTTGCTAAATAGGAGACTAAATTCTAGAATTAGACATTCAATACACATCTTGATCCGTAAGTCTGAAATGATAAATGAGAAGCATCTTGAATTATACCCAAAGACGACCATTTAATCCAACAGCTATCTCAAAGGACAACTTCTTTCCAAGTGCTTCAAGAAGCGGACATGTTGGTGAGCTTAACAATATCCGTGACAGTCCAGTTGGTGTATTCTCATCGCTTTTTTTATATGTTGATTTGAGTAAATCAATCAACATATATATGTAATAAAGTAGAATACGGTCCATAATTTATATCTACGGGATTTAAATTTTTTACCTCTAGATAAAAGATCTAGGGAAGATCGTGAAAATAGAAGATCCGTAGAGAGAAAAAGCCACGCTCCGAATACGCCCAAGAGGAACACCACAACGTATCGCCGCAACGTCGCCACAACAAGAGATTCCTTTGCGCGTAGGGGATGAAGAGCTCAAAAATACGAGTTGAGAGAGAATGGAAGAAGAGACAAATAATATCTCATTAGAAGTAGCCATGACACAAGCCATGGCTCTCAATATATTCATTGGAATATGTTTTAGGAGTCCAAGGGACTCCCCACTAAGTTAGTGGAAAGTAATCGTGAGATGATAAAGTGAGGCCCTCAACTCACAACAGGAAATAGTTTTTGAATAATTTAACTCTTGAAAATTTGAGGAGCCACTTAGGCAACGTTTTTATTTAATTTGCGAACCGCTCGGGTCAGAAAAACCGATCGGTTTAGATTTACGGGATGTTTCAGAACTTAACCCGAACCCGATAAGGAACGAAAACATCTAACCTGAACCTGAGTCGAGTTCGAATTCCTTACGCGGCCAGGCATCGCACAAACCCGATGACAATCCGGGCCGTTTAAACCCTTCGCATGATTAGGGTTTTAGCCCCATCTCTTTCCTCCCCTTCCGTTTTCATTTCGTGTCCGTTGCTTCAGTGCCCGCTGTTGCCACCTCGCTCGCCTATTCTCTCTATAGGGGTTTAGATTCGGGTTAGGATATTAGAAATTCTCCATTTCTCAGCCCCTCTTCTCCATTAGAGGAGAGCATATCGGGAATCAATCACCATGTGGGCCCTTCGAAGAGCTGCAAACCCTCTGAGGTGAAGCCCTCAATTTTTTTCTTATTGTTTTCTCCAAGATTTGTCCCTTTTTTGAGATATCTCTTTTTAATTTCCATAGAATATGCTTGTGGTTATTGTAACATTTTTGGTTGGCAACTATGTATCCTTCGTTACCATAGTTTTGTATGATTGTTATATTCTGTTTCATGTAATATGGTGCTTTTAACTTGGAATTTAGCATTATTGAGATCCAATTAGCTAGTTGCAGGAAGAAATTAGCTGGTTTTTTTTCAATTTCAGTTATTCAATTTTTTTAACTCCCTTAGCAATTCTTGCTACAGTGAGCATGTGATCTATTTTTGTATCTCTCTTAGAAGTTATTATGTTAAATCTTTCATGTGCCATTGTACTTGCAGAAACCAATGCCGCAGCATTGTTGTTGCTCGTACATGTAATGCTGGCACAGATATTTTGGGTCGAAGCACTGACTATGGAGGTCACAGTGAGGGAGGGAATCATATAATGGGAGGGCGCATTTTTGAGAAGCCATATTCTCATGAATCTAATGCTTCTGCAAGGTCTTTCTTATGGAGCCGGAACCTATCTTCTCAGGCCGGAACCAAGTCTACTGATGGTGAAGATGAATTAGAGGATGGTTTTTCTGATTTGGATACAGCTCCGGAAACTGATAAAATCGATGATGTTGTGGACAAAGAAGATTTGGATGTGGGCTTCGAAGGGAACGTCTCTGAAGAGGAGCCTGATGAAACCATCGACAGTGATCTTGGATTGTTGGATATTGAAACTGATTCCAGTGGTGAGAAGAAAGCAGCAAGGACTGAAGTTGCTTCGGTGCTTTTCAAGCTTTTAATGGAAACTTCTCGGACTTCGATCAATAGCACCCTTGACAATTGGGTAAGCGAAGGCAAACCTTTGGGCCGAAGCGAAATCTCTATGGTAATGCTTAATCTTCGAAAGCGGCGGTTTTATGGGAAGGCCTTGCAGGTGCTTAAGCTTTTATCAATATTTATATTTACGTATGTTTGACAAGTATTTATTGCAATGCTTACCTTTCCTTGAAAATCTGATCAAATTAATTCCAACAATATTTCCTCTGTAGGTTGGTTCATTTATGTATTTGAGTGGTTACAGTCTTGCCCTTAATATACTATATTTAGAAAACATTCTTTATTAATTTCAGAGTAATGGTTGAAGATATGGATTATTATTACATTGTTAGTGTGTATAAGATATGGTCAGCTGTGGAATTTGATTCGCATTGACCATAGGCATTACATTTTGGACAATTGTACTATTTTATGTAATTGTTTCTTTCTACTACCATTCTCAGCGTCCTTTTTTCACTGCAAAGTCAACTTATTTCATTTCCCATTAAAATTATGCTTCACCTATTTCTGGTGCTTTCCTTGTTTCACATGTGAACTACAGTGTTTGTGTGGGTGGTTGTTGGCTTATCTACTATACCACTTGGCTTAGATTCCCTGGAATTGCATGCTGGATTCTCTGGACACAAGCTAGGATTTTCCATATCTCATGATTTATCATCGAAACATAACATAGATATTAATCCGAGGGTTCCTTTTGTTTATTTTTGAAATTTTTTTGTGTCGATCACATTGGTTGTTACTCAAATTGATTTTCCAACCAATTCAAATCTATGTTTTGAGCAAGACCATATATTGGAAAATAACACACTAACCGTCCAGACCATTCAAAGTACATCTCAAACTGACCCATGCGTTGAAACACCACTGTGCCATCATAATTTCGGGAGGCTGCATCTTTTCGTTTGTCTCTTGTTTGAGGAAAATGTTTCTACCTGTCTGCAAAAGTTTTTTGCCAGTATATTTGAGGATTTATGTACTTCAACTCTTAAAATCTGACCAACTGTATCCAGTCAAGCTTCTTAGAGCAAATATGTCAGATAACTCCCATGCCATTCTTTATTGCTCTTCAATCTTCTGTTTCTCCTGGTTCTGTCATTTTCATCTTCATCCTTTTACAGCTTGAGTGTAATTCAAAATTGTTGCATTATCTCAAAGCTTACATGCCTGTCTACCTGCTAATATCTTCATCCATTAAGTATCTACTACCCAGACTTTTCCTTGTAACCATCCATATATGGATTGCATCTGTAAGGGTGCTATATTTTTACATACGTTGTCATAAAGAAACAAACAATCTTATTGGAAATCTCACTGAAACTCTTTCCAGAGTTATCATTATACATGATCCTTATTATTAGTCATAACATGTGCCTTTAAGGCACGGGACATTGAAAATCATTCTCCCCAAAAATTTCAACCATCCCATTCAAAATTTTCTCCTTCCAAAATTTGCAACCACATTCAAAATCTTTCACTCAAAAAATTCAATCCTATTAAAAACCTTTCATTTAAAATAACACCCAGGGTTATCCCTTAAAAATGATGCTGTCCCTTAGAATTTTCTCCTAAATTCTTTTTACCAACTTTCATCCATAAGCATTGATAATTTCAAATTAAATCATAGTCATCATTCTATCAACTCTTTTGTCTTAATCAGTATCTCTATTCAAAATTTATCTTATTTTATAGAATAGACTAGTCAAAACTTGTGCCCTATGGCACTAGACATTCAAAATCTTTTTTTGAAAAGTTTTAACCACATTCAAAATATTTCCCTTGAAAATTTTAACCATCTCATTCCGAATCTTTCCCCCTAAAAATTTGCAAACCCACTCAAAATCTTTTTTCCAAAAATTTCTAACTCCATTAAAAATTTTTCCCACCGAATATTTTAGCATCATTCAAAATCTTTCATTGTTAGTCCTCTAAAAATTTCAGCTCATTCAAAAATTTTTCCTAAAAATTTCAACCACAACCAATTATCCTTTAGCGTTTTTTCCTTGAAAATGACACGGTCCTCTAGGATTTCCCCCCTTAAAAATTTGCCCATCTTTCTTTCTAACCATTGTAATTTGAGACTAAATATAAGCAGCTTTCTTGCATCCCATTGATCTTAGTTAGTATCCCCATTCAAAATTTATCATATTTTATAGATTAAAAATGTTAAACATTCTATTCAAAATCTTCCCTCTTAAAAATTTGCCACCACACTCAAAATCTTTTCCCCTTAAAATATCAACAACTTCATTCAAAATCTTTCCACTTAGAAATTTTAGCTCCATTCAAAACATTTCCATCCAAAAATTTGGCCCCTAAAATTTTTCAGCTTCATACAAACTCTTCCTTTTCAAAAATTTCAATCATAACCAATTGTCCTTAAGGATTTTCTCTCAAAAATGACGTGGTCCCCCAAAGTTTTTCCCCTAAAAAATTTCACTACCTTTCATCCTAGCCTTCTAAATCAAATCACAACCATCTTTCTATCAACATATTTTTCCTAATTAGCATTTTAATTCAAATCTACGCTATTTTATTGAATAAATGTTTGCTTGGCCTTTGCTAGATGGCATCTGTGATAACTTTAGTTGTAGGAGGAATATAGATGCATCATTAGTCTCTAACCATAATCTTTCATCCACTAATATTTTCACTCAATACATATTGTGATTCAACTATTAATTAAGATGGATAGTGAGTAGCAATGTGTTAGGAACCAAGAAAAGATATGATTTTTATTGAGAAAACAATGAAAATAACTAGATAATTGAATACAAAAGGTGTATTCTCCTCCTAAGACGCCGAAGAGGACGTTCGCACTCGTTTAATCTAAGAACTACTCCTAGGACGCTCAATAGAGAATACCTCAAAATATCAAGCATGCCCATAAATGACGGCTACCCTCCCCCTTATATAATAAGAATTAGGGCAAAGGGAGGGCTTGCGGCTAAGATAGGAGGGCCAAGGGGGTGCGGCCAGCCATGGGCTTGGGCCCATGGCGCGGGAATTAGACCCGCTTGGGTGCGGGTCTATCAATACTCCCCCCAAAAGAGCCACCTTGTCCTCAAGGTGGTGCCTGTAAGTCGATTCCTTCGTCCTCCACGTCATCATCCTCGTCCTCTTCCGCTATCAACACTTGCAGCCTTCGATCCACACAGCGGTGTCTGGGAGTGAAGCGCTCGTCGCATCTGAATCAGAGTCCCTTTTGCCTTTTCTCTCTCATCTCTGCATCGGTCATCCTTCGTAATGGGCACCCGGGCGGGGGTGGGTTCTGCTCACCCGTCTTCTCAAGCCCTGTCTGAACTGTCTCCGTAGCGATCCCTGCTCCGCCTGTCCCAATCGTTGTGCCCCGCTGTATCTGCCCACTAAAGCCGATCCCACCTCTCCTATTCTCAGCTTGGGAGTCCACCATCTGCGCCATCTCTATGACCTCAGAAAGCCCCCGAGGCTTGTAGGGCCTCACCACCGCTCGCAGACTAGGTCGTAGCCCCTTCCAGAAGGTGCTCTCTAGCGACTCGTCCGACACCCCATGAACTCGCCCGACCAGCGTCTCAAATTTCTCAATGTACTCCCTCACCGGCCCCTCTTGCCTGAGGGCAAATAGCTGCTCGTATAGGTTCCCCAAGCGGGGGTCTCGAAACTTCTCCAGAACCAAGTCCTTCAGCTCCTCCTAGGTCCGGATCTGCTACCTCCTTTCCTTCCACTGGAATCACCCCAAAGCACGCTCCTCCATGCATATGGCTGCCGCCTCCAGCTTCTGGGCCTCGGTCATGTGATGTGTCGCGAAGTATCGCTCTGCTGTAAACAACCAGGCGTGTGGATCCTCCCCAGAAAATACCTGCATCTTCAGCTTCCTGACTCTGCAATCTCCTCCAAAGTGCCCCTGCTCGGGCCTCCCATCGTCTCTGTGACGCGGATGGTAGTGTTGCCTCCTCTCGTCCAGAGTCTTGTATCGCCGAGGTGGTCCTCCTCCGCGACCCCCCATAGTCTCCTAGGTCTCCGTGCCCCCCGTCGCATCCACCCACGCCCTCTGGCCACTCCTGGTAGTCTCCGTATCTCCCTCCGGTGCCTGTTGTGCGTCTCTCTTGGTGGTGGGGCGGACGGGCGGTGGATGCCACCTCCCAACATCAAAACGAGGGTAGGGAGGGCCCCGATAGCCCTCGCCGTAGTCTCCATGCTCCTGAAAATCTCCGGGTCCCAAACCCTCCTCAAAGTCATGTGCCGGGGCCTCTCGACGTGGATGCCCATGCTGAAAAGTGCCGAAATCGCCGCCAACGGCCCTCGGAGCGTCGCGCGTCAGCCAGAGAAGGTCGGCGGGGCCGCGGCCTACCAAGGGCAGGGCCGCCGGCCCCGCCCGGGGATCCTGGGGGCCCCAGCGCCCCCCCGTGGGTCGGGGGGTCGCCGGACCCTCCTGGGGGTTTGGCGCCCCCGGCCGACCCCGGGGGGGGGGGGGGGGGGGGGGGGGGGGGGGGTCGCCGGACCCCCACCGGTAGTCCTGGGGGCCCCAGCGGCCCCCGGGGTCGGTGGGGGTCGTCGGACCCTCCTGGGGGTTCGGCGCCCCCGGCCGACCCCAGGGGGGGTTTGCCGGGCCCCCCCGATGCTCCTGGGGGTCCCAGCGGCCCCCCCGTTGGTCGGGAGGGGTCACCGGACCCCCTGGGGGTCCGTCGCCCCTGGGTGAGCCCAGGGGTGCCCGCGGCCCCCCTGCGGCTAACCTCGGGGCCGGTGACCCCCGGGGGGTATCGCTGCCCCCCGCCCTCCTCGCGTGCCTTCCCGCGTGTTTGATCGAGGTCGCCGGTCCATCCTTGGGCTTCCGCGGCCTTTCGCCTAATCTCCTCTCTATAATTGATCTTCATCGGCTCCTCTTCATCATCGTCGGCCAAATCTTCCACCAAAAAATCACTTTTTGGGTAAAAGCTTCCAACTTTCTCCTTCTCCTTCTCCTTCTTCAAAGGTGCCGCCTTTTTCCCCCGATTTAGGGTTTCCTTCCCCTTTGTTGTTCGCCGCCAATTGATTTAGGGTTGCCATCATTTGTGCGAATTGGTCGTCGTGATTCGCTTGATTTGCCGTCAATTGGTTGACGGAGGCCGTCAATTTTGCCATGGATTCGTCGTTGGCCGCCAATGATTTCTTGATCCCGTCGATTTCGCTCGTGAATTTGGCCTCCAAAGCTTCAATTTTGTCGTGGGATCTTGTCGTAGCCGCCATAGATCGTCCCGTGCTCTGATACCAAATTGTTAGGAACCAACAAAAAATATGATTTTTATTGAGAAAACAATGGAAATAACTAGATAATTGAATACAAAAGGTGTATTCTCCTCCCAAGACGCCGAAGAGGACGTCCGCACTCGTTTAATCTAAGAACTACTCCTAGGACGCTCAATAGAGAATACCTCAAAATATCAAGCATGCCCATAAATGACGGCTACCCTCCCCCTTATATAATAAGAATTAGGGCAAAGGGAGGGCTTGCGGCTAAGATAGGAGGGCCAAGGGGGGGTGCGGCCAGCCATGGGCTTGGGCCCATGGCGCGGGAATTAGACCCGCTTGGGTGCGGGTCTATCACAATGATACATTCCTTAACCTATTGATTGATGGAAAAATGCTTTTCTAGATCACGTCTTTTATTAACAAGTAATACCACATATAAACTATAAAGGACCAACATGAGCTTGACTTAAGCGGCAACACGTCCCAATTTTATGGGAGATTGCGGGTTCAAATCTCTTCATCTGTTGTAGCATGTAATTTTGAACTAAATATGTAGTAGCATAGTAGACATGCTCATTATGCTACTCAAGTTCACAATATAGAGACGCAGTCCATGCAGGCGACGATGACTCATGTGCGTTGGAGTTCTTTCTCCTTTTAGGGAGCTTTGTTCTCCACTATGGTAGGGGTTCTATTTATCCCTTTTGGGGGATGTTATGTGGCCTAGGGGTCTGGAAAAAAAACCATATATAAAGCTCGTATAACCGTCCAAGCCTCCTTCCCAAGTGTTGAAGCCTTGTACTATCAATTTCAAGTACATTCTTTTTTGATGAAGTTTTATATATTAACCAATAGCATTCTATTTTTTCCTGTATTTGTACTCTTCTGTTGATGTTATTTTACTTAATGTCATGTTTTGATCCAATATGACCCAAGCTCTTAAACCCCCTGACCTTAACAGTAACATACTTCAGTCCATTTTAGCAAACTTGCCTCCACTAGCATCACGAGACTGTAAACTTGGTCTTTTAAAAGTTGTATAGTTCTTCATAGCTCATATCCACTCAAGCAACTAAAAGTAATATATTTATCCGAAAAAGACATATGGCAGAACACTGAATTAAGAGACACTGAACCGCAATTTCTATTTGTAAATTACTATTTCCAAAGGCTGATATTTATCATCGCTTGATTTGTACACTTTCAACAAAAAAAAAATTCTTAAATGCATCATAAACGTCTTCTTTCATACAAATGACTAGTGTGACTGGTGTTGCTTTGGGCTAATATGAGAACTTTTAAAGGCGTATCTTAGCAAAGAACTTTTATGTGGTTGAGCTGCTTGCTACCTGTAATATTTTGAATGTACTAAGAAAGATCAGTTCTTGAAATAGGTTCATTTGAAAGTGTTTGGATAAAAATGGATGCGAGACAAATTATAGACAATTCATAGCAACAAATACTGAATAATATGATGAAATTGAGAGCTTCAATTAACCAGCAAATTTCATGGGAGATTATGTGAGGGAAAAGTAACAAGAGAGAAAAGAAGAGATGACATGGATGGGCTTTTAACTTGAATGGTTGAGAAATGCTAGCAATCTGGCATCTCCAAACTGCAACTCATTGACTTCTCTCCCCCCCAACTTATCGATGTTTCGTTAATGCAATTCTCGGGTCAGCCTTGTCACAAATGCTCAAAGGCCATCTTTAATTAAAACTCGTCGATTATCTATTATACAAATGAGGGATGTTTTTGAATGTGTTTGCTGACTCAGACAAAGAGGCGAGCAGAAAGGCGGTTAAGATTTAATCTTAAAGAATCAACGGTTCGGATGAGATTTTGTGAAAATTTTGGAAGGAACTAAATCTGGAGTAAAATAAATTTTGAGAGAACTAAAATTTTAAATTTTGGACGAACTAAATATGGAACGAATTAAATTTTAGGGGATCTAAAATTTTAAATCTTGGATGGAACTAAATTTGGATGGAACTACATTTTGGGGGAACAAAAATTTTAAATTTTAAGGGAATTAAAATTGGAAAGAACTATATTTTTTAAGAAGTTAACCGTACAAGCATTTGGGGCTGTTATGTGGCCGATGGGTCTTAAAAAAACCATATATAAAGTTGGTATAACCATCCAAGCCTCCTTCCTAAGCGTTGGAGCCTTGTACTATCAATTCCAAGTACACTCTTTTTATGAAGGCTTATATATTAACCAATATCATTCTATTTTTTCCTGTATTTGTACTCTTTTATTAATGTCATGTTTTGATCCAATATGACCCTAGCTCTAAACCCCCTGTCCTTCACATTAACTTACTTTAGTCCAATTTAGCAAACGTGCCTCCACTAGCATCACGAGACTGTAAACTTGGTCTTTTAAAAGTTGTATAGTTCTTCATAGCTCATATTCACTCAAGCAGCTAAAAGTAATATCTTTATCAGAAAAAGACCCATGGCATAACAATGAATTAAGTGACACTGAACCACAATTTCTATTTGTAAATTACTATTTTCAAAGGCTACCATTTATCATCTCTTGATTTGTACAATTACAAAAAAAATTTCTAAATGCATCATAAAAGTCTTCTTTCATACAAATGACTAGTGTGATTGGTGTTGCTTTGGGCTTGTATATGATAACTTTTAAAGGCATATCTTAACTAAGAACTTTTATGTGGTTGAGCTGCATGCTACTTCTAATATTTTGAATGTACTTGATAGGATTTTCTAGGTTTTTGTTGATAAAAATATGATATTTTGGGGTTTTCTAGTGTTTTGATGGATAAAGATAGGATTTTTGGTGGAAAGGTGGGGTTTTAGGGTAAATGTGAGGTTTTATGTTAAAGGTGGGCTTTTAAGGGCTAGAACGAGAAGATTTGGGGGGAAAGTCGTTGCTTTTTATTGATAAATACCTGAAAATAGAAAAGATACAAATGGTGGCCATGTTAAAGAGGTGGACCGCTTTACCAAGTCACCAATTCTAGAGGAGGACCGCACTCTCGAAAATAAAGGGAATTCTCAACCTCTCTCAAAAAGTTATCTCAAAATGTGCATGAGAATCCCTAATCCCCCATAGCTCCTTACAAATAATAAACTGAAAACTGAAAATTACAAAAAAGATACCTAAAACTGAAAATTACAAAAAAGACCTATAGAAATCCGAAAATTAGGAAAATGAACATAATGGGACAAAACCGCAAATCTGAAAATCTGCGATCCCATCCATCAGTACGGAGAAGATCAGTTCTTGAAATAGGTTCATTTGAAAGTGTTTGCATAAAAATGGATGCGAGCCAAATTTTAGACAATTCATAGCAACAATATTGAATAATAAGATGAAAGTGAGAGCTTCAATTAACTAGCAAATTTCATGGGAGATTATGTGAGGGAAAAAATAATAGGAGAGAAGATAAAAGATGACATGTATGTGCTTTTAACTTGAATGGTTGAGACATGCTATCAATCAGACTTCTCCAAATTGCAACTCATTGACTTCTCTCCCCCAACTTATGGATGTTTCATTAATGCAATTCTCTGGTCAGCCTTGTCACACATGCTCAAAGACAATTTTTATTAAGACTCGTCGATTATTTATCATACAAATGAATGATGTTTTTGTACGAGCTTGCCGACTCGGACAAAGAGGCAGGCAGAAAGATAGTTAATATTAAAGAATCAGCGATTAGGTTGAGATTTTGTGAAAATTTTGGGGGAACTAAATCTGGAGAGAGCTAAAGTTTGGGAAACTAAAATTTTAAATTTTGGTCGAACTAAATCTCGAGCGATGTAATATTTAGGGGAGCTAAAATTTTTAGTTTTGGACGAAGCTAAATATGGAAGGAACTACATTTTGGGGAACTAAAATTTATAAATTTTAGGGGAACTAACTTTGGATAGAACTGGATTTTTGAGGAAACAATTTTTTTTGAAAAGAATGTACTTCTTAGTAGGAACTATTGCGGTTAAAAATTTTTATTGGGAGATTTTTTTTCGGTGGCTGGAAATTTTTTTGGGAATTTTGAATGAGGTTGAATTTTTTAGGGTACGATATTTTGAATGAGTCTGCAAATTTTTTGGGGTGGAGATTTTGAATGAGTTGAAATTTTTCGAGAAAATATTTTGAATGAATGTTCTTTGACCTATAGGTCACGTGTTATGACTAGTAAATTTTTCATCACCAACCTATAACTGTCACATGTCATCACTGCAATTTATCTTGAACTATTAATTTTAAGTCTAAGTATGCTAAATTAATACCTGCAATAAACTCATTTCATATGTTGTCTAGTCATAATGTCATAGTTCCATACTGTAGTTAAATATGGCCTCAACTCCTTACATGCGGTCTCTACATTTAATGACAGTTTCCTTCGAGCAGATGTCATGCTTTCTAATATTATTGTCAAACTGCAAACTTGTTTTTTCGTTAATGTTGTTGCTCCCATGGAAAGATAAATTCTTCGCCTCTTTTTATGAGCAGATATGCTTTTTATCAACATGCCAAACCTAAGCCAAACCTCCTGCCATAGAGTTTTAGGCATAGTGCATGCATCTTTTCTTCTTGTGTGCACTGCTTCAAATAAGTGGCCATATTAACACATGAAGCATCCAATTATGATCATAGTCAAAATCAAAATGGTTATTTTGTTTTGTTCCGTAGGTGTCATTACTTATATATTGCGTTGTGTATCATAATTCATAAGTTACATCAACCCTCGAGAAATAATTGAACAATTAAGCATATATCTAAAAACTATGGATGCAATTTAAATTGAAGTATTTAATAATTAATGAGAGTTTAAAACACATGTAAGGCACAAAATTCAAGTATAAGTGCATGTGCATGTGCACTTAATAATCAGGATCAGTGATCCCAATTACTTCTGTTACTTGATCTTTAATAATGTCAAGTCAATGGCTTTCATATAAAGCCTTTGTTATTTGGGGATGAGAGGCGCAAACTTGTTATTTTGGGCCATAGGGGCATTTTTGTAATTATAGACAAATCAATCCTTTATTGGTGCGGGGTGCACGTGTATGTCTTTTATTTTATGCTTTCATATATGTTTCAGTAGTTTAGATCTGTCTTTAGGGTTGGTTAGACCCACACCAAGATAGTAGATTTTCATGGCTAGGGTTAATGAAATCCTTAGGGCTGTCATTAAATGGTTTAATGAATTTTATTCCGCTGTCTTTTGTACTTTTATCGTTCGTCCGACGTAGGACGTGCGTACATTTTGTGCCCTAAGGGCTATCAAAACCCAACATTGGTAGGGTGGTCCTTTATACAGTAGAGGCTAGGCTAGGGCTAATGGAATGTTGACTATTATATTGAATTGAGAAAGAATATGCTAGATTCCTTGTATCTAGTGGGAGAGTTAGACTTCATCTCGAATCAAAGCTAAGATAGCGGTCCTCCTCTTGAATTGAGGCCATCTGTCTTTGTAATTCAGTTTGATTATCAATAAAAATCCCATCTTTTCCCCATAAAAAATCCAATCTTTCCATCAAAAATCCTATTTTATCCCTAATATCAGATCCATATCACATCAAATTGGTATTAGAGCATAGATCTTGATGGCGGCTGCGAAGGTGGATGATTGGGATGAAATCTTGTTGTTCATAGCTAAGATGACGCAAATCTTCGAAGAGAGGAAGCAAATCCTTGATGAGGCACATCAAGAAATTTCGAAGATTTTTTGTCCTATAAAGGAGACTACCAAGCCAGATCTGAAGACGAACAAGGACATCGACGCAGATCTAGGACCGAATGCGATGCTTTTGGCCAATGGGAGGAAGCAGGAGGGACCGACGGCCTCCTCATTGGTTGCTAGGGGCTCCGCGGCCCACACGACAGGCCGTCAAGAGCAGGGCGAACCCCCAGAGGGCCTCCTTGGGCAAGGCAAGCCTAGGGCGGGTCGCCCTGAGGGCCGCACGCCATGGGCAAACCCCCATGGCCTGGTGGCCCTTGGGCGGGACGTCCTAAGGCCCGCAAGCCTTGTGTGAACTACCCAGAGCTTGGCCGTCCTTAGGCAGACCGTCTTGGGGCATGCGAACTCTGGACAGGGCCACCATGGACCGGCGTCAATTTTAAGTGGGCCATCGGCATGGTTTTCAACTGGAAGACTCACGAGCATCGGCATCAGCATTTTGGGCATCGAAAACCTTCAGTCTGGCTTCGCGATCACTGTAGATTCCTTCTGGGTTTTGCAGAGGGTGATGGTGACTTTGGATGGCCCAACGACAATGGTGGATGCGTTTCGAGCTTTGATCCAAGAGGGAACGAGCATCCTTAGCACACCCATGGCGTTCATGTACTGCCTTGAGGCAAAGGAGGGTTTTTGAGGGTGGAGTAATGTTAGATTTAGAGATGAGAGGGGCAAACTTGTTATTTTGGGGTATTTTGTAATTATGGAAAAATCAGATCTTTATATTGCAGAGGGGCTATGGCTAAGGGGATGTTAAATATTGTGTTATATTGAGAGCGAATATGGTAAATCCTTTAGATCTAGTGGGAGAGTTAAGCTTTATCTCGAATCAAAGCTAGGAGAGCGGCCTTCCCTTTGAATTGAGGCCACCTATCTTTGTAATTCAGTTTGATTATCAATAAAAATCCCATTTCCCCCATAAAAATCCAAATTTTTCACCAAAAATCCTATTTTTATTCTTAAAATTAGATCGGATCGCATCACTCTCGTATTCTTCAATCCAACCATGAGCCCAACCCACTTGCCCCCTCATTGCGCTTCCTTGCAATCCTACCAAGCTCCCAAGGACATCACGCTATCTTCTATTGTCCTTTGCAACCTCACGATCCACATCAATGAAACCCGTCATAGAATCAAAATTCCTACCAGTCATTTTTCTCTCATTGATGTGAAATGTTCTTGTCATTAGCTTTTCATGTAACCAAGCCATGAGTCATCTACATGTCTCTCTTTTCCATTGCCATGTGAGATTAGATGAGAACAAAACTATTGAAGCTTAAAGCGTAGTTTGGGTTGTGCAAGTCTAGGGAAAGTTATTTATCAAAAGTTATACAAAAGGGCCACACAAGATTTTGCTAAATCTCCTTTTTTTGCTCTGACAATCCAGCAATATTTAGTTATACAGCCACCATACGACTTTTGTTTGCCAAATTCACCGAGAAATCCTCCAAATTCGATTCTATGTTAGGATCACTGAAATTGCAGTGGAGAGATGGCCGGTGGTGATGTTGCCGCTTACTGCAGCATGCACACACACGCACACGCGCGCGTGCACACACACAGATAGAGGTTTGTTTTGGGAGCAATTCCTAGGTGAGATATACAGGACATGGAATAGATATTGTTTTTAATGGATATTAATCTTGATTAGAAGGTGAGGACTTGATTGCTAATTAGGTGTGCAAAGATACCAAGTTGCACACATCCAGAGGCACATCAATCCCATATAAATAAGCAATTAGACTTTTTTAAGAGTAGTGAGAAAATGTAATAAACATTAAGCAATTCGACTTTTTAAAGATTAGTTAGAAAATGGAACAAACAATTCCCTCAGAGTTTTTGGTTGACGAAGAGTTCTTTTTTAAAGCAAGGAGTCCAAAATTAGTGTCACGCCCCGCTTCCCAAGTATGGAAGGCGAGACGCGAAAATGTCCGCTCAGACTTGAAGCTGTGAAGCTACAGTCTGATAAGCGTCTGTGTGTTCATCCATTCGCAGATTCTTGCATTGCAATGAAACAACAACAATAATAAATATGAACGCAGGCAACACAATAACCAACATTCAAAACATCCATTTCATTATTCCAAACATCCACAAATAACGTCATAAAAGAGAACATGAGTCTGAATAGAAGGCCCCAAGCATGGCCGAAACTAAAACAAGAAAAGGGTGCTACACACCGAAAACTAACAGCAACAACTAGGTGAACCAACATCAACTAAGAAAGCCTTCTGCTGAGACTAAGACTGGTCTCCGGTGTCCTTTAACTGGACGTCAGCAAAAGCCTCGGGCTCGACGTCAGCAAACTGGTTGTCCTCAGCGACAAACTCAGACTCTAAACCTGACATGTGACACCCAAAGAGAAAAGGGCACATGTCAGCAAAAATCTCCAAAAGGAAAGAGGAGACTTTTGTGCAAGGAAACATAAAAGTAAAAGAATGCAACTAGCAGTTTAAAATGATGATGACATGGCATGATATTTTAATGAATGCACAGTTTAAACATGGACATGATATTTTGCAATGCATGACACGTCGTAGCAAAAGCTACTAAACAATATTTCATGAGAATCAGTAAAACATGCGTTCGCGTCGTGTACAGGGTTTACGCCTTTTAGCTGAAGTTGTTGATCGGGCACGCTTCTGATGCGGCTCGGCTAGTCCAAGAGGCGGGCCATGCAGATGTGGAGGGGGCTCCGGTTCGGGTCTATCAACGGAGGAGGCGACTTGGGTCCACCATGGACCCGGTCCTAAACTTGTAATTCTGCAAGAGAAGGGGAGGGCTAAAGGGTAATTCAACATTTGCTAATCCCTCCCCTAATAAAGGGGCCGGCCGGCCCTAGCTCGGTTTTTATCGAAGAATTGACAAATGTATTATTATTTCCTTAGAACCCTAGTTTAATCCTCTTGCTAATTAGTTGGTCGTTTTCTTAAATCTATTATTCTGGGAATTAATTAGTATTTTCATATCAGCTCTTCGTCATTTAAACCCTAGATTAGGAAGTCCAAAACCATAAAAATCCCACCTTTGATCCCCACAAAAAGCCCTAATCATACCAAATTGGTATCAGAGCGGTCGATCTATGGCAAGCACACGATCCAAGGAGCGGGTGAAAGTTTTGGAAGAGAAGGTTGAACGGATGGAAGCCCAAATCAGCAAGGGTTCCATCGACGTGAGAAGGGAAGACGCCGAGATAGCCGCGGAGATCCGGGGAGAGATGAAAGAGAACCAAGAGAAAACGGAGGCGAAATTGACGGAATTAATGGAGGCTATAGCGGCATTGACCGCACATCTCGTACCGAAGGGGGATCCAAGCAAAAAGGAGCCACCTTTGGTGAAGGACAAGGGCAAAAAGACAATTTTTTCGAAGGGGCCGGAGCGAGCTGTCGATTTTGGCCTCGACTCCCGAGACAAGGATTAGGGGGAGTACTATGACCTTCCGCCGCTGCGCGTAGACGAGGGAGTCACCGGGGGAGTTTTCCGCCCCCGGGTGGGATTCCGGCCACCCGTCAAACCCCCACAACCCTCTGGGGGGGCCGACGAACCCTCAGAGGGTTGTGGGGGGCCCGCCAGGCCCCCAGGAGGGGCGGCCGCACCCACCGCCCCTCCCTCTGGGGTCGGCGAGCCCAGGCGGGGCTGTCTGGGGGCCGCCGGCCCAAAATCAGGGCCGGCCGCCCCCGGCGAACCCCTGGGGGGCTTCGGCCGACCCCAGGGTGGCTTTCCGAGCCCCGACTGACAATCGGGGGGGGGGGGGGGGGGGTGGGGCACCGGCACTCCAGGATGCCCGCGTGACTTTTTCCAGCAGATCCGGGCCCTTAGGGGCCCACGTCGACGTCCGAGGAGCGCAATTTCCAGGTTTTCAGCCCTTTGGGGGACCCGACAGAGGATTTCAACAGCCTGGAGGGCACCCCCAGTTCACGGGTGGCCCGTCGACCCACCCTCCACCCTTCGGAGGGGTGATGGGTGATTGGAGAGCATACCAGGGCCCACCAGGGGGTCACCAGACAGAGTATTGACATCCACAGGGGGACTGGCACGGTCAGGGTGCAGAGGGAGGAGTCCGAGATCGAGCTGAGGCATATGTTCCAGACAGACGACAGGGGTACCAGCAGAGGGGAGGATTCCATTAGTAGGAGAGAGGTGGGTACGCTGGCGAGAGACGTCTGAGGAAGCTCGAGGTGCCCATCTTTGAGGGTGGAGACCCAGATGACTGGCTGTACCGGGTGGAGAGGTATTTGGAGGTGTCAGCAGTCTCAGGAGAGGATTGGCTTCGGGCGATAGGCGTCTGTTTGGAGGGGGAGGCCTTAGGCTGGTTTCGTTGGACTGATCATCAGCAGCCATTTCAGACATGGGCGGAGTTTACGTCGCTCTTGACGGAGCGATTTGGTGCATGACAGTCTGGTGGCGTGTTCGAGAGACTATATTCTCTGAAGCAGGAGGGGAGCGTAGGGGATTATATCAAGAAATTTGAGTCGCTCTGACACCGAGTTTGGGGAGTATCTGAGGAGTCTTTGGAGGGCTGCTTTATGAAGGGGCTGAAGCCTACGGTGAGATCAGGGCTGAGGCAGTTCGAGCCAGTGGGTCTGCGCGGGATGATGACATTGGCGAGGAAGGTGGAGGACCATCAGGAGACAGAGCGGAGAGCCTGCGGGACGTGGGGTAGCGCCCTATTCAGGAGTCAGGCGGCTGCTACAGGACAGAGGACTGCACCATCTTCAGGGACCACGTCTTGTCAGGGAGCTACAACCGTTGTTGGGGGCGGTAGAGACAGGAGGCAGGAGCCCCGAGCTGGGGGGCAGGTGCGGAGGATGACAGATGCCGAGATACGTGAGAAGCGGGTGAAGGGATTGTGTTTTTGATGTGATGAGAAGTTCACCCCAGGACACCGATGCGTTGATCGGACTCTCCAGATACTGATAGCTGGCGATGAGGAGGGATAGGACGAGGTTGTCATCCTAGAGGCAGGAGAGGATGAAGAGGAGGTAGAGCACCAGCACTTGGACTTCGCGGAGGTGTCCCTAAATTCCGTGGTAGGGTTCACGCCGAACCATACCATGAAATTAGTGGGACAGGCGGGCAGCCAGGAGATTATAGTGCTGGTCGACAGTGGGGCCACCCACAACTTTATTTCCAGCAGGTTGGTGGGGGCACATGGACTGCAGGTGAGTGGCACGGGGTGGTATGGAGTGATGCTGGGCACATGACAGGTGACACACAGCACATGTGTCTGCCGCGGGGTGATTGTGGCCATTCTGGGAGTGCAGATTGTCACCGACTTTCTTCTCTTGGAGCTAGGGAGCACCGATGTCATCCTGGGGATGAAGTGGCTGCAGACCCTCGGAGAGACCAGGACAAATTGGAAGATGCTGAGGATGGAGTACCAGGATGGGGGAGGACAGTGGTATTGCAGGGGGATCCCATCCTTTGCCGTTCTTTGGTGTCTTATAAGGCCATGTCCAGGGCGATCCACACGGCGGGAGGATGGTTCTTGGTGGAGCTACAGGCTGTGACAGCATCAGTGCAGGGCGAGGACTAGACATAGGTGGTGGTACCGGAGGTTGAGCAGCTGCTGGCTCAGTATGAGGAGGTTTTTCAGACACCTCAGGGCCTGCCACCCCACAGAGATCATGAGCACGCCATCGTCTTGAGGGAGGGCGTGTCCCCCATCAGTGTGCGGCCCTACAGGTACCCACAGGTACAGAAGGATGAGATAGAGAGACTGGTGGAGGACATGCTGCAGGTAGGAGTGATACAGCCGAGCACTAGCCCATTCTCTAGCCCGGTTTTATTGGTGAAAAAGAAGGATGG
The DNA here is from genome assembly GCA_030789695.1 of Scilla litardierei. NCBI lineage: Eukaryota > Viridiplantae > Streptophyta > Magnoliopsida > Asparagales > Asparagaceae > Scilla > Scilla litardierei. Next base: position 50,287,585 of record CM061132.1, on the reverse strand, counting down.
CAGTTGGAGATTCTGCGTGGATTACAGGGCCCTGAATAAGGAGACGGTTGCAGATAAATTCCCCATCCCTGTGATTGATGAGCTGCTGGATGAGCTCCACGGGGCAGCCTGCTTCTCCAAGATTGATCTGAAGTCAGGTTACCATCAGATATAGATGAGGGCGGCCGACGTGCCCAAGACTGCCTTTAGGACTCATGAGGGGCATTATGAGTTCCTGGTCATGCCCTTTGGCCTGATGAATGCCCCGGCGACATTCCAGGTCTTGATGAACAAGGTATTCCGACCCTACCTCCGGAGGTTTGTGCTGGTATTTTTGACGACATCCTGGTGTACAGTCGCAGCATGGAGGAGCATGTGGGGGCATCGACGAGCAGTGCTGCATGAGTTGCAGGAGCAGCAGCTGTGTGCTAATAAGAAGAAGTGTCTGTTTGGGCAGCTGCAGGTGGAGTATTTGGGATACATGGTGTCTGCAGAGGGGGTGGCGGCGGATAGGGCCAAGATTGCAGCCATGTTAGACTGGCCGATACCTACCACCTTACGGGGGCTGCGGGGCTTCTTGGGCCTGACAGGGTACTATAGGAAGTTTGTCCAGAGATACAGTATGATTGCTTGGCCACTTACCGAGCAGCTCAAGGACAGCTTCCATTGGGGCGATGAGGCGACCAAGTCATTCGAGGCCTTGAAGCAGGCGATGACGACGGTGCCTGTTTTAGCACTTCCAGATTTCAGTTGACCTTTTGTGATAGACATCGACGCGTCTGAATATGGGTTAGGCGCCGTGTTGATGCAGGACCAGAGGCCGATTGCTTTCTTCAGCCAGACTCTGTCAGCACGAGCGAGGCTGAAGTCAGTATATGAGCGGGAGTTGATGGCGATTGTCCTGTCCATTCAGAAGTGGAGGCCCTACTTATTGGGAAGGAAGTTCATAGTGAGGACCGACTAGCGGAGTTTAAAATATCTGTTGGAGCAGCGCATGGTTACCGAGGAGCACCAGAAGTGGCTCTCCAAGTTGGTCCATTTCACATTCGAGATACAGTACCGCCCAGGCCTGGAGAATAAGGCGGCAGACGCCTTATCGCGTCGCGAGGAGCATGCAGAGGTGGCGGCCATTTCAGCACCGGTCCTTCTTGACTGGGAGCCGTTGAGCAGGGAGATTGAGGCTGATGAGGACCTGGCGAGGATACGTGAGGCACTGCAGCAGGGCTCCGCTGACTTCCAGGGGTACAACATGGACGGACAGAGGCTTCTATACCACGGCAGACTGGTGATTCCCAGGGGCTCCGCTCATATCCCGATGATTTTCCAGGAGTTTCACGGCAGTGCCATCGGCGGACACTCCGGGATACATCAGACTTACAGGAGGATGGCGAGAGAGATATACTGGCCCGGGATGAAGAAGGACATTGCCCAGCGGATAGCAGAGTGTGACGTGTGCCAGCGTCACAAATACTTGGCAATGGCTCCAGCAGGACTCTTACAGCCGTTGGCCTTACCAGAGAGAGTCTAGGAGGAGATCAGCATGGATTTTATTTAGGGGTTGCCGCGATCAGAGGGTTACAGTTCTATACTAGTGGTGGTCGATCGGCTTAGCAAATATGCCCATTTCATACCCCTCAGGCACCCGTACACTGCAGTTACGGTGGCAGCAGCTTTTATGAAGGAGGTGGTTCACTTGCACGGGTTTCCTGCCTCCATAGTGTCAGACCGCGATAAGGTGTTCATTAGCAGTTTCTGGCAGGAGTTATTCAAGGTGCAGGGGACCAAGCTGCGGAGGAGCACTGCCTATCACCCACAGACGGATGGCCAGACAGAGGTAGTGAATAGGAGTGTGGAAACCTACCTGAGATGTTTTGCGTAAGATGCGCCGAAGCAGTGGGCCAGATGGCTGGCATGGGCAGAATATTGTTACAACACCTCGTACCATTTGGCAGCACAGAGCACTCCTTTTCGGATCATATACGGTCGGGACCTACCTCAGTTGATACACTACAGTCGAGGGGACACACCGGTGTCACATGTAGAGGAGCATTTGACTGAGAGGGACAAATACCTGGAGGAGTTGAAGAAACACCTGTTGAGAGCCCAGCAGAATATGAAGACCAAGGCTGATGCACACCGGAGAGATGAGCAGTTTGCGGTGGGAGACCGGGTTTACCTGAAGCTCCGACCATACAGACATAGGACATTGGCCCGTCGGAGCAATGAGAAGCTAGCAGCCAGCTACTATGGACCCTTCGAGGTGGCAGCTCAGATTGGGAAGGTGGCCTATCGTCTGCAGTTGCCGGTCACCTCCACTATTCACCCAGTGTTTCACGTATCGCAGTTGAGAAGGGCCATTGAGGATCACACATTATCACCCACCTTGCCACCCACTTTGACAGAGGACATGGAGGTGCTTTTGGAGCCTCAGGAGATGACAGGGATCCGGCAGGCTACAGACGGGACACAGGAGGTGCGCATTCGCTGGCGGGGCTTACCAGACTACGATGCTACATGGGAGTCGGCCACAGTTATCCGCAACCAATTTCTGGAATTCCACCTTGAGGACAAGGTGGCACTTTGGGGGGAGTAATGATGCGGCTCGGCTAGTCCAAGAGGCGGGCCATGCGGATGTGGAGGGGGCTCCGGTTCGGGTCTATCAACGGAGGAGGCGACTTGGGTCCACCACGGACCCGGTCCTAAACTTATAATTCCGCAAGAGAAGGGGAGGGCTAAAGGGTAATTCAACATTTGCTAATCACTCCCCTAATAAGGGGCCGGCCGGCCCTAGCTGGGGTTTTATCGAAGAATTGACAAAGGCATTATTATTTCCTTAGAACCCTAGTTTAATCCTCTTGCTAATTAGTTGCTCGTTTCCTTAAATCTATTATTATAAGAATTAATTAGTATTTTCATATCAGTTCTTCGTCATTTAAACCCTAGATTAGGAAGTCCAAAGCCATAAAAATCCCACATTTGATCCCCACAAAAAGCCCTAATCGTACCAACTTCTACGCTGAGTGATCGCTTAACCCTACACCTCCACGTGTGTATGAACGGGCGCTCATCTTCTGGATCACGAACCAGGAAGTGTTTATGGCATAGGGTTGACCTAGCCTCATTCATGATGTAGGAGTCAAAATCCTACTGCTGCAGCTTACATTTCAATAGTAGCGTGTGCTACACATTCATGACACGACATACAATGCATGATATGGCATATGATATGCAACAGTTATAGTATAAAAACAGTTATTGAATTCGTACAGTTTATCGAAATTAAACGTGACATATGATATGCATGAACATGGCAAGTGTGTCGGATCTAGCTTTGTTGTCAAGCTAGATCAAGTATGGTGTCGGATCTAGCTTCGTTGTCAAGCTAGATCAAGTATGGGTGTCTAGGCGACTATCATTTCACCGCCTAGTATCTTTTACACAAAATACTCAAAATAGCCTAAACATGGATTTAACAATAATCTGAGCAAGTTTCACTTGCCTGATACAACGTCCGTAATCCTCAGTTCAACAGTCTAGAATCTCCTTATGTGCTCAAGTCAACATCTAACCTACAGTCCCGTATTCATTTATCTTCAATTAGTGATTTAACCAAAACAATAAAATTATGATTTTTATCTTGTTTAAACATGCAGTGTTTGGGTTTCTTACGGATTGGGGATTACCTCAACACGACGCGAGAGCTACACTGACGTCGGGTAGCGACGTCAGGGGTTGGACTTCGGCAACGAGCAAGGTACGGGGCTACGGCGAAGACGTCGACAACTAGAGGCAACAGACATCGGCGAAGGTGGGCGCATGAGGAAGACAAACGGCAGGGGCTGCCGTGGGATCGTTGCGCAAGGGAGTGCGCGGCAACGACGCAGAAGGGGAGGCGCGGCCTGGGGATCAGCTGCGCGCGAGGTGTTGTGGCCTGGGGATCTTGCGGCAGTTGGTGGCCGCGGGAGCAAAGGTGCGCGGCTGTCAATGGGGGCGCGCGGCCTGGTGTTGCTGCAGCTGGGGGCGGCCGCAAGGAGAGGGGTGCGCCTGCTGTGGAGGCCGCGGCGGCAGTCTAGGGGATGCGGCCTGTGCGCAAGAGAGAAAGGGCGGCAGTTTTCGTGGTAGGGGGAGAGAGTTGCGGCTGCGTTTGATGAAAGCCTTAGGGTTTGTGGGTTACGTTATAATAGGAGAGGATGTTGCTAAATAGAGGTAGAAAGGGGGTAGTATTAAGGTGATTGGAGAGAGTGTGTGAGAGGGGGAGAGTAGAATAGGGTGTAAATAGCTAGTGAATATATTTGATGATACGTAGGATTCCTAAGTGATTTGATTTGATATTTGAAATTCGAATTAATTAGGGCTAATTAGAGATTAAAAGATGATTAGGGTGAAAGGTCGGTCTAACAGTGTCCGATAATTATAAGAAAAATATCGGAACGACCGTGTCGACGAGAGGATCGAGACTACGCTGATCGGTCACGTGCTATGTTAACGGAAAACAGAACTAAAAATAAAAGATCAAACGTCGAAGTCTAAAGTTATGACACCCCCTCAAAAAAAACTGTTTTGTGGAAGAATGTGCCGTGAAATGACGTTCACAAAAATTTCCACAAATAAGTACTCTCTCAGAGGGTCACAACGATATATAACTTTGCGCGTTCGGGATACAAGAAGAGGTCACAATAAATACGCGTACGAACAAGAAGGTACGCGTACAAAAGCACACGGTCGAAAAAGCGACCGTGACATCCTATCCACTTTATGAATGATTCTGCCCCAGAATCAACATCAACTACTGCTCCAGAAATAAATGCGGAAAGCACTCTCTCATCTCTTCCTCGCGCTCCCAGGTAGACTCCCCAGGTGAACCATGATGCCACTGCACTCTAACCAGGTCGACGTTCTTATTCCTCAACTGCTTCTGCCGTCGATGTAGAATCTCTACTGGTTGCCGATCGTAGGTCAGGACCGGACGAATCATGATCTCCGAGAAATCCACAACATGAGCTGGATTACTGACGTATTGACGTAACTAAGATACGTGAAACACGTCGTGAACTCCCTCCAGTGATGACGGCAACGCCAAGCGGCAAGCCACTGCTCCAACACGCTTTAGGACGTCAAAGGGTCCAATATACATCGGACTCAGCTTGTCTCTCTTACCAAATCGAATAACTCCTCGATTCGGAGAGATCTTGAGGAAAACATGGTCTCCAGGCTGAAACTCCAACGGTGGCCGTTTAGCATCTGCCCAATGCTTGAAACGGTCTGGAGCGATCCTCAGCATCTCCCTGATGTTCCTCACAACATCCACCGCCTCAACAATCATCTCTGGCCCTAACAGCTCCATGTCGCCAATGTCATCCCAGCTCAGTGGCGATCGACATTTCTTCCCATAAAGTGCGGCAAATGGTGCTATGCCAATGCTCGCCTGGTAGCTGTTATTATAGGCGAACTCCACATGATGAAGATAATCCTCCTATAATCCCTTGAAGTCCAACATGCACGCTCTCAGCATGTCCTCTAAAATCTGAATTGTCCTCTCGGACTGGCCATCTGTTTGCGGGTGGTACGCGGTGCTGAAACTCAGACTCGTACCCAGACTCTTCTGCAGACTCTACCAAAACTGAGATATGAATCTTGTGTCTCTGTCCGACACGACACTCACGGGGACTCTGTGAAGTCTTACGATACATCACTATCTATACTAGCTATACTAGGGAAAGGAAATAAAAACAGAGAGTAAAAGAATTTACATCCATGTATCTCCTTGCTAGTGTTTCCGTCGACTGTCCCACTCGAAAAGGGATGAAGTGCGCAGATTTGGTCAATCGGTCTACGACTACCCAAATCGCGTCATTCTGCTTCGGACTCCGAGGCAGTCCAATTACGAAATCCATAGTGATGTGTTGCCACTTCCACTCCGGAATCGGAAGTGGCTGCAGCAATCCAGCCGTACGCTGATGCTCCGCCTTAACCTGCTGGCATACTAAACACTTGGCAACACTCCGTGCCACACTCCGCTTCATGCCATGCCACCAGTAGTTCAGGCGAAGGTCCTTGTACATCTTGGTGACTCCAGGATGTACAGAATAAGGCGAACTATGTGCCTAAACAAGTAACTCCTCTCTAACATCTCCAGCTGGCACACAAATTCTGGCTCTATACCTCAGCGAGCCATCCTCATGAATCAGAAAGTCAGTCCGCAGACCGGCTTCTACCTGCTCAGAGATCTTCTTCAGCTTCGGATCTCCAGCTTGACCTGCCTTGATCTGATCCACGATCGTCAACTGTATCTGCATACACATCAGCGACGAAACCTCTCCAGGAAGCACAATCTCAATGCCTGGCTCACAGAACTCATGTTGCAACCTCCACTGTGAAGTCAACATCATAATTGCTGGAAGTCTGCTCAGGGCATCATGAACCACGTTCACCTTGCCAGGGTGATACTGCAAGTCGATCTCGTAATCCGCCATGAGCTCCAACCACCGACGCTGTCGCATGTTAAGCTCCTTCTGAGTAAAGATGAATTTCAAGCTTTTGTGATCAGGGAAAATCTTCACTTTCTCACTCAGCAGGAAATGCCTCCAAATCTTGAGCGCAAATACGACTGCAGCCAACTCCAAATCATGCGCCGGGTAGTTCTTCTCATAAGCCTTGAGCTGTCGAGAAGCGTACGCGACCACTTGTCCATGCTGATGCAAAACGCAACCGAGACCTTTGCCAGCTGCATCGCAAAAGATCTCGAAGCCACCATTCCTACCAGGCACAGCTAAAACAGGTGTTGACGTCAATCTCGCCTTCAGAATAAAAAAGGTCTCCGCACAAGCATCGAACCAAACGAACGGTATATCCTTCCTCGTTAGTCTAGCCATCGGCTCTGCAATACGAGAGAAATCCTTGATGAAGCACCGATAATATCCTGCTAGCCCAAGAAAACTCCCGATCTCTGACGCTGTCCGCGGATTCGGCCACTCTATGATAGCCTTGATCTTCTCCGGATCCACGGATATGCCATCTCCTGACACCATATGTCCAAGGAAGGCAACTCTATCCAACCAGAACTCGCACTTGGAATACTTCGCATATAGACGATGCTTCCTCAGAATCTCCAGAACTGTCCTCAAGTGCTCGCATGCTCGTCTTCCAACTTCGAATAGATCAAGATGTCGTCAATAAAGATAACGACGAACTTATCTAAGTAGTCGTAGAAAATCAGGTTCATCAGGTTCATGAAAACTGCGGGTGCGTTGGTCACACCGAAAGGCATAACCACGAACTCGTAGTGTCCATACTACGTTCTGAATGCTGTCTTCTGCACATCCTCCTTCACTCTCACCTGGTGATATCCGCTCCTGAGATCCAGTTTAGAGAATACCCTCGATCCTCCAAGCTGATCGAAAATGTCGCCTATACGCGGCAACGGATACTTGTTCTTGATGGTAACGTCATTCAACTCTCTGTAGTTCACGCACATCCGACGCGAACCGTCCTTCACCCGCAAAACAGGTGCTCCGCACGGGGACACGCTAGGATGAATATAACCCTTCTGCAAGAGCTCGTCCAACTGCCTACACAGCTCCTCTAACTCTGTCGGAGCCATACAATATGGTGCTTTCGAAATGGGCTGCGCTTCCGGAATAAGATCAATCGAGAACTCAAGAGCTCGATCGGGCGGCAGTCCTGACATCTCCTTGGGAAAGACGTCATCGAAATCTCTTACCACAGCTGGTATACTCACCTTCATCTGCATAGCTACCAGCTCCACCACTTGCTTGGCCCGAAATCTGACAGGCCCAAGCGAACTACTACCGCTGCTGAACTCGAAGGTCGGGTGACCTGGAATCTCAAACACCACCTTCTTCCATCGGCAGTTGATTGTAGCAAAGAAACCTCCAAGCCAATCCATCCCAAGAACGGAATCATAATTGGTAATGTCATTGACGATAAAATCGGCATATAGCTCGTGTCCACAGACAACCAAAGGACAAGATCGGCAACCAAGGGACACTGAGATCACACCATTCCCCGTATCAATATCCCAACTCTTGGAAAGAGGGGAAGTTGACAGAGAATGCTTGTCCACAAAACTCCGAGATAAGATGCACAGGAATGCACCGGAGTCGAAGAGAACCCGAGCAGAAAAAGCACAAACAAGGATAACCCCTAACAAACAAGCTAGTAATCAAAACCTATTCTAGCACAACAAGATCTAATCTAACATGCAAGATCAACTAATGAAAAAGTAAAGACTAGTCTGAGGATTACCTGTAATAATGCCGTCCTCAGCCTCCGCCTCTACTGCAGTCATCGTGAAAGCTTGCTTCCTAGGCTGAGCTGCCTGCTGGAAAGCCTGCTTTTGGGATATAAGAGGCGCTCCACGACCGGCAGCTACTGCAATCCTTCACTGAATGCGTAGCGTTGCCACAAAGTAAGCACTGGTCCAACAACCTCCTGCACTGCTCCTTCGTATGCCCAGCTTTGCCGCAGTGGTAGCACACCTTCTGACTAGGCCCACCTGGCCTCTTAAACTGCGCAGATTGATTAGGCTTCAGCACAGGTCTAACCACAGCTCTGGTCTGCTCCATAGGCCTCTTTCCTGCACCTGAAAACTGCACCTTCTGATTGGCAATCAACTCCTGCCTCTTCGCAGCTATCAGCCACTTCCGGTACGAGTCCAAGTTCGAAGAAGACATCAAACTCTGCAGATTCAAGGAAAGACCCTGCAGAAATCGCTAAGCTCGATCCTCAAGGGTCCGCACCAAATTCGACGCAAAGCGGTACAACCTGGTGAACTCCTGGTGGTACCGGTCCACGGTCAGACTCTCTTGCTTCAAGTTGATGAACTGCTGTATCAACTCCTTCCTGGCAGCTCGAGGAAAAAACTCCTCATCAAATCTAGCTTTGAAAGTGGCCCAAGGGATAGGCCTTACCAGCATCTGTTCCTCAGCATCCCATCAACTGGGGGCATTGTCCTTCAGCTGCTTCTTCACCAACTCTACCCATCCAGCCGGGTCAATCTTCGAAAGAAGCAGGTTGTCCTCAATGTTCCTCATCCATTCATCAGCAGCCAAAGGTCCTTCTGATCCAGTGAAGTACGTCGGGCCCAGCTCCCGAAACTGCTTCGCTCCAGGCTCGAAGCGATGTGTATTCTGAAGCATGTCCTGCTGTACTCGCATCATCTGTTGCATCATCCTCATCATCTTAGGAATGGTAGCCTCTCCATCAGCACCATCAGCTCCAACACCATCTCCTGCTCCACCACCAGCTCGGGTAATACGTCTTCCAGCCATCTAAGACAAGGAAAACGTACAGATTAGAATCAAATTTTATGTCTCGAATGTTCGAATGTTTCAATGGATGTTATTATTATTATTGTTGTTTCGATATTTCGCAGGTGCAACGACCTGCATTTGTCACCACAAAAACCTGTCACGCCCCGCTTCCCAAGTATGTAAGGCGAGACGCGAAGAGGTCTGCTCAGACTTGAAGCTGTGAAGCTACAGTCTGATAAGCGTTTGTGTGTTCATCCATTCGCAGATTCTTGCATTGCAATGAAACAACAATAATAATAAATATGAACGCAGGCAACAAAATAACAAACATTCAAAACATCCATTTCATTATTCCAAACATTCACAAATAACGTCATAAAAGAGAACATGAGTCTGAATAGAAGGCCTCAAGCATGGCCGAAACTAAAACAAGAAAAGGGTGATACGCACCGAAAACTAACAGCAACAACTAGGTGAAATAAAAGCAACTAAGAAAGCCTCCTGCTGAGACTAAGACTGGTCTCCGGTGACCTCGAACTGGACGTCAGCAAAAGCCTCAGGCTCGACGTCAGCAAACTGGTCGTCCTCAGCGACTAACTCAGACTCTAAGCCTGACAAGTGACACCCAAAGAGAAAAAGGCACATGGCAGCAAAAATCTTTAAAAGGAAAAAAGAGACTTTTGTGCAAAGAAATATAAAAGTAAAAGAATGCAACTGGCAGTTTAAAATGATGATGACATGACATGATATTTTAATGAATGCAGCAGTTTAAACATGAACATGATATTTTGCAATGCATGACATGTCGTAGCAAAAGCTATTAAACAATATTTCATGAAAAGCAGTAAAACATGCGTTCGTGTTGTGCATATGGTTTACGCCTTTCAGCTGAAGTTGCTGATCGAGCACACTTCTACGCTGAATGTTCATCCCTTAACCCTATCCCTACACGTGTGTATGAACTGGCGCTCATCTTCTGGATCACGAACCAGGAAGTGTTTATGGCATAGGGTTGACCTAGCCTCATTCATGATGTAGGAGTCAAAATCCTACTCGCCTCAGCTTACATTTCAATAATAGCGTGTGCTACACATTCATGACACGACATACAATGCATGATATGGCATGTGATATGCAACAGTTATAGTATAAAAACAGTTATTGAATTCGTACAGTTTATCGAAATTAAACGTGACATATGATATGCATGAACATGGCAAGTGTGTCGGATCTAGCTTCGTTGTCAAGCTAGATCAAGTATGGTGTCGGATCTAGCTTCGTTGTCAAGCTAGATCAAGTATGTGTGTCTAGGCGACTATCATTTCACCGCCTAGTATCTTTTACACAAAATACTCAAAATAGCCTAAACATGGATTTAACAATAATCTGAGCAAGTTTCACTTGCCTGATACAACGTCCGTAATCCTCAGTTCAACAGTCTAGAATCTCCCTATGCGCTCAAGTCAACATCCAACCTACAGTCCCGTATTCATTTATCTTCAATTAGTGATTTAACCAAAACAATAAAATTACGATTTTTATCTAGTTTAAACATGCGGTGTTTGGGGTTCCTACGGATCGAGGATTATCTCAACACGACGCGAGAGCTACACTGACGTCGGTTAGCGACGTCAGGGGTTGGACTCCGGCAACGAGCAAGGTACGGGGCTACAGCGAAGACGGCAACAACTAGAGGCAACGGACAGCGACGAAGGTGGCCGCGGGAGGAAGACGAACGACAGGAGCTGCTGTGGGATCGTTGCGCAAGGGAGTGCGCGGCAACGGCGTAGAAGGGGAGGCGCGGCCTGGGGATCAGTTGCGCGCGGGGTGTTGTGGCCTGGGGATCTTGCGGCAGTTGGTGGCCGCGGGAGCAAAGGAGCGCAGCTGTCAATGGGGGCGCGCGGCCTGGTGTTGCTGCGGCTGGGGGAGGCCGCAAGGAGAGGGGCGCGCCTGCTGTGGAGGCCGCGGCAGCGGTCTAGGGGATGCGGCCTGGGCGCAAGAGAGAAAGGGCCGCAGTTTTCTTGGTAGGGGGAGAGTTGCGGCTGCTTTTGATGAAAGCCCTAGGGTTTGTGGGTTACGTTATAATAAGAGAGGATGTTGCTAAATAGAGGTAGAAAGGGGGTAGAATTAAGGTGATTGGAGAGAGTGAGAGAGAGAGGGAGAGGGTATATATAGGGTGTAAATAGCTAGGGAATATATTTGATGATACGTAGGATTCCTAAGTGATTTGATTTGATATTTCAAATTTGAATTAATTAGGGCTAATTAGAGATTAAAAGATGATTAGGGTGAAAGATCGGTCTAACGGTGTCCGATAATTATAAGAAAAATATCGGGACGACCGTGTCGACGAGAGGATCGAGACTACGATGACCGGTCACGTGCTAGGTTAACGGAAAACGGAACTAAAAATAAAAGATCAAACGTTGAAGTCTAAAGTTACGACACCCCTTCAAAAAAAACTGTTTTGTGGAATAATGAGCCGTGAAATGACGTTCACAAAAAATTCCACAAATAAGTACTCCCTCAGAGGGTCACAACGATATATAACTTCACGCGTTCCGGATACAAGAAGAGGTCACAATAAATACGCGTACGAACAAGAAGGTACGCGCACAAAAGCACACGGTCGAAAAGCGACCGTGACATTTTAGCTAACAGTTGAAACACGTTATGACATGTTTAGCACGCAACTATTGCCACTGTTAGAATTTTTTTATGAAAATAAACTTCAAGTTGGAAACTATGTACTCCAGGTAGCAGCAACACGAACAATAACTCAGTAGCAAGTACTGACAAAATAGCAGCAGCAGAGAGAGTGATAACTAACTATTGGCAAAGTAGTAGCAAGAAGAAAATAATTGAGTAGTTGGTGCTGACAAGAGTAGCAGCAGCAACTGGTTAGCAGCAACAATTGCAGTAACCAAGTAGTAAGTACTAACAAAAGAGTTTAACGCTAATTAATTAGCTCAAAATTTTGGAAATGACAATCAAAACATGAGAGCTAAACATTAATTAATCTATTAAAACATAACCAAAAAAATAAAATAAAATTTGTAGTTAGAAAGCAAGTATTACCTTACCACATGCTTAGTCTACTTAACTAGCATAAATAACAAAATATTAATAGTTAAAACTTACAGCATCATCTGTTTACAAAAAAGAAGGGAGAGGATAGAGAAGAGACGAATGCAGGGATGAAGGAGCTTTATTTTAATCAATGAGAGCCTCCTGTAATTGTCGATCCACAAGGCCTACTGAAGCTCCCTTTTCGGGTTAAAGAGGGGGAGGGGTTTCATAATCGCTTTGGTTGAATCTTGTCTTGTTTAAATACATATAAAAAGGGTATTCCCTTGTCATATTTTGATAAAAAGGATTCAATTCAGTAAGGCAACTGAGAAGAACTATTGGTCCAATGGACCGACTGATACATATGATACGACAGGGTCCCAATGTCGTTTGATATTACCACTATGCAATATTCACATGCCAACTGTAGCCTTTTTGGATACCCATATTATGTCATAGGACATGAATTAGGATTCGGATCATATTCATAACTACGGTCAAGACACCACACTAAGATGGACAATTTTTGCATTAAGGCAAATTTTTAAAACAATTTACTAAAACCGACCAACTTCAAAACTTTTTACCAAAACCGACCAAGTCTTGGTCAAAGCAGCTCGCGCGCGCATGGGGAGGCTGCTCATCACTGGACGCGGTTTGAAACCGCGTCCAAATTTCATTTTGGACGCGGTTTCAAACCGCGTCCAGTGCCCAAGATAACTCCTGCCGACAGCTGATGCCCTGGAGCATCTTCCTTTCCTTTGTTTCTTCCTCGGACAGAAGCGATCTTTACTCCTTGTGCGAAGCATGGTTTGAGGTTTCGGCCGAAACCATTTGGTTTCGGCCGTTTCGTCTCGGTTTCGGTGGAGAGCGGTACGAAACCAAGCATCTTTTCTCGGTATCGGACGGTTTCCGGTGGTTTCGGATGGTTTCGGTTGGTTTCGGACGGTTTCGGATGATCGGAGTTCGGTTTCGTCCGAAACCAAAAAAAAATGTGAAGAGAAGAAATAGGAGAAGAAATTCAGAAGAGGTATTTTAAACAATACTAACCTTTTGCCCCTTCCACCTTCCGATGTAGCTTCCTCCTCTTCAGATATGTTGCTCTCGGATGCTAATTTTTTCATTCTACGAGAATTAAGAAGAGCTGAAGGAGGAAGAAGAAGAGCGGAAGGAAGAAGAAGAAGAAGAGCTGAAGGAGGAAGAAGAAGAGCGGAAGGAAGAAGAAGAAGAAGAGATGAGGAAAGAGGATAGAGCGGTGGAGCCTTCACTGTGTTCACGTGGGAGAGAGGGTGAGCCTTCACGTGGCTGAGCCTTCACGTTGGTCAAAAGAGGCTGTCTTTTCTGATGTACAAAAAAACAGAGCCAGTGAGGCAACTGTGCTTTGTTTGATACATTAGCCAACTGTCTTTGAGCTGGGTCCACCACGTGTGTTAGTTGGAGGGGCCACTAATTGCATTACACATTTTTCTGCCCATAATTCATTTATTTACAAGTTTGCCATTGTCATTTACAATTTTAATGGCAAACTTGTAAATAAATGCAGTATGTTTAGTAAAATGTGTAATGTGACTAGCAGCACTAAGAAGAGCTGGATAATGGGCAGTGGGCACGGCACTAAGAGGAGCTGTATTACTCAACTGTGACCTGCAAAGGTGAGCAAATAATGTTGACATATATTACATTAACAAAGTGAAGGAAAAAATATCCAATACGAACGAAACCGAAACGTGCTTCCGAAACCACCGAAACGGACGATACCGATACCGAAACCTAAATTTTGGGAAGAGCGAAACCGAGACCGAAACCGAGACCTAAAACCTTGGTGCGAAGTAAAATTCTAACCATCTCACGGAGGTTTTGGCGATTTGGTGCGTCTCCTAGGTGATTTTGAGGGGAGAAATCTACTTCATAATAAGATATATGTTCTTGAAATAATTCAAATTTTGATGGTTTTAGAGAAATTAATAAATGTCAATTATGTGTAGGGTTAAAATAATGGCAAGTGATAGGATGTTTGTTACATGCTATTTTGATGGAGATTTAATGATTAATGAAAATCACGAACCGAAGTATGTCGGGGGTGCTGTGAGACCAATTACTGTGAGAAGACCGTCAACATATTCTGAGCTAGTAGATCGGATATACATAGGCACACGGATAAACCGGCAGGAGTTTGCATTGAATCTGGTGTGCAAATGGCCAATAACTGATCAAAGATTTACAGCGGTTAAGATATCAGATGACGGGGACGTGAAGATTCTATTTAACTTGGGTGAAGTTCAACGATCAGTTGAAATATATGTGGAAAAAGAAGCAATAATCAACACCAGAGTGAGTGAACCACATGGCACATTTACTCGTATGCTGGATATTGGTAATGATTCGGGTGACTTTATGCCTATAGAGAATATGGCGGGAGAAGGATGTTCGTATAACCAACAAGAGGATACGTAAGTATAGAAAGTTTTGAAGTACTAAATACGTTTATGTTATAGTTGTATGAAGTAAATTACATATGCTAAACAGTTCAATTATTCATATGACATTTGCAGTTGAAATGTTGCGGGACAAGAAGATGATGCAAATGCAACTTACTCCACTTATATTCAAGGTCCATCTGTACCAGAGACGATGCCCACGCAAGAAAATGTGATTCCTGAAGATATTGACAGACCCACATATATTGGAGCATCGACGTCTATAGCGAGACAGTTGGATGACGAAAGTGATGGCACGGATAATGATGAACATCCTAATGTGAGGGAGGATAGCATGCATGTTGCTGCCGATCTAAATGCAGATGATACAGAATGGATACATCAATCTGTTGCAGACAATACAAATGTGCAGTTTGAAGAGCCGTTGCCAGATGGGGAGGATAAGGAACAATGGGTAAACACTACAATTATGAGGAATACCCAAGAAAGGCATCTGATAGAGCCTAGGCTTCCCAGCAGTTCCGGAGTTTTCAACGTCGGTGATATGTATGATATAAAGATCGACTTGATAAAAGCAATAACGGAATGGAGCATCGGGCACAATGTCTCATTTAGACCAATCAAGACAAACAAAACTTGCTATTCCGTGATATGTGGCTTGAATCATGAAGTGAATCCGCATACTCAAGATGAGGGGAGTAGGAATTGTCCTTGGAGGATTTATGCAGCGGTGGAAAAAAGAACAGCTGGGAGGTTCAATATAATAAAAGTAGGTGATGAACACACCTGCAACAATCCCACTCTAAATACTGATCATAGTCAAGCCACATCATCTTTCATAAGTTACAAAATTATGCCCCAGGTGAAGACCAAGCTTGATATGACACCTGCAGAAATACAAGATGTCATTCATGCCATGTTACATATCAGAATATCATATCACAAAGCATGGATCGAAAGCTTTAGCGAGGATATTTGGGGATTGGGAGGAGTCATACAAGAGGCTGCCACAGTACTTAGAAGCCATCAAGGAAAGCAATCCTGGAACAATGTATAAAATTACATATGAAACTATCGGGCCAAGAGTGGCATAGTTTACAGGAGTGTTTTGGTCTTTTGGACCATCAATTCAAGGGTTCAAACACCGCATGCCGGTCCTAAGTATTGATGTCACACATTTGTATGGGAAATATGCAGGGTGCTTACTGGTGGCTACAGGCGTGGATGCAAATGGGGGCCTATTTCCGTTAGCATTTGCAGTAGTTTCAGCTGAAAATGTAGAAAATTGGAAGTGGTTTTTCTGCTGCATCTATGAGTTGATACCGAGTGCCCGTAGAAACCGAACGATTACCTTCATTTTCGATAGAATGAAAGGTATTCCGAGAGCACTACGAGAGGGATGGCCAGGTTCTAGACACCATAGGTATTGTCTGCGCCATATTATTGCAAATTACACGGCGAAAGGGTTCCGAACAGCTACATTGGAAAATAACTTATGGGAAGCTGGCAATGCATCAGACTTGTTGACATATAATTTTTTTCGTGAAGAGATTAGAAAAGAGTCTATTGCAGCCGATGATTGGATTACTACAAACTTGGGGGCAGACACAAAGAGGTGGGTGAAACACGAAGATGGCGGTAGACGCTATTGTATAATGACAACCAATTGTTCGGAGAGCTTCAATGGGGTTCTTAAAGGAGCTAGAGCGCTTCCGATACAATCGTTGATTGCAAGAACCTTTTATAGGTTAAACAAGTATTTCTATCATAGGCAGCTTGATGGACTCCGTTGGACGACCACTTTCACACCAAAAACTGAGAGCATTATTGGTGCACGTGTGCAAGCAGCCCGGTGTTGCTACATCACAAGATTTGGTGACTTTGAGTGGCAGGTGATGGATACATATGCACACGCATATACCGTGACGATAGAAGGTGACCGTTGCACATGTACGTGCAACATTCCTATGCTTCAGCATATGCCTTGTGTCCATGTGATCGCCGCAACGTCAAGACATCAATATGGTGCCAACATATCATATTGGCCATTTTGTTCACCATGGTATAGTGTGAGTAAATATCAACTGTCATATATCCCAGAATTTCACCCTATACCGGATGAAAGGTACTGGAAGGAGTGGGATGGTCCCAGTTTACTTCCTCCAGAAAAAAGAAGACAACCCGGTCGGCCAAGATTGACACGAATTCAGGGAGAAATGGATCGTCCACGTGAAGGAAGCAGACAGAATAGATGCACCAACTGTCATCAGCTTGGTCATAAGAAATTACGCTGTCAAAATCCTCTACGCACATCATCGTATGTTCTTTTTTACATTTCATGTTTAGTCTTTATGAAAATACTTGTGTACTAACTTCAACCAATGTTGTAGGGCTCCATCGCATCGAGGAGGCGGTTCACGTACCTGAAGTAATATAATGCATCCGACTGAAGAAATTTCATGTCGCATATTATTTGAAATCTATGTATCGTATATGATATATGTGAATGGGAGTGTATAAGCTATATGTATTGGATCTGACGTGATATATGTGATGGATATGCGATATATGTAAAATCTTATATACTTTTGGAATGAAATCGGATTTATGTGATATATGTGTCTTATTTACTTTTCGAATGAAATGCACCTTTCTTGATATGTGTGTGCTATATGCGATAATGTGATGGATATGCGATAATGTGATGGATGTGTGAATGAGATGAGATGTGGGGTCGTGAAATGAGCTGGAAGAGAAGTTTGGGGCTGGCAGCAGCAACAACAGATGATGATTGCACAATTTCAGTGCAATCAGCAAGCTGCATAGGAGCAAACAGGCAAGGGCAATTTATGAAACCGCGGCCAAAATGCACTGAATTTGGACGCATTTTTGGCCGCGGTTTGAAACCGAGGCCTAAATTGCCCTTACCTGTTTGCTCCTCTGCAGCTTGCTGATTGCACTGAAATTGTGCAATCATCATCTGCTGCTGCTGCTGCCAGCCCCAAAATTCTCTTCCAGCTCATTTCACGTCCCCACATCTCATCCCATTCACACATCCATCACATATCGCATATCCATCACATTATCGCATTTTCCATGACATATATCACATTATCACATTTCCAACTCATATCTCATTCCACGCAGCTCAAACATATAAAACCCACATAAATGCCATATTTCAACACATTGAAGATAAAATTTCAGATTTCATTCCAAAATTAAATAACATTTCGACAAATTTAAACACAATGAAAATAGCTTTATTACATTCATTTCCGCCTATGTAAAAACATGCTCATAAGAGACCCACCACGCCTGTATGTGAGAAACCGACCTCGCTGAGTTGATGTGTCCCCTTCCATTTCTGGTTGGGTGTGTTGTGTCAGGGAAGTGTCAGCTTCATGCACATGAGTCTGATGTAGATCGTCTGCTAGAGTCTGATGTGGCTCATCTCTCATAGTCTGCAGTGGCTCGTCTGCCAGATACTGCTGACATGGGTCAGCTTCAGGGACAACAGTATATGGAGGAATAGGCTGAGACGTGATGGCTTCATACCCAGTATATGACTGATAATGCTGAGATGGGTCGCCTTCATACCCGGGATATGCCTAATACTGCTGATACATACCGACATCATAATCGGTATATGGCTGCAGCTGCTGAGAAGTGCCGGCCTCATAACCGGTATATGGCTGCAGCTCCTGATACTGCTGAAAGGTGCCTCCATCCCTAGCTGGCTGATACTGCTGAGAGGGGCCTCCTGCATCCCCGGCTGGCTGATACTGCTAAGATGTGCCTGCTTCATCCCTGGCAGGCTCTTGCCATCCTGCACCCTCACTTCTATGTCGTGTTCCGCAGAGCACCTGTCCGATCTTATTCCTAATTTGAAGGATCTGCTCTGGGTCACGTGCTTCATAAGCACGTGTACACATATCCTCTAACATTCTGAGTGCGTCGGTCTGCAAAACAAATGGAAAAAATATATATTAGAAACCTATGTATAAAATAAACAAACATACATTTTAATGCTAAACAAACTAACATCTACCATTTCCCGCTCGATTGGACCACGAGGCATGTAACCATACGGGGGTTCTTGCCTACTATATATCCACCTCCGTGTGATCCTCCAATACCACTCCATATATACATCTAAACTGACATCATCCCCCTGCTCAACAATATGTGCAGCCCTATCGTGCCACTTCATGAGGAGCTCCACAGTGGCTTCAGTCCATGCTCTAGGGTTCATGCCGGTCTTCACTGGCATGCTTGGAACCGCTTCTGGAATATGCTGCGGTATACCAAATTGGCGCATAACACGATCTGGGACATGCATCACAAATACATCAAAGCAAACTAGCGGTACACGCGCACGCCAGCTCTGATTTTCTAAAACACATAAATCAGGAAGATTCTGATATCTCTGAAGATATGGCTCCCAGATCACCTTAAGGAAATGAAAATTATGAATAACTTATCAGAATTCGTAATATTAATCCATCGTTCATCACATCAATGTATAAAATTTACAACTTCTTACCTGCGTCGGCTCTAACATGTCAATCTCGTTTCTATCAAAATCCAGTTGCCGTTGAGGGTTTTCTCTGAATGATAATGGCACATTCCACCTGCACCCTAAAGGGAGGGCGCCATCCAATATGTCTTGGGAGCAAGTCGGTCTGCCTATATGCAATCTCTCCTATGACCATACCTGTGAATATGAATTTGTCAGTGACAGTTACTATATAAAAAATATTACAATGAACTTAAGTTTCAAATTGTATACCTGCAACAAGGTGGAGCATGCGTATAACCCCGTTGTTTCCCTTCTTGCCACCTTACTTAGCTCTGCGTACAGGTGAGCAAGCACAGCACTACCCCAGGAATAATCTCCAATGGCCTCTATATGCTCCATCTTTGTCAACCACCTAAGATGCACTGACCCTTTACTTGGATCTGGCACCAATAATATGCCTATCATATGCAAAATATATGCCCGAGTATATTGCTGAATCTCCTCAGGGGTGGCTTCTGCAGGCAACTCCATAAATGTCTCTCGTAACCAGCTCAGTTTTACCTTAGCTCCTTGGTTTTCTGTGGATGCCTGTCCAAGGAGTCGCTCCATCAAATCCGCCCAATTGGGACGGGTTGACATTCTCCATATAGGAATGCCCTCAACAGGAAGCCCCGTGATGACTGACACGTCCTGTAATGTTATCGTCATCTCACCTTGACGGAGATGGAATGTATTGGTCTCGGGCCTCCATCTATCAACCAATGCAGAAAGTAACACCCAATCCAACCGTATCCACTTCAACCTGGCACATACATCAAGCTTGGCAATATCCATTTAGTGTTCTGCACGCTCATTTAAAACCCATGCGGTATGTTTCCTCGTGTGGTCCACTACCAATATAATATTTGCAACCAAAAATATAAAATGTTACTATACTTCATGCAAGATTACAAAGAAAGATACATTGCGTAAAATATTAATTCATTAGTTTTGTTCATACCTGCCCAGGCTGTATATGTGCTGAACGATGTCGTGCCTGGTCATTCAAGACCGAATCTGAAACGGGTCCCGGGTCCATATCTACTAAAAAAATATATAAGATGAAAAAAATTGATATATGAAAAAGAAAAACATTGGATGTTGATGTTAATGATGAATTTTACAATCAACTAACATGAATTGTTGTTTCATTTAAAATTAATCAAGAAATTTATACATGACATTTGGTAGAAAATTTTATATCATATAATGGATTGATATTTCATCTAAAATTTTGTATTGGTGTTTCATCACTAAATACATGGCATTCCATAAAATTTTGTATGCTAAAATTTTGATTATGGAACACCAATACTCCTATAATGGTGTTTCATCTAAAATTTTAGCTTATAATTTTAGCATGCAAAATAAAATTTTAGCATTTCATCAACACTAATACTCCTAAGGCTCACCTAATTTTAGATCAGAGCCAAGATAAAATTTCATCAACCCTAAAACCCATTGACATTTGGTAGAAAACAAGAGCATCATGAACAAAAATTACAAGAAACATACCTACTGATGGATGATATTATTACTTTAGAGAGTTAGATTTCAATCCCAGAACGTAGAAGGAAAATAGGGGTGTTTTAGGGGTTTTGGCGAGGAAAGAAGAAACAAGGAAAGAAAGGAGGAAGAATGAAGATGAACCGGCGCTGTCCGCTGGAGAAGCTGTTTCAACCGCGTCCAAAATGAAATTTGGACGCGGTTTCAAACCGCGTCCAGTGATGAGCAGCCTCCCCACACGCACGCGAGCTGCTTTGACCAAGACTTGGTTGGTTTTGGTAAAAAGATTTGAAGTTGGTCGGTTTTGGTAAATTGTTTTAAAAATTGGCCTTAATGCAAAAATTGTCCCACTAAGATTTGTAATTAAGACACCATGCAAACACATCACAGCTTGGAAACACAATTAGAATGTTGGCAAGGCTTATGCTATTAAGGAACTCTAAATTAGAAATAAATCCAATGTTGCGCGAGCGGCAATTGGCATATTCCTAAAATGGTCAGGGCTAAGTGTTATAAGATGATACAAACTGAATATAACCATGGAACACTTGGGATCCTAATACACTTGGGATCCTAATACTTATGAAGTCCTCTTGCTTTTCATTCAAGTTCTTATCACCCTTGTTATTGTGAAAAGTTACATGGATGTTTGTCGGGTTAAGCAAGATTTATTTAAAAATAAACCATGGAAACAAGTAGAGGTTTTAGTTAATGCCGTCAGCTCACTGCTATCATAAAGTCCTTGTTCTTTTCTATTAAGTAGTAAATGTGAATTCTCACTCCTTAGTGCAGCAAATTACACCTTTAGATCAGTAGAGGTTTTAGTTAATGCTGTCAACTCACTGTAATCATAAAGTTCTTGTTCCTTTCTTTTTGATAAGTATATGTGAATTCTCTCATTCCTTAGTGCAGCAAATTACACCTTTAGATCAGTGAAATCCTCCTCAGTATACATTTTAATTTGGTGCAGATACCCACTGATTTGAATGGTTTATTAAATTAAAATTTATTTCCTTAAACATAAATCATTTAATAATTTAATTGATATTTGAGCTAACATTTTCTCTTCATTAGTTTATGTGCACTCTTTTTCAAATTGAAGAAGCAATATTTGTAGATTTAGCCTTTGTAATTTCCATATTCAAGCAATAAGTTTGATTTTCTCTAGTTGCCCTTATAAATTATTTATTTAGAAGAATATCTGCATCCGCTAGCTAGTCAAGGAGAAAGTCTCTCTTTGGCTCGATCAAAAAGACCACTCGCCAAAAAAAATTTCATACGATCAGAACCGTTCATTTTGATATTCATATTCTAAAAACCCAGAACATCAAATATCTAGTGAACACAATAGGTTTTACTCATTCCTTGATTCATCGCACATTTAATGGTTTTATAGTAATAGATTTTTTTTTGCAACGACGCTGAACAAGTAAAACTAAATATTTGATATTTTAGGGTTTTAGTTTATGAAGATCAAAGTGAATGGTTCCAACCATCCAAAAATAGTTGAGAGTGAACTTTTTAACGAGAGATATGGAGGAATTTTCTCATTGATTAGCTGATGCCCATATTTCTCTTTTATCTAAATTCCTTTTGTAGTTAAACTGTTTACATCAATGGTCATAGAAAGGTTTCCTGTTTTGTAATATTGTAATGAATTTTTTGGGAAAAGTTTTAAGAAAAATATGCATTTATTATATTTTTTGCATGAACTACCTTGGAAGAATTAAGTGTTCTTATTTATGTTGTTAAATTTACACAAACCGGCATTATGTTTGAGCTGCCTAGAAGGTGTCATGTTTCTTTAAGGCAGAGTATGTTCGGATAGCCCCAATCTGAAGGATTATAATACTACATGTCATTTTTCATATGGATTAAGGCAACCCAAAAGATTGGCTCGTTGGTTCATATTTTTTGACAACAAATTGAACCGATTATAATCCACAAAAATATGTAAATCCTTTGGATGGAATAAGGAGGTCTTGACTTTTTTTAATCTAAACAATTTCTTATTGTCACGGAGTTACTTTTTCCCAAAAATCAATGACATGATGGAACTAATATGTCATCCAAACTAAGCTATTTGTTGAAATCTGAAGGATGTTCACCCTTTGGATATGTGCAATCCAATAGGTGCATTCTAATGGATTCTCATTTAGGATTTAATACTTTGGATTTTTATCCCAACCATCCAAACAAGCACTAAAATTGTCCACTCTAAAAATCCCACAAAATCACTTCTATAAATTATCCTAATCTATCCAAACTCGACTCCTTTACTTGCAATATCAAAAGATTGGATCCTGAATACTAGTGATGTTATAAATTAGCACCTCTGTCATTGAAATGTTTTGCACTTATCTGACATAGCTGACACCACATTATTTAGATATTCTTTAAACTTGTGTCTGACACTTGTAGAATTCCCCCCATAATTTTATGAACTTTTTTGAGTACTTGGGCACTTGTTGGACATGCTTCTGACTCTTGGATTATTTGATGCAGAGAGTAGATTAGGATATGAATGTTCGTTTTTTTTCATGTTAATTTATATATAATGCTTGTAGAAGAGTATCAAAATGTACACCTGACAGTGTAATATTATCTCTCTTTCGTTTGCCTGTTATATTTCTCATTTCTCCCATCATATGGTAAAGTTTTGAGCGATACAGTTAAGGTTGATTGTAAATCAAGGACTCAGTAAGTTGACAGGCTCGTCAGAAAGTAATCTACTTTGCCATAGAAACTGACTAAAGGAAGAAAAATTAATATGCCATATAAACTGATCATAGAATATGGCAGCAGATAATGCTGAAAAGCATTCCTCAAAATTTATGGAGGTCAGCTAAGAATTAAACCATTCATTTCTCTAAATTGTTTTGGTTTAGTAACAAAAGATTAATGTTTCTTCATTAAGGAACCTCTCTTTCTTTGACCTTTGAACCGCATTTTAAACTTTACACTAGCAACATTCCCAGAATTTGGATAAACACGTTACTATTCATGTGTGGTAGAAGCAATTTGTATTAGTGTGTGCATGTCCGGTCAGCTCCGTGCGTGTGGCATACATTCAGTAATCATGTATCGTCAATCCTACATTAACTTGTTCTTATAGAATGTGCGCACGCGCGTGTGTATAGAAAAGCTGTATGTTTTCTAAGTAATACCTTATGCATGGATACCGTACTTTTTTTTGGATGTGTCTAAATCTGAGTTCTTTCTCATCATACTGCAGTTTATAGAGTGGCTGGAAGCCAATAAACGCATAGATTTCACAGAGCGTGATTATGCTTCTCATCTGGATCTGACAGCCAAGGTACATGGTATCCAGAAGGCTGAAAAGTTCCTAGACAAAGTTCCACAAACCTTCAAAAGCGAGGTCCTTTATAGAACTCTTCTAGCAAACTGTGTTGCCACGGGCAACATCAAAAAATCAGAGGAAGTTTTCAACAAAACCAGGGACCTTGGTTTCCCGATTACAACCTTTGCCTGCAACCAATTGCTGTTGCTTTACAAAAGAAATGACCGAAAGAAGATTGCTGATGTCCTCAAACTGATGGAGAAAGAAAATGTCAAGCCGTCTGTATTCACGTACAGGCTTTTGATAGACACCAAAGGTCGCGCAAATGATATTTCAGGGATGGAAGATCTTGTGGAGATGATGAAGGCTGGAGGCATGGAGCCCCACATGGGAATCCATGCTATGCTTGCAAAGTACTACATCTACGGAAACCTCAATGAGAAAGCTGAGGCAGAACTGAAAAAAATTGAAGGGGATGATGTCACAAAGAACCGTGCTGCCTGCAAGGAACTTCTTCCTCTATATGCTGCTCTTGGCAAGGCAGATGATGTGGAGAGGATTTGGAAGGTCTGCGAGGCTAACCCCCGTCTGGAAGAGTGCTTAGCTGCCATCGAAGCTTGGGGAAAGCTGGGGGACATAGACAATGCTGAGAAGGTCTTTGAGTTCATGATGAAGACCTGGAACAAGCTCTCCCCTAGATTCTTCAATGCATTGTTGAAGGTTTATGCAAACCATAAGCTTCTATCCAAGGGTAAGGATTTGGCAAAGCGGATGTCGGAAAATGGGTGTAGGATTGGTCCTTTGACTTGGGATGCACTTGTGAGGCTCTACGTAGAGGCTGGGGAGGTGGAGAAGGCCGACTCAATACTTCAGAAGGCAGCGCAGCAGAATCAGCTCAGGCCACTATATAGCTCCTACATGGCTCTTCTAGAAAAGTATGCACAGAGGGGGGATATTCACAATGCTGAGAAGATCTTCCACAAGATGAGGCAGAATGGGTACGCGGGGAGGATGAGATTGTACCGGACCCTGCTTCAGGCCTACATAAATGCCAAGACTCCAGCTTATGGGTTTAGAGAGAGGATGAAAGCTGATAATATGTTCCCAACTAAGCAAGTGGCATCTCAGCTTGCGGCTGCCGATGCTTTCAAGAAGACAGAGATTTCGGATTTGCTGGGTTGACGGGGGCTTCTCGTTTTTTTTAATGAAGCCAGCTTTTTTTGCTGTTGAAAGCTGATGTATCAAGTGATAATGTTAGAGGTCTAATGCTCATTGGTATAAGAAGTTTGATGGAACCTGTATGCATGATTCTACTGTGACTTCTGCATAATGTATTCCTCCACTATGATAATTATAACAGTAATATTTTACTTGTTTTTTTTTCAATCAATGTCTAGCGAGCCAGTTAGGCTTGTTTTTTTGGTAAGTAGTTAAAAAAAAAGACAGTTAGGCTTGTTTGAGACAGACGTTTCTGATATTCGTGAGCAACCTACGAACAATCACGTGCAGTTATAAGCACAAGCACAGATACAGACATGCATGGTAAATAAAAAGCAGACACATATGTACAACAGATTTATCCTGGTTTGGTCGTCCCCACGACCTACGTCCAGCCATGAAAGCAACTAATATATTAGTATGTAATCAAGGTACAACTAGCATGAGTCATGACCCTAACCAACTCTCACCTAGTTTGTACGCACTTCCGCGTGCTCTATACTATCAACCTAGCCAGATGCTCTCGTCCTTGATGAGCCCCAACTCGTCAAGTCCCCCCAAAAAACACAAGTAACGGTTTTTTTTGGGAGGGGTGGTTGTGCTCTACACTATCAACATAGCCAGATGCTCTCGCACTTGATGAGCCCCAACTCGTCAAGTCCCCCAAAAAAACACAAGTAACGGTTTTTTTTTTTTTTTGGGGGGGGGGGGGGGGGGGGGGGGGTTGTGCTCTACACTATCAACCGAGCCAGATGCTCTCGCCCTTGATGAGCCCCAACTCGTCAAGTCCCCCAAAAAACACAAGTAACGGTTCGGGGGGGGGGGGGGGGGGGGGGGGGGGGGGGTTGTGTGAGTAGGCGAATAAAAATATTCGTGCAACTCACGAATAATCACACGCAGTTATAAGCACAGATGCAGATATGTAGGGTAAATAAAAAGCAGACACAGATGCACAACAGATTTACGCTGGTTCGGTCGTCTCCACGACCTACGTCCAGCCTCGAAAGCAACTACTAGATTAATATGTAATCAATGTATAACTAGCATGAGTCAAGACCCTAATCAACTCTTACTTAGTTCATACGCACTCCCGCGTGCTCTACACTATTAACTTAGTCAGATGCTCTCACCCTTGATGAGCCCTAACTCGTCAAGTCCCAAAAAAACACAAGTAACGGTTGGGGGAGGGCAACCCACGAACAATCACACACAGTTATAAGCACAGATGCAGATATGCAAGGTAAATAAAAAGTAGATACAGATGCACAACAGATTTACACTGGTTCGGTCGTCTCCACGACCTACGTCCAGCCCCGAAAGAAACTACTATATTAGTATGTAATCAATGTACAACTAGCATGAGTCATGACCCCAATCAACTCTCACCTAGTTCGTACGCACTCCTGCGTGCTCTACACTATCAACCTAGTCAGATGCTCTCACTCTTGACGAGCCCCAACTCGTCAAGTCCCCAAAAAACACAAGTAATGGTAAAGTTTCCCATACAGAGATCAATACACCAAGTGCACAAATATAAAGTAATAAGAGTTCAGAAGAGCTCAATTCGTGTCAGTGTGTCGTCTCTGTCATTCAGTGTAGGTCAGATCAGATCTGACAGGAAGTAGTCTCTGACTCCAGTCCCCTTCTTGGTCAGCAAGCTTGGAGTGGGGAAGCTCTCAGTCGGCAAACCTTTTGGTCGGCTATGCGACTAGGTCGGCAATGGAATTTCAGTCGGTCAGCAAAGGGTGCTTGGCACTGGCTGCGTGATTTGGAGCTTAAAGCAATGTGCTGCGACTTTGACCACTCTTTGCTGTTGCCGAAAAAGAACCTGTGTGCTGGGTACGTATTTTCTTTGCACCTACAAACATCAGAATACAAAATTATCTTATTGATTAATTTAAAGAGCAGCAAAGCACACCTTTCTCTTTATTTATTTATTTTTGTTTTGGATTCACATGCAATCAAAAGTTTTGAGGAGAGGAAAAAAATGTCCAGCCGCACACTCACCTTTTCAACCTGCAACAAAGAAACAAAGGTAAAGTAGAAAGGGTTTTGTTAACAGATTGCTTTAGGTCTCTCTCTCCCCCTTACTCCAAGAAATCACATGCATCCTCTCTCTTTTCATGCAGCCGCCCACTTGTTTGGGCAAATCTGGTACGTTTTTGGCAGTCTGCAAAAGCAAAAGAAAGGGTAAAATGAAAATGATTAAAATAGATAAGCTCTTGGAACTTGCGTGGCCATAGTCAATTGTTGCGGCTTGGCAATAGGAAGCCAAAGATTTGTTCAGCCTTGGAGCTGCGTGATAGCTTGTTCCCTTTGATATATGATGATGTTGAGCTTGAGGCTTTGGCAAGACTTGGTAGCATGTGGACCTTTCGGCTAGGGAGTTATTAGCTTGGGGTAGATGATGGATGCAGCAAGGAAATTTTGCTTGGGGGATGATGCTTCTCTTCTAGGTTGCCGAACTTGCCTTGGGATTTCAATGTGGCCGACACACCCTCCTCTTTGGATGCAAGGTTTAAATAGGGTTAGAGTTCCATATTAGGCTGCGGCAAGAAGGCTATGAGATCTCTTGAGATGATATCAAATCCCATAAGAGATGGGGATTGAGAGGAATTTGATATTTGAATTGGAATAGGGATTGTGGTAAGAATTGATAAGATCTCCATAGCAATCCTGATAGGATTTGTATTGGGAAGCTTTGAACAAGTCAACAATCTCTTCTCATCTCCTCATCCCCTTTGAACAAGTCCACTTTGCTATGTGTATAGCAATTACTCCATCTCGTTGGCTTGGTCATCGTTGGAGTATTTACGTCCTCGCCACTCCTGCAAACACTTAACACACACATCAAATCGTTCACACACATTTGGCGTCATCAAACAAGATCGTTGTATCCAACAATCTTCTCCTTTTGATCATGACAAACTAATATAAGATTTTCAATAACGATTTAAACATTATCATTGTGACATGTGTGTGTGAAGTATGATGGAGGATGTATGCAAACAATTTGTGACAATGATGTTCAAGCATACAAGCATGCAAACATGTGGCAATAATGTTTCTAGCATGCTCCCCCTTGAACATATATTCACCCAAGTAGTACCACACATAAGTAGTACCAAATCTTTCACAAATTTCCCCCTTGTTATATTCAAAAGCGAATTAATAAGTTAAAAAATACCACATGAAAAAGAGAGTATTATAAACAACAACTAGCATTTGCATGTCGACATTCATATAAGTAGCACTTCAAATACAATGAAAAATCATAATTTAGACTTCAACACCAACGTGTAAGTGTGATGATTAAACAATGAGGTACAAAGGGAGATACTTTCATAAATTCAACCAAACCAATCCACATTTTCCATGTAACTTTATATCACCTAGGATTGATTTTCCCACCTCATTAAAAATGAGTTCAAGGTACCACACCCCAAAACATAGCCTATAAGGACTCTTAGATGTGGGGGTGGCATTGCTTGACGAGTAAGAATACCAATGCTAAAGTTTACCCATAAAGCTTATGTTAGATACTCGTGGGTAGTGTAATTGTCAAGGATTGTATCCATTTTTCATACGGAGCATGTCTTCATTTTATTTGTTTCAAAATTATTTCTTTTGTGCTCAGTTTTTATCCATGGCAATACACATCATAACACTTAGATTTTCAGTTATTATTCATCCTACATTCACTTTCCAATATTCATAAAGAGTATCTCTAGAATTACAACAAAGTTTAATGCACGTGGAAGTGAAAGTAGGTGTAGAAATTACATTATTCATTTCATTGAACATGTTAAGGCTATTATAAAATCAAACATGCGCATGTAGCCATAATTATAATACAACAATTTCTACATGGATATGATTATCATTCATTTATATCAATTGAATGATGCAAAGAGAAAGATATGCATTAAGCTCCATTTTTTTGCTTTTTGACTTTTCATTATTTTTTTGTGTTTTCATTTATAATGAACTAAACAAGCTAGAAAGCAAACAAACTAGTACATAAAATAAAGATAAGAAATCAAGCACATAAAAAATAACAAAAAAACGCTATGAAGGCATGCATTAAGTTCAAAGAAAAAGATATACATTCGCGTCGACATTTGGCTAAGGAACTAAATAAATGAAGCGTTCAATTCATAGCTCCTCGCCAAATCTTACCTACACGGCAGATACTATGTGTGACCTTGGAATCCAACAAGGTCCACTCATCTTAGTCATCAAAGATTTAGGAACCCATATTTGTTTGAATTTAATATTGGTGTTCCTATATTTGCAATGATACGACGCGAGACCAATATTATCACGTGTAAAGCACTTTGCATAGGCATTTTAAACAAGGGTAGGCACATTGTGAAATTTCTTATACTTAGGCTTTTCAACATTTTTAGAATTAAATCCAAGTCCACGTCTATTGATGCCATATAATTGTTTTCCAAGAATAATATCCAAAGATTGTTTTCGTATGGAAAATTTCTTAATAGGCAACTCTAGACTAGTGACTTTGGATTTCAATATAGCATTTTCATTCACAAGTAGGGTGCATTTACTTATGAAAGCTCTCTTGTTTTCCTCTTCCTTCTTTTCAAAATCAAGCATTTTTCTTTTAAGATTGTTATTTAACATGCACAATTTATCATTAAGCTCTCTAATCACATAATCTTTTTCAGTTTCAAGCTTAATTAAATCTTGTTTAAGCATAGTAATATCATTCAATAAATAGGAACATGAAGAACAATCAGTTTTTTCATTCGAGCTAGCTTTCTCCTTTTTCAGCATATTAATGGTGGAATTACATGCAACAAGTTCTTCTTTGAGTTTTTCAATTTATTTAAAGAAATCACAATTTTCTAGTTGTTTTTCAAAGTTACTATCCCTATAGCCATCCACATCAGATTCTAGCTCAGCAATTTTATCTTGCATTTCTTTATAAATAATAAGAAGTTCAGCTCTACTACCAGATTGTACCTCATCGTGTTTGCCCATCAAGCAAAGGGAGGTGAAGACTTCAACCTCCTCATTCTCATCTTCACTATCCATGTCACACGTTCGCACCATAGCTTTTCCTTTATTATCCGCGACATTAGCTGTTTCTTGTAGGTAATTTCTTATTATGTGTCTCTGTTGGGATCCCAAAAACAGTCCCACATCGGAAGTGCAAAAGAAAAAGAAATAGTTTAAGTATTAGAGAGCCTCTCCACCTAATACCAATTGGTTTTGGGTTGGATACTCAATAATACTTAACAAATGGGGTGTGAGCCCAGTGTTATGGGCCTAGTATGGGATGTGCCCTTAGCAAGGCTATTGTTAGAAGCCTAGTATGAGATGGGTTTCTAACAAATGGGCTAGTGCTGGAGGCCTGGTATGGGATGGGTCTCTAACAATTGGTATCAGAGCTAGCCCCATGCTACGACCCACGTTACGGAAGGGGCGACCTGGGGAAGGAGCGACTTAAGAGGGGGTGACCTGGGTGAGGCCAGAGTGGGCCGTCGTGACGGTGGTTGTCGAAAGTGAAAGGGGAGACCTGGGGAAGGAGCGACCTAAGAGGGGACGACCTGGGTGAGGCCAGAGTGGGCTACTTAGAGTGGGCACCTCAGAATAGGCCGCCGTGGACGGCGTTGTTGGAAGCGTGGTGGTATGTTAGGATCCTAAAAATAGTCCCACTTCGGAAGTGCAAAAGAAAAAGAAATAGTTTAAGTATTAGAGGGCCTCTCCACCTAATACCAATTGGTTTTGGGTTGGATGCTCAATAATACATAACAAATGGGGTGTGAGCCCAGCGTTATGGGCCTAGTATGGGATGTGCCCTTAGCAAGGCTATTGTTAGAAGCCTAGCATGAGATGGGTTTCTACCAAATGGGCTAGTGCTGGAGGCCTGGTATGGGATGTGTCTCTAACAGTCTCTTCTTTCTGCATTTAAAATATTCCTGACTATTAATAGCTTTCTGTTCAGAGGAATTTCTATAACTAAAATTACTAGAACGAATAAACCTTTTGCCCATCTTAGATCTTCCTTGTCTTGTCTGAATATATCTCTTGAAGTTTCTGATCATTAGAGCTTGCTCCTCATCAAGATCGTCGTCGTTAGCTTGAAGAGCTAATGGTGTGGGAGCTTTGGCTTTTTCTTCAGGTTTCTCTCTAGATTCTTTACTTTGCAGCTCAAGCTCGTGGGACATCAGGTTGCTTATGTTGGATATGGACGACATAAATACACCCATGAGGGGATGTATGAGGGTATACGGACCTCAGATGTCGCGTGCACGAAGGCATGCACGAAGGGAACCTTTTCTCGTGTGAAAAGGACCTCTCGATAAGTGGAAAAAGCCACTCGATAAGTGGAAAAAGCCACTTTATAAGTGCAAAATGGCACTTGATAAGTGGATAAAGAAGAAGATAAATGAATGTGCTAATATAGGCTAATAAGCTTATATTTAGTTATTTCCTACAATAACTACCCCTAAAGCCTATAAATAGGACCCAAGGGTAAGGCATTCATTCACACTTTCCATGCCATAAGTTTGCATAAGGCATCTTATGTTCTTCTTCTCCCTTCCATTAAAATCCTCTTCTAGTTAGAGATTTAGGCGGTGAAACTCTGCTTCGATCCTCCGTGACGAAGTATCGACCGTTGTGGTGAATCCGAGGGCGAAGTTCCGAGATTACCGTGCCGCGTACGCAAGCGTAAGTCTCAACTTCATTTATCGATCCTAACATTGTTTTGGCAGGATCCTACATTGGTATCAGAGCCATATGGGTTCGCCCCGGTCAAAACCACCGCCACGTCGAACCGATGAACGAGGCGTTGTCTTTTTCACGAATGGGTATCCTACCATTACGGATATGGTAGGAACGCTTCGTGACGGAGAGAACACATCGGTTGTTCTTTTCACGTTAGGGTTTCCTACCATTACGGATATGGTAGGAACTCTCCGTGACGGGAAGAACCGACCGTTCATATCGTCAAGCTCGCTCTCTTCATGGATGCTGAGTCTCCATTCATAGGGAATGTGAACTCTCTTCATGTGGAGCGCATAGTTTACGAACTTTAAAGTGTGTTATTTTTCATTTTTGGCACACGGCCATTAGAGAATAACTACTTTCTCGACGAACGGGTGCTTCATCGACAAACGGGTGCTTCATCGAGGAAGATGATGGAAGTTATCTACATCGGAGAAGATGACTTTTGGTGCATGATCACCATGGCCAAATGGGCTATGGAGGCAACGCATCCTCCTCCTCATGCGGAGGGGGTTGGCTACGGCAAAAAACCACCACGACCACCCCGTCGAGGGGGAGGAGTGCATGCGGCCACCCCATGCAAGGGGGGAGACCGGCCATGGCCGGCCTAGGCCAATAGGCCATGGCTGGGCCATGGCCGGCCGGCCCCGGCCCCGGCCCCGGCCAGGCCAGGGCCGGCCACGGCCAGGGCCAGGGGGCCCTGGCCGTGGCCAAGGCCATGCCTGGCCGAGACCAGGCCAGGGCCAGGGGGCCCTGGCCGGTCTCGGCCTAGGCCAGGGGCCGGCCTGGCCGGCCCCGGCAGGGGCCAGGGCCGGCGCCCTGGCCTCTGCCAGGGCCTGACTGGCCCCGGCAGGGGCTAGGGCCGGCTCTGTCAGAGGCCAGGGCCAATGCCCTTGCCTCAGGCCAGGGCCTGGCCGGCCCTGGCAGAGGCCAGGGCCAGGGCCTGGCCGGCCCTGGCCGGCCTCGGCCAGGGCAGAGGCCCTTGGCCGGCCCTTGGGCAGCCCCGGCCAGGGCAGAGGCCCTGGCCAAGGGGGTGCCAAATAACTGATTGGTCGGTATTGGTCAACCAATTCGGGATTATTGGTCGACCAATTTAGCCAGAGGCCTTGACAATGGTTTCGGCCCCGGCAACCTACAAGTCTAGCCAGTACGGGGCCGACGGCAGTCATCTGCGGTAAAAATTCTCCAATAAGGGGGAAAATGCCTGGATCCATACGGGAGCCGGCGACGATAGTTTGCAGAAAAATCCCCAAAAGGGGGATCCGACCTTGGCACGGCAACGGCTTAAACCCGGCAATGGCCAGGGATTGCCGAATATTTCACTAGTATCATAAGGGTACTATGTTGAAATATATTTTTGAAAAATACGTTTTCATACGTTTTGAAAAATACGTTTTCAAAAACGCTTTTCCGCTGCGAAGTACTATAAGAGTACGATTATTTGATAAAGTGATGGGGAAATATTGAAAGTTGCTCTAGATGGTGATTGGAAACGTAGTGACTTTTCTGATTCTAGAGTAACATCTTCAATATTTTTCGAAAGTAACTTATCAAATTATGAATATCATTCCAAGTGGGAGTTGATTTTAGAACTATCCATATGGGATATTCTATTATCATTTCAAGTGGGAATTATATCTGAAAAATACGTTTTCAAACTCGTTTTTCCGCTGCTAGTACTATAAGAGTACTATTGTTTGATAAGTGATGGGGGAATATTGAAGGTTGTTCTAGATGGTGATTGGAATCGTAGAGACCTTTTCGATTCTAGAACAACATCTTCAATATTTTTCGAAAGTAACTTATCAAATATGATATAATTCCAAGTGGGATTTGAATTTTTAGAACTATCCAAATGGGATATTCTATTATCATTTCAAGTGGGAGTTATATTTTAAGAATTTTTATGCAATGTTTTGATCAAACCTTCGGTTTTGTGTCTTTTGCAGCATTTTAAAAGTAAAATGTCTTCCGCTTCAAAGAATATCGTCGCTGAGTTAAACAGAGGTGAAAAACTCAACAGCGATAATTACAAACTTTGGTCCATCAAGATACAATACGTTTTAGAGGAGCAAGAAGTGCTCGAAACTCTAAAGAACGTAATGATTGAACCCGAGTTGGGCACTACGGCCCAACACAGACGAGACAAGGAAGCTTTTGATGCTTGGTCTCGGAAGAACAAGATAGAACGCATTACGTTATTAAGCAGTATGGCTGATGACATAATGCGCATCTTCCGAGAACATGACCTAGCCATGGACATATGGTCCAAGCTAGAAGAGAAGTTCGATGGCACATCGGTGTCCAAACTTCGCGCCTTAACTATAAGGTTCGATTCATATAAGAAACGTCCAGATCATTCCATGGGGAAACATCTGCAACATATGGCGAATCTTATCTCGGAGTTAAAGGACGCATGTCATGTACTCACTGATGAGCAATAAATCCAAGCAGTCATACGTTCCCTACTAAATGGGTGGGACCAAATGAAGATGCATCTCACTCACAATGAGAGCATCAAGACTTTCAGCGATGTTTCTAAGCACCTTGAATTAGAGGAAGAGCGGCTTGCAGCTGCCAAGCCAAGTGCAGAAGTGCACATGGTTGCTAGTTCCTCACACGTGGGAAAGAAACAGAAAGATCGTTCGAAGTCTACTAATGAACGTAATAAGCATCCTGAGTCTACCAAGAAACCCAAACATAAGAGTGGGCACAAGAAATGGCACAAGAAGAAAGACTTGAAGAGGATCAAGTGATTCAAGTGCAACAAGTTCGGTCACTATGCTCGTTCGTGTACGAGTGTAAGTGACGAGGTAACTTGTAATACTAGTTACATATGTGTTTCTAGTTCAATATTTCTTGTGGAATCTAATCCATTTTGGATAATTGATTCAGGTGCCACCGACCACATAGCAAGGGACAGACGGTCCTTCGTGGAGTATCATCGGATACCCCAAGGAACGAAGTGGATCTATGTAGGAAACAGCACACGTGTTGAAGTGAAAGGCGTTGGGACTTGCAAGCTAGTCTTGGACAACGGCCGCACTCTCCTACTTCATGATGTCCTCTTCGCTCCAGATATTCAAAGGAATATTATATCTGTGGTCATGTTGATGGGTCTTGGTTATAGCTGGTTCTTTCAAAATTGTAAAGTGGACTTGTTTTGTAATAATTCCTTTATTGGTACTGGGTTTGTATTTAAAGGATTTATTGTATAAGTACAATGTATGATTCCTCATGTAATGAAAATTTCCTTATTACAAATTCTAAGACTTATGAGTCTGATGTGATTTGTTGGCATGCAAAGCTTGGTCATATTGGACCAACGCGTATGGATAGACTTGCCAAACGTGGCCTTCTATCCAATGTTTCAAAGGGTGAAATGTCAACCTGCGAACATTGCCTAGTGGGGAAATCTTGTCGCAAGCTGTTTGGAACCGGCACAAAGGCCGAGGTTCCATTACAGCTTATCCATTCGGACATATGTGATCCGATGAATGTCAAGACAAGACGCGTGAAGTCCTATTTCATCACTTTTATTGATGATTTCACCCGATTCGGACATATCTATTTGATATCCCACAAAAGTGAAGCATTGGCTTACTTTAAAAACTATATGAGTTTAGTGGAGAATCAATTAGATCACAAGATTAAGGTCTTGCGAACCGATAGGGGCGGTGAATATCAATCAACAAGTTTTAAGGAACTTTGTGATGAAAAAGGCATAGTACATCAGGTAACTATGCCTTATACTCCTCAACAAAACGGTGTTGCAGAAAGGAGAAATAGGACTTTAATGGAAATGGTCCGTTCAATGATGGCACAAGCTAACTTGCCAATCACCTTTTGGGGTGATGCATTATTGACGGCCGCTTTCATTTTAAACCGCGTACCCTCGAAATCAGTTAGCTCCACTCCTTATGAGTAGTGGAACCAAAGGTCTCATGACTTAAACATTTTGAAACTTTGGGGTTGTGCATCCTACGCACATATTTCCTCCCATAAGTATGGCAAACTTGGGCCAAGGGGAAGGAAATGTATCTTTATATGATACGCAGAAAACTCCAAAGGTTATGTTATTGTTAATCAAGAAGACAATGGTGGGCTAATTGAGTTTGAGTCGAGGGATGTCACTTTCTTGAAAAACGAGTTTCCAAGACAGGGCGAGATAAGTCAGGACTTATCTCTATTTGAGATTTATGATCAAGAAGGATTACCTCATTTGAGTGGGAGAATTCTTGGTGAAAACGAAAATACGTTTCAACATTCACCAATGGATTGTACGAATGACGATTATCTTATTCCATACGGGAATAATGATCAAAGTGGGAGCAATTCTAACGACATTCCAAGTGGGAGTAATATTAGAATTGATCTAAATTCGAGTCAACAAGGACTTGAAGAATCTCAAATACGACGTAGTAGTCGTACAAGGTTGGCTCCTCTAAGATTTGAGGATGAATTTCCGCAAACCTTTATGACTTTACTACAAGAAGATGACGAGCCTGCTACTTTCAAACAGGCCGTATCATGCCCTGCAAAAGACAAATGGATGGAAGCGATGAAGGAGGAATTGGAATCCATGAGAGTTAACCAAGTCTGGGACTTAGTTGACTTACCCAGAGGACGTAGAGCAATTTGGGAACAAATGGGTTCTCAAGATCAAGCATAAGGCTGATGGCTCTATAGACAGATATAAAGCTCGCCTTGTCGCGAAAGGTTTTACGCAACAAGAAGGGATGGACTACGAAGAGACCTTCTCACTTGTTGTGCGTTTTACCTCGATCCGCCTAATTCTGGCAATGGTAGCTTGCTTAGACCTCGAATTACATCAGATGGATGTAAAGACTGCCTTTCTCAATGGAGAATTGGATGAGGAGATCTATATGGAACAACCAACAGGGTTTGTAAAAGAAGGAAACGAACAGAAGGTTTGTAAACTTCATAAATCCATATATGGTCTTAAACAATCCTCGAGGCAATGGTATATACGATTTCAAGAAGTTGTCTTATCAAATGGTTTTTCCATGCTTGATGAAGATAACTGCGTATATATCAAGAGGATTAAGAGCAAGTACGTTATTATGTCTCTATATGTAGATGACATTTTAATAGCTGGAAATGACAAGGGTTTTGTGATGGATATCAAGGCTTGGCTTTCATCAGTTTTTGAGATGAAAGACATGGGAGAAGCCGCATATATCCTTGGAGTTAAGATTTCAAGGAATCGTTCGAAGAAACTTCTTTCTCTTTCACAGGAGACTTATATAAAGAAGGTTCTAGAACGTTTTTTAATATGCAGGACTGCAAGTCCATTGATACTCCTAAAAGCAAGTGCGACAATTTATGTCTGAAATCATGTCCAAAGAACCAAAAGGAAAAGGAAATTATGGAAAAAGTTCCATATTCCAGTGCAGTTGGTAGTATTATATACGCTAAGATGCGTACAAGACCGGACATCTGTTTTGCCGTTGGAATGGTAAGTCGTTACCAATCCAACCCAGGGCAAGAACACTGGAAAGCGGTTAAGAGGATAATGCAGTATCTTAAAGGAACTGCAGACTTGCAAAAGACCATGATAAGACCAAGAAGGTAGACATAAGGTACATATCTACGCATGAGATGATAGCGGATCCGCTTACGAAGGCGATCCCCAGAGATGTGTTTTACAAACACTTATCATCTCAAGGATTGCGTAAGAGCTGAGTTGTACCAATATAAATTCCCATGTCTGTAAATGATCAAATTTAATAAAAGAATTAGTTCTTTTTTCAAAC
This sequence comes from Scilla litardierei, assembly GCA_030789695.1. NCBI lineage: Eukaryota > Viridiplantae > Streptophyta > Magnoliopsida > Asparagales > Asparagaceae > Scilla > Scilla litardierei. Next base: position 50,249,708 of record CM061132.1, on the reverse strand, counting down.
ATTGCATATGAATTTCTTGAGAAATGTTTGTGTACATTTTTTGAAATCTCAGCTATACTTTCTAGGATGTCGGACAGATTGAGGCTGGCTCTCTCACATGAGCAACCGCCTTATTCTATCAGACGGATAGAATAGAGATGAGACCTGTTTGAAGTCAAAATCATCAGACGGATGATTTAGAGTCATGACTTAAACAAAATGGTCGCATGAAAGATTTGCATCATATGGATGCTTACAGAAGATCTAAGAGGATTTTGAAATCCTATCTGTCTAAATGCGGGATGTGAGTCCAAAGGATTATTTGAGTAGAAAAAGGGACTCAAAGTCAGACATTGTGGTGTCTGATTATCATCCTTACAACATCTTTGAGACATACACTCCCTGGGAAAGGAGCGATGTTGTAATACGTATTCATACTACGTATGCATTTTTGACCATTGGGTTAGAATAGTAAATAAGTTTACTATTATGTGAGACCCAAAGACCACATGGGTCTTAACTCGTTACCCTTATGGACTCTAATTGGTTCCTTAAGATTTGACTGGGTGATTGCTATCTTAGCATGTTGCTTATGGACTATGGTTAATTCGGTCCGGCGGGGCATGTTAGAAAAGCGAGTCAAGTCAAGATCAAAAGGATCGCAAGAAGAGGAAGATTAATTTCATATTCACATTTGGACTTTAGAGATTCAAAGCTGGCCAGCCAATTGTAATCCAGATGGGATTCAATTGTTGAATATAAAGTATAAGAAATGTGAAGAAATAATCTAGGGTAAAGCATGCGTTGATCTACTCAACTTTGCACCTCGAGGAGTGTTGTGTATCTCTAACAAGTGCACAACAGCGGACTCTATGCGCATGACGGTCACACGGCCTATTTCTCGGTATGATGAACAGAAGAGTTAGAGGAAAATAAGTTTCCTTACAATCCCCTCAAGTGTGAGTGGGAGATCTTGGATATGGACGACATAAATACACCCATGAGGGGATGTATGAGGGTATACGGACCTCAAATGTCGCGTGCACGAAGGCGTGCACGAAGGGAACCTTTTCTCGTGTGAAAAGGACCACTCGATAAGTGGAAAAAGCCACTCGATAAGTGGAAAAAGCCACTTTATAAGTGCAAAATGGCACTTGATAAGTGGATAAAGAAGAAGATAAATGAATGTGCTAATATAGGCTAATAAGCTTATATTTAGTTATTTCCTACAATAACTACCCCTAAAGCCTATAAATAGGACCCAAGGGTAAGGCATTCATTCACACTTTCCATGCCATACGTTTGCATAAGGCATCTTATGTTCTTCTTCTCCCTTCCATTAAAATCCTCTTCTAGTTAGAGATTTAGGTGGTGAAACTCTGCTTCGATCCTCCGTGACGAAGTATCGACCGTTGTGGCGAATCCGAGGGCGAAGTTCCGAGATTACCGTGCCGCGTACGCAAGCGTAAGTCTCAACTTCATTTATCGATCCTAACGTTGTTTTGGCAGGATCCTACAGCTTATTAAGTCCTGCACTCTCATAATAGATAAATCTTTGGCTTCTTGTATAGCGGTGACTTTAGGCCGGAACGAGTTGGCAGCGCCCTTAAGATCTATTGTACATGCTCATGGCTAGAGTATGGCTTCTCGAGGGAGCTAGATTTGTAGATGATGTCTGTGAACTTCACAAACATGTCTTTAACAGCTTCTGTTAGTAACTTTGAAAGCTCTCATATTCTGTGCCCAGCAACGCAAGTCTGGATTTTTTCACTTGCGATGTTCCCTCGTGCGTCACCTCCAGCATTTTCTATATTTTCTGTGCAGTTAAACATTGTGAGATACGATTAAATTCAGAATTATCAAGAGAGCATATAAGCGCATTCGTAGCTTTACCATTTAAAGAATACAGTTTCTTATCAGAGGCATCCCACTTATCTTTAGGCTTAATGATTTCAGTGTCTTCAATTTTAATAGCGGGTGGACTATTTCTATTTTCAACAATATCCCACACATCATAATCTAAGACACAAAATAAATTTTCATTCGAGCCTTCCAATTTGCAAAGTCTACTCCATTAAATTTAGGGAGACGAGCTATAGACTGACATTCCGCAAATGCAGAATCAGATATATTCATGGTCATCTAAGTAAATCTAGACTAGATCCTCTAAACTGGCTTTGATACCACCTATTGGATCTGAATCGTAGCCTAAAGGGGGAGGGGGTTGAATAGGCTAATAAAAATATTCGTGCAACCCATGAACAATCACACGTAGTTATAAGCACAGATGTAGATATGCAGGGTAAATAAAAATCTGACACAGATGCACAACAAATTTACCCTGCCTCGGTCGTCCCCACGACCTGCGTCGAGCCCCGAAAGCAACTAATAGATAATACGTAATCAAGGTACAACTAGCATGAGTCAAGACCCCAATCAACTCTCACCTAGTTCGTATGCACTCCCGCGTGCTCTACACTATCAACCTAGTCAGATGCTCCAACCCTTGACGAGCCCCAACTCGTCAAGTCTCCAAAAAGACACAAGTAACGGTAAAGTTTCCCATAAAGATATCAATACACCAAGTACACAAATATAAAGTAATAAGAAGAGCTCAATTCGTGTCGGTGTGTTGTCTCTGTCGTTTAGCGTCGGTCAGATCAGATCCGACAGGAAGTAGTCTCTGACTCAAGTCCCCTTCTTGGTCAACAAGCTTGGAGTGGGAAGCTCTCGGTCGGCACACCATTTGGTCGGCTATGCCACTAGGTCGGCAATGGAATTTCAGTCGATCAGCAGAGGGTGCTTGGCACTGGCTGCGTGAATTGGAGCTTAAAGCAATGGGCTGCGACTTTGACCATTCTTTGTTATTGTCGAAAAGGAACCTGTGCACTGGGTACGTACGTCCTTTGCACCTGCAGACATCAAAATACAAAATTATCTTATTGATTAATTTAAAGAGCAGCAAAGCACACCTTTCTCTTTATTTATTTATTTTTGTTTTGGATTCATATGCAACCTAAAATTTTGAGGAGAGGAGAAAAATGTCCAGCCGCACACTCACCTGTAATAAAGAAACAAAGTTAAAGCAGAAAGGGTTTAATTAACAGATTGCTTTAGGTCTCTCCCCCCTCCCCTTACTCCAAGAAATCACATGCAGCCTCTCTCTTTTCATGCAGCCGCCCACTTGTTTAGGAAAATCTGGTGCGTTTTTTGGTTGCCTGCAAAAGCAAAAGAAAGGTTAAAATGAAACGGGTTAAAGTAGATAAGCTCTTGGAACTTATGTGGCCCCAGTCTATTGTTGCGGCTTGGCAATAGGAAGCCAAAGATTTGTTCGGCCTTGGAGTTGCGTGATAGCTTGTTCCCTTTGCTATATGATGATGTTAAGCTTGAGGTTTTGGCAAGACTTGATAGCAGGTGGACCTTTCGGCTAGGGAGTTTTTAGGTTGGGGTAGATGATGGATGCAGCAAGGAAATTTTGCTTGGGGAGATGATGCTTCTCTTCTAGGTTGCCGAACTTGCATTGGGATTTCAATGTGGCCGACACACCCTCCTCTTTGGATGCAAGGTTTAAATAGGGTTAGGGTTCCATATTAGGCTGCGGTAAGAAGGCTATGAGATCTCTTGGGATGATATCAAATCCCATAATAGATAGGGATTGAGAGGAATTTGCTATTTGAATTGGAATAGGGATTGTGGTAAGAATTGATAAGATCTCCATAGCAATCCTGATAGGATTTGTATTGGGAAGCTTTGAACAAGTCAACAATCTCTTCTCATCTCCCCATCCCCTTTGAACAAGTCCACTTTGCTATGTGTATAGCAATTACTCCATCTCGTTGACTTGGTCATCGTTGGAGTATTTACGTCCTTGCCACTCCTGCAAACACATAACACACATTAAATCGTTCAAACACGTTTATCTTCATCAAACAAGATCGTTGTATCCAACATTTTCTACTGTATTTACGGTAGGGGTGACAATTTTGGCCCGGCCTGATAGCACGACACTGGCCCGTCACTATAAGACTGTGCATGTGCCGTGAATTTTGGACTGAAATCATTATAGGGCAGTGCCTGCCAGTGAATGTTCCTTATTGGGCATGGCCCGGGTTGTGCTATCCAGCGTATTGGGTGGCCCGGCCCGGCCCGGCCCGAAATTTCGAAATATTTTTTTTGGCTTTTTAATGAAAATTTTCCCTGAATTTTGGGGTTAACAGTTTGCAGCGTTCATTTTCCAAAAGTTAATGCCATTACTGATTATCAACAGAAAGAGGAGCAACAATGAATCACTCCAATAAAATGGAAGCCTGAACAGAGAATTTATCCAGAATTCCTCACTGTAATGCAACTATGGCACCACTGTATGGCTCAGGTAGCTCTCTTTAGGCTTGTTACGACTAATTTGGGCCAGCCCGAATTACAACGGCCCATGGCCCAGCCTCAAATAGGACGCCCACTAGGGAAGCCGGGTCTGCCCAGAAGGGCCCACGGACGAGGCTGAAGCCCCAGCCACTCCACCCTCAGGGGCACCCGACTAGCCCCCATTCTGCCGGATTAACTGCCCCTCAGAATCCGCGACCCCTTAATGGCCATTAACAGACCCGTTGATGGGCCACCCATCCACTACGCGCGAGTGGGAGGAGGCGGAGCCGTATCGTGGGGACGTGAAAGGAGGCGGGACGTGGGGCAATGACGAGGGACCCTATAAGGGGAAGGCCAAGGCGACGGAGAGATGGACCGAGACTCAGGTAATCAACAGAGAGGTACTCCATCAATGACCTAGGCATTCGCCATCTCAATTCCTCCCTCCCCCAAACTCGCGCTGTCTGGGTTGACGTTCCGGCTTCCTTACGAGCCGGATTCGCCCCACCGAGTACCCTTTCAGACCTTGATCTGACTTAGGCATCGGAGGGGATTTGGCCAGAACCTAGGTCCGGCCTCCCTGACGTGTTTCCTCGTTTGTCCAGGAAGAAGCTGTCCGAGGCGCCGAGGCCACCCCTCAGCGTCGAGCGGCCACCCCCCGTAGTCGTCAGGTGGATGACTGCTCGAGAACCAACCATCTAGCAAGGCGCCGAGGCTACCCCTCGATGCGGATCCGACCGAGGCCGAGCACGATCCAGCTGAGGCCGAGCGCGATCCACTGAGTCGAGGCTTCCCCTCAGCTCCCTGAAGGCAGAGGATCGACGCAATCCGTGGACTCCCCCGTCTGCGCCCGAACCTGCTTCCACCCACGTCGAGAGCACGCGGGCTCGGCGATCCCAAGGGACCCCCAAGTCGGCCCCTTGACCATGTTGACCACACAGCCGACTGTCAACGAGCAGCGGTGAGAAAACACTCGTAAACATCTGGCGCCGTTTGTGGGAACGGACTAACACCCACGTCAAACCACCAAGATGGAACCCATCGGCAACGGCCTGGGGCGTATGCCACCCATCCCGGAGGAAGGAGCGTACCACGCCCCCGCCGAGAACCCGCACGACCGCGCCATCGGAGGGACCGACGATGCCCGACTGGCCACGCAGGGACAACTCCATGCCTACGCGCAGGAGACCAACGCCAACATCCGAACTTTAGTCGTGACGATTCAACAGCTCGTCGGTAGCACTCCCACCCCCGAGGGTGGGGAGGGACAGACCTACCGCCAGGAAGAGGATCGCCGACCTCTTCAGTCCGCCGTGGTTGCCGACCATGGAAAAGGAGTGCACAACATGGAGCGGAGGTTCACCATGCCCGAATTTTCCCCAGCACGGTGTCCCACTCCCACCTCATTCAGAGAAGGAAATGGGAGGGACTCGGAGCGGACAGACGGCGTCTCGAGGATGGCCTCGTCCTCACGTCCGGGATCGTCCAAACCTAGGCGGGATGATCGCCGGTCAGTGAGCGTCCGGTCTTACCAGAGCGGAAGCAGCTGACGAGCAAGGATGCACCACCAAAAGAGCCGGAAGGAGTATTCGTGCCGATCGAGTCCGGCACCCAAGATGGCGAAGGCACAAGAGGAGGTCAAGCTTCCACCGCCCCCCCCGTTGCAGCCGAACGGCAAGGAGGCGGGCGAAGGGGAGCGACCTAGGTGCATCAGTGGAGAACGATGCCCCCTGACTCGGAGGATAACCGAGGCATGGATACCCTTGAACTTCAAGGTGCCGACACTGGAGAAATACAACGGCATCAGCGACCCCGCGGATCATGTGATGGACTATGAGGGGGTCATGGCGTTCCAGGGGGCCGATGACACCCTGCTCTGCAGGGGTTTCTACTCCACCCGACGGGGGCCGACCGGACCTGGTAACTCAGCCTGCCCGGTTGGTCGATAGACAGCTTCGAGGAGCTCACCCAGTTGTTCTGCACGCAATTTATGGCCGGGCGGCAGGTAAGACCTGATTCGGAACAGTTGTTCAATGTGGTACAGGGACCGGCCGAATCTCTGAGACACTTCATGCGTCGCTTCAATGTGGAGCGATTGAGCATGGATAGCTGCCCCGAGCTGGTTGTGAAGGCGGCCCTGAAGAAAGGCCTGCTGCATAGGGGCTTGAAGAAATCGCTACACAGCGACCCTCCGAAGGACCTCGCCAGAATTATGGCCCGAGCGGAGCGCTTCATGCTGACAGAAGAGGCCCTGGCCGTCGATGAGGGTAAGGCCAAGCGCGGGACCAAGCGCGATGAGAGTGATCGTCACGGCGCAGAGGAGCATCGACAAGAGAAGAGGGCCAGAGGAAAACCACGGAGGGAAGAGCCTCGGCACGCCTCGGTGACCGTCGCTCCAGACGTCGTCCTAGCGCAAGCCCAGAAGGAGGGACATATGAACCGACCTCCCCCAAGGATGAAGAAAGGCGGGAGGGACGAAGAGAAGTACTGCAAGTACCATAAAGACAACGGCCACGATACCGACGACTGTTGGCATCTGAAGAAAGAAATCGAGAAGCTTGTGAGCCGGGGCACCTGAAGAACTTCGTCGACGATCCCACCTCGGGAGAAGGAACGTCCAAACAGCAAGACAAGGGAAAAAGGGTGAACGCGGTCCAGACGGTTACACGTATCATCGAGTGAGGGGATAGAGTAAACAGCCGCCGCTTCGTCGGGGGAGGGCTATCCTGCCAGAACCTCCCCTGTCTTTTGTTGCCTTTTTCTTTTTCAATCCTCCAAATGTACTGTCTCATGGAAATGAAGGCGTACTCTGTCAGTGCAGATTCAATCACTTATTTTGAGCAGATGATTCAGGACGCATAGGAGGACCCATTCAAGGCAACCATGATTAACCATTGAGTGGGGAGGGGAGGAAAGCCGTTCCCCGGAGAATAGGCCAGCCGAGCCGGTGGGCCCTGAAGCCAAGGGATACTCTCCCCCGCGGGCCAAGCAACTCGCCCGCTCGTAAGGCTAGGGGTAACTCCCCCAGTAGATGGGCACGACAGCCAGTCATAAGCCGAGGGATACTCTCCCCCGTGGACCGAGTGAATCGCCCGCTCGTAAGGCTGGGGGCAACTCCCCCAGCAGACGGGCACGACGGCCGGTCATAAGCTGAGGGATACTCTCCCCCGCAGACCGAGTGAATTGCCCGCTCGTAAGGCTGGGGGCAACTCCCCCAACAGACGGGCACGACGGTCGGTCATAAGCCGAGGGATACTCTCCCTCATTGACCGAGCCAATCGCCCACTCGTAAGGCTGGGGGCAACTCCCCTAGCAGACGGGCGTGACGGCCGATCCTAAGCCGAGGGATACTCTCCCTCGCGGACCGAGCCAATCGCCCGCTCGTAAGGCTGAGGGCAACTCCCCTAGCAGACGGGCGCGACGGCCGGTCCTAAGCCGAGGGATACTCTCCCTCGCGGACCGAGCGAATCGCCCGCTCGTAAGGCTGGGGACAACTCCCCTAGCAGACGGGCACGACGGCCGGTCATAAGCCGAGGGATACTCTCCCCTGCGGACCGAGAGAATCGCCCGCTCGTAAGGCTGGGGGCAACTCCCTCAGCAGACGGGCGCGACGGCCAGTCCTAAGCCGATGGATACTCTCCCCCGTGGACCGAGCGAATCGCCCGCTCGTAAGGCTGGGGGCAACTCCCCTCAGCAGATGGGCACGACGGTCGGTCATGGGCCGAGGGATACTCTCCCCCGCGGACCGAGCAAACCGCCCGCTCGTAAGGCTGGGGGCAACTCCCCCAGCCGATGGGCACGGCGGTCGGTCATAAGCCGAGGGATACTCTCTCCCGCGGACCGAGCGAATCACCCGCTCGTAAGGCTGGGGGCAACTCCCCCAGCCGACGAGCATGACGGTCGGCCACAAGCCGAGAGATGACCTCCTTCGCGGACCGAGTGACCCACCCGCTCGCCAGGCTGAGGACAATCACATCGACGGACAGAATCGGCGGGAAAAATGACATCCCAAGCCAGACGAGCCTGGGACAACACCTCTAGACGAGGGCGACGTACGATGACCGGGCGGAAAAGAAAATGGGCAATGCCCGTCCGGTCTAGGAACGTTGAAGGTTATTTCAAGGGGGAAAACCCCCGAAGAGGAGGCCAGTGGCGCAAGAAAAACTGACTAGAAGAAATCATTTTATTAAAGGTATCGGTTACAGATCACTCAGCAACATCCTCTCTAGCACCATTGCTGACAACAAAATTTGTCACCCAAGAAAAGAAAAAGGGGGACAGGGTACAAGGGTTCTTCAGGGTTCCGGGGCACGAGAGATAGCGTCATCCAGGGCCTCGCCTTGCTCTGAGCAGAGGGGATCGGCGTGTCCCGGAGGAGCGGGGAGCGGCTCCCGGGCGAGCTCCGTGAACTGCCGGAATGACTCCCTGACGACCTCCACTATGCGAGGGGCGAGGAGGTCCTCATAGGTCCCGAAGACCTCCCTCAGGACCGTCACAATTCTCGGCCTTATGGCTGTGTCGACGCCCTTCTTAGCCTCCTCAGCGAAACGGAGCCTCCGACGCAGCTCGGCGAGTTAGCCCCAGAGATCCTCCCTCTCCCGCCGGAACTTTTCCTCCGCTTCTCGGCCCGAGTCTCGGGCATCGACGAGATCCCCTTTGAGATCCAGCACCTGAGACTCGAGCTCGTCGACACGTTGGCGTAGCTGTCGAGCCTCCATGCGGGCACCTTGACGGGCTACCTCAGCCTCCCCAACCCACGCGCGCTCCCAATTTAAGGTATCCTCGAGGTTTCTCAATCGGGTCGCTCGGCGTTGCGCCTCGACAGCCATCGCGGTGGCCTGCAAACAAAAGAGAGGTGGATTATGCTAAGGAAGGTCGAAGGGCAGGGCAACTGACCTAAATAGATAGGAATTCGAACCTGTTGGAGCTGCCAGACCAGGGAGTCCGACAATCTGTCCATGGGGGTCCTCTCCAAGAGGGAACGGTCCATCGGAAGGACGGAATCCGTCGCCAGCCGATTCGCCAAGGCCATATCAATTAACACCGAGTCCCCGGGGGGATCAGCGGGGCCTGCTAAGGCGCTCGACAGGACGCTGCCAGCCCCCAAGACCGAAGGGGTAGCCGAGGGAGTGATGACGGCTTGAGCGGCGGGGTCGGCCGCGACGGTCAGCGTGATTGCCTTGTCGGGATCCGTCGGCGCGACGGAGGGAGCCGGAGAAGCGGCGCACCCGCCATTCTTATGCGGCTTCTTCCCGTTGGGGCCAGCGGTAACTGGGGGGGGGGGGGAGCCCTTGCGACTCCCGCTCGCGGACGGTCGAGAAGCCGATCCGGAACCCTCAACAGGGAGGGGGTCGATCCCAGTGGCCTCTCCTCTGGGGGAACCCGATGCGACCCGTGGGGGAGACTTGGCCTCAATCCTCCCCGGAGGAGGCTCGGACCGGCACGACTCTTCATCTACAGTGCGGTGAGGCGCCCGTCCAGAAGAGCTCCCACGGCCTCGGCGAGACCTCAGTCGAATAAGCTCATCAACATCGTGGGTGAATTCGCGGCCAGCCATCCCTGCGAGAGGAAGGGAGATCAGAGTGAGCCAGAGGTTAAACAGAAGGAGGGGAGGTAACCTACCGGGGGACCATAGAGTGCACTTAAGAAGCAGGTCGCCCAACAAAGGCCAGACCGACCTCTCCTCAAGAGAAAGTGACGACAGGAGGCGGCCCGCGGCCCGCTCGGCCTCGGATAGTGTTACTGCCCCGTCGGTTTGGTGCGGACTCCCCCAACCTGTCAAGATCACCGAGACCCGGGGAAAGAAAAAGAAAACAAAGCTGGAGCCCCAGTTCCCCGACCAATGGGGCAGACCGAGCAGGCACACCCACCCCACGCGGGCCCGGAGGTGCAGCCAAGATCCGTGGCCAACCGTCTGGATCCGGTAAAAGTGAAAGAGGAGGGGGAGAGACGGCTCCAGGCCATGAGCGATACAGAGCATAATGAGCCCGGTCAACACCGCAACAAAGGATGGCGTCAGCTGGCACAGGGCGACTCTCAAGGAATCCGTGAATCGAATGACGAAAGGGTGGAGGGGGAAGCGGAGCCCTAGATGGAACATCTCGATGTAGACGCTGACCTCGTTACTCCGTGGGAAGCAAATCCACTCATCTCCAAAGGGGATCCGGACATCATAGGGGTGACATAAGTACCTCTCCCAGAGTTCCCTAGTGACTAAAAAAGGGGCCATAGATGACGACCGGAGGATCGACGGAGGGATGCCTAATCGCGCGGAAGACATGGCCACATCGTCCCCAACGGGATCCGAAAAAAGTTTCCCTTTCCCCTTATCCAGGACCCCTGGTGGCAGCGAAGAAGCTTTGGGCCCCGGGGGGTGGGCACGACCGGGACCAGACGTCGGACCGCCAGGACATGTATCACCTATTCTAAGCATGGCCATATGCCGAGTTAAAGAGTCAGAGAATTACCTTAATGAGAGCTTGGAAGAAGGCAGACGTCGGGAAGAAGAAGCTGGCAGAGCGGAGATCAAGAAGGAATGAGCACGAAAGAGTTGGAGCTCGAGGGATTAGGGCATATATATTGAGGACGATGGTAGGATCTGAGCCGTCAAGGGAGAGCACGTGGCGACATCAAGACGGCGGCGATGCTTCGAAAACTGCACCGACAGAAGTTCAAACAGAGATGTAATAATGGCATCCATTTAATGGCGGAGCCTCGACTGACGCACCCATCGGATCATGTAAGAGTCACATCACCCAAGCCGAATCGACAAAAGGCGAACAGCCCGGGAGATGGGGGCAATCGTTACGACTAATTTGGGCCAGCCCAAATTACAACGGCCCATGGCCCAGCCTCAAATAGGACGCCCACTAGGGAAGCCGGGTCTGCCCAGAAGGGCCAACGGATGAGGTTGAAGCCCCAGCCACTCCACCCTCGGGGGCACCCAACTAGCCCCCATTCTGCCGGATTAACTGCCCCTCAGAATCCGCGACCCTTTAATGGCCATTAACAGACCCGTTGATGGGCCACCCATCCACTACGCGCGAGTGGGAGGAGGCGGAGGCGGATCGTGGGGACGTGAAAGGAGGCGGGACGTGGGGCAATGACGAGGGACCCTATAAGGGGAAGGCCAAGGCGATGGAGAGAGGGACCGAGACTCAGGTAATCAACAGAGAGGTACTCCATCAACGACCTAGGCATTCGCCATCTCAATTTCTCCCTCCCCCAAACTCACGCCGTCTGGGTTGACGTTCTGGCTTCCTTACAAGCCGGATCTGCCCCGCCGAGTACCCTTTCAGACCTTGATCTGACTTAGGCATCGGAGGGGATTTGGCCGAAACCTAGGTCCGGCCTCCTTGACATGTTTCCTCATCTGTCCAGGAAGAAGCTGTCCGAGGCGCCGAGGCCACCCCTCAGCGTCGAGCGGCCACCCCCCGCATTCGTCAGGTGGACGACTGCTCGAGAACCAACCACCTAGCAAGGCATCGAGGCTACCCCTCGACGCAGATCCGACCAAGGCCGAGCGCGATCCAGCCGAGGCCGAGTGCGATCCACCGAGCCGAGGCTTACCCTTAGCTCCCTGAAGGCAGAGGATCGACGAAATCCGGGGACTCCCCCGTCTGCGCCCGACCCCGCTTCCACCCACACCGAGAGCACGTGGGATCGGCGATCCCAAGGGACCCCCAAGTCGACCCCTTGACCACGTTAACCACGCAGCCGACGGTCAACGAGCAGCGGTGAGAAAACACCCGTAAACAAGGCTCATATAGGAATACTAATAATTTGTTCCGTAGTATGCCTGGAAAAATTCGTTGCAAATGTGTTTCATGTAGGGTCGAGCATGTGATTAGCTTTTCGCCATGTGGACTCAGTATCGATTGAAGTGCATTGGATCATTTGATCAGAGGTTGTGTTAGGGTCAGGCCATTCTGGACAATATACTCGTTCAGAGGTGCTGGCTATCAGTAGATTGTAGACGCTGCCCGGGCTCTCTCTTTAGCTATATATGTACCTGTGGTGGATGAAATAATGATACTATTTCATTTTATTGGAGGTATTAACCGCCATTAGGCCGGGGCCCGAATTCTTATCGGCCCGTATTGGCCCAGGCCTTTAAAAAAACCGAACTAGGCCGACACAGGCTGATAAGACCTAACCAGCCCGACTTGCACCCCTAGTTTATGTGATTAATTTTGTCTACATTAGGATACATGATCACTCCTTATTTTACACCTTTTTTCCGCATGTTTGCATGCCATTTAGATCGCCCAAATCATGTTTTTCACGATATATCGACGATATTGCGATGCTTTTCACGATTTGTTGTTTTTGTCGCATTTCAGGTGATTTGGCATGATTTGGAGTGATCTCGAGATGCGCTTACTCTAGACGGTCACCGACGACCTCCCCGAGGGGTATTTTGCTGTTGGAGAGGAGCGGAAGAAGAATGGACGTCGCAGGAGCGACGAGGAGGCCAAAACAATCATATTGGGCATTTTTTGTGTCCCACTCGGCCGAGTGGAGGAGCCACTCGGCCGACCAGCGAGACACTGCTCGGCCGACCAGTTCAGACACGAGTTACCTGTGCACTCGGCCGAGCACCGAAGACCACATCGGCCGAGTGACGATATCGCGTCCGCCCGAGTGGCGCCCAGACGAAGCCCTTCCAAAACATCGAAGTTACTGTTTTTCGGCTGCCTGAGCTTCAGAAGACCCACTCGGCCGAGTGGTAAATCCCGTCCGTTCGAGTGCAGTGAAGCCATCAGCCGAGTGACTACAACTCACTCGGCCGAGCCGCCCCCGAACTGAAGACCCCTGAAAGTCCCGACTTTCTGGAAAATTGCAGGGGTTTCACTCGGCCGAGCGACTTTTGTCACTCGGCCGAGTGCGATGCGCTGCCTGTAGCGAAAACTACGGAAAACAGGCTGTGCAGGGGTATTTTGGTCACGATTTTTGGACGATTTTTGGGGCTATTTAAGCCCTGTTTTTACCCTAGTTTGGAGAGCTCTCTCTTAGATTTTTTGCAGCTTTTTAGATTACTTTTTAGCTTTATTATTGTGATTGGAGAAGAGGAAAAACTTGGATTTTTGTTGGATTAATTGAAGAATTCCATTGGTTTGCATCTCTCTTCCCTAAAAATTCTATTTTTATTGTTTATCTCAATATTTGTGATGAATTCTATTGCTTATTTCATTGATTATTTTTGTGCTATTGCTATGATTTGTGAGTAGTCTCCACGTCTTGGGGCGTGGGGATGAACCCTACAAGCCCTATTTCCTATTTGTGATGAATTGGTAGAAATTGTGCTAGAATTGTTATTAGGGATTAGATTGGGATCAATTTACTACGGATAGTTAGGAATTCATATCGATTAGGATTTGCAAGAGATTGGATCCCAATTTGATAGGAAGCCCTAGAAATCCGAATTGGGTTGGAGTCGGATTTTCGAAGTATCGGTTTGCAAGAGATTGGGCCGATACCAGGATTTCCGATTGCAATTCCACACCAATACCCGTTTGCAAGAGATTGGACGGGTAGGAACTATCCTAATTTAGATTGTGGACCGAGTTTGCAAGAGATTGGGCTCGGTGCGCAATTGGACGATGATGTTGATCCTAATGCTAGCTTTCCTAGGCTAGGGTTTGCAAGAGATTGGACCCAAACCTAGGATAGCTATAGACCGGTAACAGCGCGAGAGCGTGAGCTTGGTTCCACATTTAGTTGCAACTAGTTCATCCGAATTCTCATTATAGCAATTTTGATACCGACGAACCACATTTATGAAATACGGTGAGTAGCGGGAATTCCCCATTCCCTAGACGTTCTTTATTTGATTTGATATTTCGTACATTTGTCTGACGATTGTGACAGGATCGCCCAAGGCAATTTTCTCTATTCTTAAATAGCCAGGTTGATTAGGAACAAGCACGGTCATTCGTCCTCCCTGTGTTCGATATCCCGCTCGCCGCTACACCGTGCGCTTGCGGTAAAACTACAACCGTTCTTTGGGTGTATACTCAGGACCGACCAAGTTTTTGGCGCCATTGCCGGGGATCCACGCTGCCTTTGACCCTAGTAGGGCCAAGGCCTCGGCCATCGTACATCCCTGCCTTCGCATTGCTCAGCGCCTTATGGCGACGACATTTCTGGCCAGATATGAGCCGGGCACGATGTCTACGCCAGAGCTCTACATGCTCTACGCGATGACGCGTCCCAGAGCTCTATCTAGGGATGGCGATGAGCTTGTCCCCACCGTCGTGATCGATATCACGGCTTGGTTTTTAGACCGCATCATTGTATCGGTGGGCACTCGCTCACCGATATGCTGCGGCGGCCTGATCACCTTGCTTGCTCTTATGACCGGCGAGGACTTTCCTGACGACTTGCGACGTGTCCCGGGCCCCACTTCTCTTTCGATAGATGTTATGACCCGGATGAAGATGCTTCGTCCGCATGGTGAGCGTCACTGGGTCTGGTTGCACGGCCCTTTCGGGGCCGATTACATGATTCTCCCGAGCCCTGCTCGGACTCTGATTGCACCGGCCCACGTTGACTGGCTCCCTGCGATGGATGTTCTCATCCCTGCTGCTTACGTGCTCGAGGCCGAGGAGGCCGAGCAGGCCCACGCTGCCCCTGTTGATCCTGTTGCACACCCTGCCGAGCCTGCTGCCGAGCCTGTTGACCCAGTGGCCCCTCAGCCCGTCCCTGATGATTCCGTTGCTCCTGACACTTCTGTCTGTGTCATGAGTACCTCAGCTGAGCCCACTTCCTCCACCACTTCTGCGGCTGTCACCACCACTCCCACCACCACCACAGGCCCTCTGTCCATCGATCCTCTTTGCTCCGCTCTCCCCGAGCGCCCGCAGACCTTTGTTGAGAGTGGAGAGCCCTCTTTTGCCGTGGTCGTGGAGACCATGGCTAGCATGATCTCCGCTGGGGTTGCGCCCTTTGGACCACACACTTCCGCCCCTGCGGTTGTCACCTCTGTCTCCACCCCTGCTGTATTTTCTGAGAGCGTCGTGGCGTCTGTCCACACTTCTGTGCCATCGACCTCTCTGGCCGCCTCGCTGCCACTTTTGCACTCTTCTTTCGCTGCTACCGTCTCCACTTCTCACCACCCGCCCCGGCCTCACACTGAGGCCAGGCCCACATTCGCAGGCACAACACCTTTTGTTCCTTTCCCCGCTGAGCCAGTCACCTACGCGACCCGAGTACGCCAGCCCAGACCTGCACAGCCTCGCCCGGTGCGCCCCTCGGCTCCACCTCCCCCTGACACTGTACTTCAGAGCATTCGTGCTCTAGAGGGGGCGGTGAGTGGCCTCCGCGGCGACCTTAGGACCCTGTCCGCCACCGTCTCAGCGATGGCTGGCCGCTTCGAGCTGATCCCCCAGATCCATTACTGTCTCACCCAGGTTCTGGAGCGTCTCCCGCGCGTACCCCCACCCACCCGGCAGGTTCCCACCCCCACACACACTCAGTCT
The DNA here is from genome assembly GCA_030789695.1 of Scilla litardierei. Lineage (NCBI taxonomy): Eukaryota > Viridiplantae > Streptophyta > Magnoliopsida > Asparagales > Asparagaceae > Scilla > Scilla litardierei. The sequence goes on along the minus strand of CM061132.1, from coordinate 50,233,887 downwards.
GCTGCCACTACCACACCCACCCCTGCTCAGCAGCCCCAGCCACCACCACCTCCGCCTCGGGACGGAGACGGTGCAACGCCACCTTCTTAGGCACCCTTGATGCCTTGGATTTTTCCTGCCGTCGCGCTGCCCGTTTCTGCTGGGTCCCGTTGCCCTTTTGTCCACCCCCTCCCCTCACTTATTTTGGGATTCCCATTTTGCCGTATCTTTATATATCTATTTTGGGGATAGAGGGAGAGTTTTTGGTACCACATTTATATTCGTATCACTCCTATCTGTGCATGCATCATATCAGCATCATATTTTCCCTTCTTTATTTTTCTTTTTATTTTCCCTTTTTTACTATCTTGCATGGATCCTCACTTGTCCCTCACATTACTTGTCTCTCGGTGTGCCACACTTTGCACATTGAGGACACTGTGCCGTTTAGCTTGGGGGAGTGAGTTCTCACTTTCTTTTTCGATTTGCCACCTTTATTTTCAGTTTTTCACACCGTTTTTCACTTTTGCACTCATTTTTCATTATTTTTCTTTCATTTTACCATGCATCACGTTTTTCTTATTTTTTCTGTGTGCCGCATTGTGAATAGCTCTATTTTCCTTTATCTTTATTTCTATTTCTTCATCTCATGCTAGAGATGACTTTTCTGTGATGATGTCTACGTGGAGTTAGCTTATCCTATATGCATGCTATATTTGTCATGTCTTAGATTTTATTTCAGATATCATATGCTATGACTTGCTTTGCATTTAGAGATAGTAACCCACACTTTTTCCACATGAAAATGGATGAAATTTTATTATTAGCTGAGCCTGAATATTCATATGTATGCTATCACAGAAAACACACCAAGATTCACGCATTGAATGCCTATATCTGGAGTACTGATTTCTTTTCCTATATCACTTCTATATGCATGAATTGTACACTTCACTTCAGGATGATTGAATGATGTTAGCTATGATAAATCTGGATTAGTTAGCTTTTTTGTGATCGAAACTGAGTAGATTAGATTACCCTGCTGAAGTTGTCGTGCATGTCTTATAGAGTGAACCGAGAGTTATATTTATTTCTTTCTCCACAAACCTTGAACATCATTTCTCTACTTTTAAAATCATTGGTAAATCTCCCCTTAGTGATTCTATTTTATGGCATTTCCCCCGCTATTAATTCCTAGCTCCAAGTCTCTTATTCTATAAAAAAAAAATAAATAAAAGAGAGAAAAACATTCTTGTATATCATTATCTCTCTCTGAGTTGGGATCGTTGTGTATATATTGCTTATTGCAAAGAAAAAAAAAAGAAAAAGAAAAAAAAAGAAAAAAAAAGAGGAAAAATCCTCAATAAAAGATCCCATCTCACTTTCTTTCTTTCTTCTTTCTTTTCGTTGCTTTTGGAGCTATATGTATAAAAAAATGGGGATGTAAATATTTTTTTATGCCACCACGCTTATAGATAAGCTTGGGGGAGGGGATCCATTGATGTGTGAGAGAGTGGCTACCAGACATTGCACGAAAACCTAGGCTAAGTAATATTCTATACTCGGTGAGATTATTTTTAGCTTTACGAAATCCAGAAATCTAAGCCTAGCGTTCATTTCATGAAATCCATAATTTTCTATTCTCTCTATTCTATAGTGTGATACTCTTATACTCCTGATAGAAAGCGTTCAATTGAAAAGTGTGTGATCTGTGATTTGTATACCGCTTTAAATGATTCAGACGACGTTAATTTTAAAATTATTCCGTTTTTCATGATTATACCATTGTTCGTGGGTTTTCTATTTCTATTTGCACTATTATACTATGATATCAAAATAGAATTCTTTGACATGTATTTCTCATTCGGTGCATGCTATAAGAGTAAGTGAAACCCACGTCCTGAGAAAATGATCTAGCATCCTACCTATTCGTTTCTTTCTTTCTTTCTTTCTTTCTTTATTTTCATTTCGTTCTCATTCTTCTTCGTTTTTCATTTTTCGTTTTTCGCCATTTTCGTTTTCCGAATCCACCGGGTTCGCCTTTTACTTATCTTCCTCGAGGACGAGTAAGAGGCAAGCTTGGGGGATTTTGATCACTCCTTATTTTACACCTTTTTTCCGCATGTTTGCATGCCATTTAGATCGTCCAAATCATGTTTTTCACGATATATCGACGATATTGCGATGCTTTTCACGATTTGTTGTTTTTGTCGCATTTCAGGTGATTTGGCGCGATTTGGAGTGATCTCGAGATGCGCTTACTCTAGACGGTCACCGACGACCTCCCCGAGGGGTATTTTGCTGTTGGAGAGGAGCGGAAGAAGAATGGACGTCGCAGGAGCGACGAGGAGGCCAAAACAATCAGATTGGGCATTTTTTGTGTCCCACTCGGCCGAGTGGAGGAGCCACTCGGCCGACCAGCGAGACACTGCTCGGCCGACCAGTTCAGACACGAGTTACCTGTGCATTCGGCCGAGCACCGAAGACCACATCGGCCGAGTGACGATATCACGTCCGCCCGAGTGGCGCCCAGACGAAGCCCTTCCAAAACATCGAAGTTACTGTTTTTAGGCTGCCTGAGCTTCAGAAGACCCACTCGGCCGAGTGGTAAATCCCGTCCGTCCGAGTGCAGTGAAGCCATCGGCCGAGTGACTACAACTCACTCGGCCGAGCCGCCCCCGAACTGAAGACTCCTGAAAGTCCCGACTTTCTGGAAAATTGCAGGGTTTTCACTCGGCCGAGCGACTTTTGTCACTCGGCCGAGTGCGATGCGCTGCCTGTAGCGAAAACTGCGGAAAACAGGCTGTGCAGGGGTATTTTGGTCACGATTTTTGGACGATTTTTGGGGCTATTTAAGCCCTGTTTTTACCCTAGTTTGGAGAGCTCTCTCTTAGATTTTTTGCAGCTTTTTAGATTACTTTTTAGCTTTATTATTGTGATTGGAGAAGAGGAAAAACTTGGATTTTTGTTGGATTAATTGAAGAATTCCATTGGTTTGCATCTCTCTTCCCTAAAAATTCTATTTTTATTGTTTATCTCAATATTTTTGATGAATTCTATTGCTTATTTCATTGATTATTTTTGTGCTATTGCTATGATTTGTGAGTAGTCTCCACGTCTTGGGGCGTGGGGATGAACCCTACAAGCCCTATTTCCTATTTGTGATGAATTGGTAGAAATTGTGCTAGAATTGTTATTAGGGATTAGATTGGGATCAATTTACTACGGATAGTTAGGAATTCATATCGATTGGGATTTGCAAGAGATTGGATCCCAATTTGATAGGAAGCCCTAGAAATCCGAATTGGGTTGGAGTCGGATTTTCGAAGTATCGGTTTGCAAGAGATTGGGCCGATACCAGGATTTCCGATTGCAATTCCACACCAATACCCGTTTGCAAGAGATTGGACGGGTAGGAACTATCCTAATTTAGATTGTGGACCGAGTTTGCAAGAGATTGGGCTCGGTGCGCAATTGGACGATGATGTTGATCCTAATGCTAGCTTTCCTAGGCTAGGGTTTGCAAGAGATTGGACCCAAACCTAGGATAGCTATAGACCGGCAACAGCGCGAGAGCGTGAGCTTGGTTCCACATTTAGTTGCAACTAGTTCATCCGAATTCTCATTCTAGCAATTTTGATACCGACGAACCACATTTATGAAATACGGTGAGTAGCGGGAATTCCCCATTCCATAGACGTTCTTTATTTGATTTGATATTTCGCACATTTGTCTGACGATTGTGACAGGATCGCCCAAGGCAATTTTCTCTATTCTTAAATAGCTAGGTTGATTAGGAACAAGCACGGTCATTCGTCCTCCCTGTGTTCGATATCCCGCTCGCCGCTACACCGTGCGCTTGCGGTAAAACTACAACCGTTCTTTGGGTGTATACTCAGGACCGACCAATACACAAGTAAGATTATTCTTTTTTTCATTTGCAAATGGTGCAATAGAATAGTAAGGATGTTCATAAACCCAATATTACAAGACACAATGACCCAACTTGCAAGTTGCTTTAAAACACACGGCCTACTCAAGAAGAGGCAGGTTGATACAAGGGTCCGGCCGACGAAGCAGAAAGATATTTCCTGCCTGGAAAGTGAGGCCCGCTCAAAGTGGCAAGCCTCATCCCAATAGCCCAGAGGCCAGTCGAGGAAAAGTGAATTTACCCGGTCAAGGAGCCAGCTCACTTGCCCGTTGGGTCTGCTAACCTCACGGAATTGGTTAGTAATGGCAGAATTAATGTGATTGCGTTATACCATTCCCGGAGGGGATCTCGCCCTTATGAATGAGGAGCCATTACGCACAGGCAAATGGAGACCATCACCTATAAATAGAGATGACGACAATGAGGAAAGGGTTCACACTCCAGAGGTACTGAATACTAGGCATTGTAACATCACTTCTCTCTTACTTTCCACTTTAATATTTCTTCCTCTAAAAACTCGATGTGACTAGATCAAGTCGATCTCCCTTAGGACGATCTTGACTGTCCTGAGCCAACTTAAGTCTATACTAACTTAAGCATCAGAGGGGATTTGGGTCGGAACCCAGATCCGACCCCCCTTACGAGTGTCTGTGTTGCAGATCGTTCGACGTACGACCCAGCGAGTAGGTCGAAGGATCATCATCTACGACCCTGAGATAGGTCAAGCTCCAGTCCAGTAGCTCGATCCTTATTCTCCACGACCCAGGTTCCATCCATAACAGGTCCCATTCAATAGCTGAAGAGGATCCACTTCATCAGAGGCGTCCAAGTTAGCCCACCTTACTGTTGGTTGAAACTCGTCCGTCAACAGTTAGCGCCATCTGTGGGAAAAGAAGTCAACGTCCCTGCCTTTCGTAATTTAAAGGACGAAGTCGTCTTGCCCCACCACTCGAGGGACGGAGAGGCTCATCCCTTCAGCAAAGCATGCCTGGACTCTACACAGTATCAATGTTCTTTACATGATATTGGGAGGACCACTACACCGTGATTTGTCTTCATCTCTCCAGAGTTCTTATGCTGGGAGGGTTATGACTACTACTGCGGGATGGAAATGTCCAAGGGATGTCACACCTCATATATCTTTTTCTGATGAAGATTTAGAGGGTGTGGAGCTGTCGCATGACGATGCCATCGTCATCAATGCCATCATTGGCACAGTGGAAGTGAGGAGATTGCTCATCGAGACAGGGAGTTTGTGCGATGTTCTCTTCTTCATTACATTGGAATGGATGTGATTGGCTTCATCCGAGTTGAAAGAATGTCTTGGCTGCCTGGTTGGTTTAGCGGGACACTCTGCGCCTGTCATGAGCATGATCAGTTGCCTATCACCCTAGGGCAGTCCCCGCGTCAAGTCAGCCGATTGATCAACTTCATCATGGTGAAAATCAATTCTGCTTACAACGGAATCATTGGTAGGCCACTCATCAATTCTGTGGAGGCGGTTGATGTGCCCATAATTTCCATGTATTTACTGTATCATTTCATATCATTTTTCGTCATCCAAAATTCATATTTATATATATTATCGCGCTTCTAATGTTATATTCCTAATGTTATATTCGAGTTTCGTATAGAAATTTGGATTTTCAAGAACTTTGGAGCAAATTGGAGCATTTATAGGACATGGACACATCCGAGACGTCCAGAGCATTATTGGCAAGGTCCAACAAGTGTTCGGCAAGATGAAGGAGAAGATTGGAGGAGAGGAGGAGAATAGAAGAAGATCTTAGAGCTCTATGGGCACTTGGAGCTGATTTGTCAGTCAGCTCGGTTGAGCTACTCAGTACTCGACCAAGCTGATACTCTCATAACTCCAGCAGAACTGATACACAGCACTAGACCGATCAGACCTTCTACTCGACAGAGCTGACTCCAAACAGAACGACTATTTTGAGACACTCTCCCAACACTGTAGCTCGACCGAGCAAGCATGGCGACTCGATCGAGCAGAGCTTCTGCTCGACGAGCACAATTAAAATAGAGCAATGTTTTGAGAAGAATCTCAGCCTACTGTAGCTCGACCGAGTGGAGGGGATACTCGACCGAGTAGCCCGTATCAGCCCAGAGCCAAAGCAGCAACAAAGCAGAAGCCACATGTCAGCTCGACTGAGCGGCGTCGCTACTCAACCGAGTAAGGCGTCGCGGCCAGACTATTTGGTGGGCCAAGTGCCCATATTTTTTGATTTTTGTGGGATCCCTACCCCTTGTATATAAACACTATTTTTACCATATTTTGAGGAGGCTACTATTTTCCTTAGTTTTGTTTATAGTTTAGTTTTAGAGTATTTTCTCAGCCGTTGCAATTTTTTAGAAGATAGATTGGATTTTTATCTATTGCTTTTGCTTGGAATCTTGAGTCCTTAATTCTCTACGATTGTCTATTTGACGTCCCCCGCGTTTGCGCGCATTGGATGATGGCGTGCAATGTATGATTAGGGACGTGAGATTTAAATATTTATAACCGCAAGCGCACTGTGTTGTAGTGTGGCTTGGGGGTCGAACTCAGGGAGGCGTGGTTGTGCTTGTGTCAAGAAGGATCGGATTCACCCCATGGGCGAGCTAGCCCGAATCGGATGATGGGTTGTCACGGAAAATAGAATGCGAGGGATAAACAATATGAAGGGAAACCCGGGACTTCGGTTTCCACCCTATCGTGTGACTCTCGCCGATACTGCCTACGGGTAGGATATCGATCGGAATTAGGGTCTAATGGTGAGACGTTGCCTCTAAGAGTGGTACCAGCATCCCATGGGCCCGATATTTCGGTCGGTGCCCAGGATGATACGCCGGACTTCCCGGGTTCGGTCAGTGGGCATTCCCATGTCCATTAACACTGACCGACTCCGGGAGCACTAAGCTCGCAACGATAACTCTCAACGTCTCGTCCTATCGCTCCCGCGCGCTAGGATTCGACGTCTACGCTAAGGGTGTGAGCTATGGCTAGGGGGTCAACCGCCAAGTTTATTCCCCCTTGGCCCAACGGTCAAAGGCGGTCTTTTTCCCGCCGATGAAAATAAAACACCCCGCGTAACCGGTAGATTCCTAATCCCTATCGATTTCCTAGTCATATGGACACATCGGGGAGAACCCACGAAGGGGTTTTCACCAAAATCCTAGATTTGGTAACTACTCACACATATTTACTAAAAGCGATCTAAATCAAAATCGACCCTTAAAAACATGATCAGGCGATTGAAAAGTAGTAAGAGCAATGCTAATAACACTATATTAAAGGTTGAAAAGGATCAGAAAACTTACAAATATCTGAAAAAATACAGCTGCCAAGAGAGAGAAAAAACAATAAAAAATAACAACTCCCGTTTCTGGAAAGCCTAGGGGTTCTATGTATAGAATACGATATCACCCGATCGGTTGAAAAGTCAACCGATCGGGTGACCTGCTTCGTTTCTTCGGCAGCTCAGCACGGGACTTCACCCGGTCACATGACACGGTCGGTTGAGAGTTGAAGCTGATCGGTTGGATCTTCGTGCCGTTGGGTAAACCGGTCGGTTGAGCTCTCAGTGTTTTGACTTCGGAGAATCGGCTACAGATGAACCGATCGGGTGAAGGTCACCCGATCGGTTGGCATTCAGCATCAAATTCCAAAGAGTTAGGGCGTTTGAACCGGTCTCTGAACCGACCGGTTGAATTTCTACCCGCTTCAGCTTGTGTCCAGGTGGTGCACGCGTGCATCACCTGATCAGTTGGAAGTGACCAACCGGTCGGGTGAGGGGCTGAAAGATGCTATCTTCGTCGTTTGACCCCCTGGATCATGCGTGACACCTCCCGTTGCTCCGGGGACTCACGATATCTTCGTTATATGTCCCCTATGCCAGTAAACTCTTGCAAAATATAAAAAACACGGAAAAGTGAAAGAAAACAAGAAAACACGAGATAATGAATACAAGACGGCGGAAAACAACAGAAAACACAAAAGAAGACATGCGTGAATATATGAAATATAAACGATCGTCAAAATCCCCCAAGCTGAACCCTTCCTCGTCCTCGAGGAAGACGAGTGAGAGTAGGAGCTCGGGGGGAGAAAATAGAGAGGAAGAGAGGAAAGGAGAAAACAAAAAAAAAATCCTAAATCGCCCGTCAGAGCCCGCAAAATCAAAAACACACACCGAGCTAACAAACGCCAAATCACACCACTAAACTGAGGAATACGAGTCCAGACAAGTGTCGTGGGCCCACGCCATGAAGCAAGAGTGAGTGTGATCGTGTGCTAGCAAACGGTGTAACTATCTACATTGTGCAATAAACTCCATATACACAAATCCAAGTAATGACCCAAATATCGATTCGATTTAGAAATAGCGGTGAATATATGGCTCAAGCATGCAAGAGAATAGTATGAGAATAGAAATGCATCATGCGTCATGGACTCCACAGCTAGGGGCTCGACATCACCAGACTATCACCTAGATAATAGCTAGAAATTCCCTATTCCAAGTGTTTTCGAAAGCGATGAGGGTTGAGATGATGTGGAGTAGAACACTCGGTGCAAATTCTCGCCTTCCCTTTATTCTTGGTAAGTAGGAAAATATTCACAATCATATTTTTTTGGGTTTTGGATATATATATATATATATATATATATATATATTATATATTGGCTTTTTGGCTATACAATTTTCTCTTTTCTTTTCTTTTTGGGCTTTTCTCTGTTTTTTTGAACTTTTTTTTTGGATTTTTGGCTATACACATGTGTACTCTCCCAAGTGGGAGAACGGTACACGACGAGGGGATTTGCACCAAGTAAAACAAAAAAGAAATCGGATTCTAGACACTTGGGCAAGGGAGATATTTCACTAATCAGAGCGTAGGCTAAATGGGTTATCCTAGTCCAAACTGTGGAATCTCGACACATGCGAAATGAAGCATACGATATATATATTCATGCATACAGAAGCAGATAGGAGAAGCAAATACCGCATATTCAAATCGAAACATGATAATCTAGGGGTCATTCCTGGACAGGTATATAAAATAAAATCACAAAGTAGAAGCACACCAAACAGCTAGGCACGACACACGACTCACAAAATAGCTAAGTGGACCCACGCTGCATGAAATGCAAGAGGACTCAATATCCTAGGGTTAGTGAATGTGATTATCGATGCCATGCTATGTGTGTGTGATTTCGTGACAATACATCACATGGTTCATCTCTAGGAGAAGGAGATGAAAATAGAAGAAAAGAAAAAATAAAAACACGATGAAAAGGACTCAAAAACGAAAAAAAGACTCAAATGACGCACAAAGTGCGACTCCCCCCAAGCTGAAGTTTGCATTACCCTTAATGCAATAAAAGTGAATACGGGAGGGCAAAGAAAATGGGGGGGACGAACCGACAAAAAAAAAATAAGAAAGACAAGAAAAACACACAAAAGGAACTGAAAATAAAAAAAAATCACACCACACGATAGAAAAACATAGAATAAAAGAAGTAAAAAGGGAAAATCACACGACACGACGAATAAACAAACACACACAGAAAACAGCACACGACCACACACTGAAAAAATTGACTTCCCCCAAGCTAGACATGACAATGCTAGCAAGATGATATGATCGTGAAAATGCAGAGATATGCAAGGGGGAGGTCAGGAAACAAAATGAAATCAAGAAGAAGGAGATGGGGAGTCCTCACCCTCCTCGGAAGAGGGTGTGGATGGGTGGTCGGGGGACGCGGGGGGTGTGCGGAGAAGTGGGGAAAGAGTTGGAGGAATAGGTGCAATGGGGGTGTGAATGATGGGTGGAGTGTCGGTGGAGGTGGGTGGTGGTGGAAGTAAGGAGATCAAGGCGGTGTAGAAGGGATGGAAATGTGTAGAGAAGATGTGATGGTGACTGTAGTGGATGGCGGTGGAAGAGATCTGGAGCGCACCTGCAATTTCTTGCGGCGCACATATGCAGTGATGGTGGAGGAGGGAGGAGGTGGTGTGGGGGCGACGGAAGTGGTCGTGAGGGGAGAAGTCGATACGGGGATGGGAATAGATGTGGGAGGGGGAGATGATCGCCTAGGTGGGGGAGGAGGTGGTGGGGATGGGTGGGATGGTGGAGGGGAAGAATGTGATGGGGGAGGTGACGATCGTCGAGGTGGTGAAGGTGGTGGTGAGGGGTGTGGTGTGGGTGGTGGTGGTCCGTGGATGTGAGTGAGAAGGTGGAGGATGGCGGCCACATTCCTCTCAAGTGCGAGGAAACGTGGGTAAGTGAGAAAGGAGGACGGTGATGGGTCCGAGGGGACAGAGGATGTGGTAAGAGCATGGAGTCTAGCGATCTCGGCCTCGAGACCAAGACGAGCTGAGGCCTAGCGGCGACCAAAAGAAGTGGACTGACGTGAAGCGGAAGTGGTGCTGGGAAGTGATGTGGAAGTAGTGCCGGCGGCAGTGATCATGCCGGCACTGGACACATGGCCTGAGATGGCCTCAGAAAGATCCTCCGCAGTGATAGGGCCAGGAACACGGGTGATGTGACTAGGGCCAGCCCGGTGTCTCCCCGGGACGCAGGGATATCCTGCTCGCCTAAGCGGGCGGCAGGGGAAGGTGGTCTGCGTGCGTCCTGGGGAAGGAAAGCGTGACGTCCCCCGCGTTTGCGCGCATTGGATGATGGCGTGCAATGTATGATTGGGGGCGTGAGATTTAAATATTTATAACCGCAAGCGCACGATGTTGTAGTGTGGCTTGGGGATCGAACTCAGGGAGGCGTGGTTGTGCTTCTGTCAAGAAGGATCAGATTCACCTCATGGGCGAGCTAGCCCGAATCGGATGATGGGTTGTCACGGAAAATGGAATGCGAGGGATAAACAATATGAAGGGAAACCCGAGACTTCGGTTTCCACCCTATCGTGCGACTCTCGCCGAAACAGCCTACGGGTAGGATAGCGATCGGAATTAGGGTCTAATGGTGAGACGTTGCCTCTAAGAGTGGTACCAACGTCCCATGGGCCCGATATTCCGGTTGGTGCCCAGGATGATACGCCGGACTTCCTGGGTTCGGTCAGTGGGCATTCCCATGTCCATTAACACCGACCGACTCCGGGAGCACTAAGCTCACAATGATAACTCCCAACGTCTCGTCCTGTCGCTCCCGTGCGCTAGGATTCGACGTCTACGCTAAGGGTGTGAGCTATGGCTAGGGGGTTAACCGCCAAGTTTATTCCCTCTTGGCCCAACGGTCAAAGGTGGTCTTTTTCCCGCCGATGATAATAAGACACCCCGCGTAACCGATAGATTCCTAATCCCTATCGATTTCCTAGTCCTATGGACGCATCAGGGAGAACCCACGAAGGGGTTTCCACCAAAATCCCAGATTTGGGAACTACTCACACATATTTACTAAAAAGCGATCTAAATGAAAATCGGTCGTTAAAAACATGATCAGGCGATTGAAAAGTAGTAAGAGCAATGCTAATAACACTATATTAAAGTTTGAAGAAGATCGAAAAACTTACAAATATCTGAAAAATTACAGCCGTCAAGAGAGAGAAAAAACAGCAAAAAATAACAACTCCCGTTTTTGGAAAACCTAGGGGTTCTATATATAGAATACGATATCACCCGATCGGTTGAAAAGTCAACCGATCAGGTGACCTGCTTCGTTTCTTCGGCAGCTCAGCACGGGACTTCACCCGGTCACATGACAAGGTCAGTTGAGAGTTGAAGCTGATCGGTTGGATCTTCGTGCCGTCGGGTGAACCGGTCGGTTGAGCTCTCCGTGTCTTGACTTCGGAGAATCGGCTACAGATGAACCGATCGGGTGAAGGTCACCCGATCGGTTGGCATTCAGCATCAAATTCCAGAGAGTTGGGGCGTTTGAACCGGTCTCTGAACCGACCGGTTGACTTTCCGCCCGCTTCAGCTTGTGTCCGGGTGGTGCACGTGTGCATCACCCGATCGGTTGGAAGTGACCAACCGGCCGGGTGAGGGGCTGAAAGATGCTATCTTCGTCGTTTGACCCCCTGGATCATGCGTGACTCCTCCCGTTGCTCCGGGGACTCCCAATATCTTTGTTATATGTCCCCTACGCCAGTAAACTCCTGCAAAATACAAAAAATATAGAAAAGTTAAAGAAAACAAGAAAACACGGGAAAACGAATACAAGACGGCGGAAAACAACGGAAAACACAAAAGAAGACGTGCGTGAATATATGAAATATAAACGCACGTCAAAATCGCCCAAGCTGAACCCTTCCTCGTCCTTGAGGAAGGCGAGTGAGAGTAGGAGCACGGAGGGAGAAAATAGAGAGGAAGAGAGGAAAGGAGAAAACAAAAAAATCCTAAATCGTCCGTCAGAGCCAGCAAAATCAAAAACACACACCGAGCTAACAAACGCCAAATCACACCACTAAACCGAGGAATACGAGTCCAGACAAGTGCTGTGGGCCCACGCCGTGAAGCGTGAGTGAGTGTGGTCGTGTGCTAGCAAACGGTGTAACTATCTACATTGTGCAATAAACTCCATATACCCAAATCCAAGTAATGACCTAAATATCGATTCGATTTAGAAATAGCGGTGAATATATTGCTCAAGCATGCAAGAGAATAATATGAGAATAGAAATGCATCATGCGTCATGGACTCCACAGCTAGGGGCTCGACATCACCACACTACACCTAGATAATAGCTAGAAATTCCATATTCCAAGTGTTTTCGAAAGCGATGGGGGTTGAGATGATGTGGAGTAGAACACTCGGGGCAAATTCTCGCCTTCCCTTTATTCTTGGTAAGTAGGAAAATATTCACACTCATATTTTTTTTGTGTTTTGGATATATGTATTTTTTTGGCTTTTTGGCTATACAATTTTCTCTTATCTTTTCTTTTTGGGCTTTTCTCTTTTTTTTTGAACTTTTTATTTGGATTTTTCGCTATACACATGTGTACTCTCCCAAGTGGGAGAACGGTACATGACGAGTGGATTTGCACCAAGTAAAATAAAAAAGAAATCAGATTCTAGACACTTAGGCAAGGGAGATATTTCAGTAATCAGAGCGTAGGCTAAATGGGTTATCCTAGTCCTAACTGTGGAATCCCGACACATGCGAAATGAAGCATACGATATATATATTCATGCATACAGAAGCAGATAGGAGAAGCAAATACCGCATATTCAAATCGAAACATGATAATCTAGGGGTCATTCCTAAACAGGTATATAAAATAAAATCACAAAGTAGAAGCACACCAAACAGCTAGGCACGACACACGACTCACAAAATAGCTAAGTGGACCCACGATGCATGAAATGCAAGAGGACTCAATATCCTAGGGTTAGTGAATGTGATTATCGATGACATGCTAGGTGTGTGTGATTTCGTGGCAATACATCATAGGGTTCATCTCTAGGAGAAGGAGATGAAAAAAGAAGAAAAGAAAAAATAAAAACACGATGAAAAGGACTCAAAACCGAAAAAGAATGACACAAATGACGCACAAAGTGCGACTCCCCCAAGCTGAAGTTTGCATTGCCCTCAATGCAATAAAAGTGAATACGGGAGGGCAAAGAAAATGGGGGGGGGGGACGCACCAACACAAAAAATAAGAAAGACAAGAAAAACACACAAACGGAACTGAAAATAAAGAAAAATCACACCACACGACAGAAAAATAGAGAATAAAAGAAGTAAAAAGGGAAAATCACATGACACCACGAATAAACAAACACACACAGAAAACAACACACGACGACACACAGAAAAAATTGACTTCCCCCAAGCTAGACATGACAATGCTAGCAAGATGATATGATCGTGAAAATGCAGAGATATGCAAGGGGGATGTCAGAAAACAAAATGAAATCAAGAAGCAGGAGATGGGGAGTCCTCGCCCTCCTCGGAAGAGGGTGTGGATGGGTGGTCGGGGAGGCGGGGTGTGCGGAGAAGTGGGAAAAGAGGTGGAGGAATAGGTGCAATGGGGGTGTGAATGATGGGTGGAGTGTCGGTGGAGGTGGGTGGTGGTGGAAGTACGACGATCAAGGTGGTGGTAGAAGGGATGGAAATGGGTAGAGAAGATGTGATGGTGACGGTAGTGGATGGCGGTGGGAGAGATCTGGAGCGCACCTGCAATTTCTTGCGACACACATATGTAGTGACGGTGGAGGAGGGAGGAGGTGGTGTGGGGGCGACGGAAGTGGTTGTGAGGGGAGAAGTCGATACGGGGATGGGAATAGATGTGGGAGGGGGAGTGACGTGTGTTTATATTTCATATATTCACGCACGTTTTCTTTTGTGTTTCTTCGTGTTTTTCCGCCGTCTCTTATCCGTTTTCGTGTATTTTCCCGTTTTCTTTCACTTTTCTTTGTTTATCCATGATTGCAGGGGATTGACCACGTAGGGGACGTTTAACGATGATATCCCAAGTCCCCGGAGCAACGTGAGAAGTCACGCGTGATCCAGGGGGTCAAACGGCAAAGTATTCATCTTTCTGCCCCTCACCCGGTCGGTTGGTCATCTCCAACCGATCGGGTGATGCACGCGTGCACCACCCGGTCTCTGCCGCAGCTCACAAAGAAGCCACCCGACCGGTTCACAGACCGGTTCTGCGGGCGGCTGTTCTCTGTTTTTTCGAGCAGAATTCCAACCGATCGGGTGACTCTCACCCGATCAGTTCATCTGTAGCTGATGTTGAAGAGCTGAAGACACGGGCGTCCAACCGATCGCTTCACCCGACGGCTCCAAGATCCAACCGGTCACCCCAAGAACTCAACCGACCGGTTCATCTGACCGGGTGAAGCTCCGCCGTTTTCTGTTTGCTATTTGTAACAGATCACCCGATCGGTTGACTTGTCAACCGATCGGGTGGCGCTTCTCCTGCGGGTTTGGACCCGAACCACTAGGGTTTCGAAGTGGGGCTATAAATACTCGAAGTTGGCCGACTGAAGGGAGATCTCTTCTCAGTTTTTTTAGGGCTTTTGCCCCTTTCTCTTGTGAGCTTTAGGTTAGATTAGATTAGGTCTTTTTGTTAATAAATCTTGTATTGGATTGAAGATTCAAACTCAAGATAAGTATCTCTTTCTCTTGTTCTCCATTTTTTGTGTTGTATTTCTTTTGCTTCATGATGAATGTTTGTGTGTCTTTTGTGTTGTTTGTTTATATGTTATTCATCATGGAGTAGTATTGATGAACCCTAATACGGGTTAGGGTAGGATTGATGCTTGGAAACTTACATTAGACTTGGTTGCATGGCACGTGTTCGATGAAATGCGTCAATGGGGATTTCTAGCAATCTGGGTCCAATTCGTACGACAACACACTAGATGTGTTGGGGGTTGGGGTCCGGTGCTTGTCCTGTCAAGATCCACTTCGATGTATTGCTAGAAATCACATTTGACCTATTTGGCCATTAGGGTTACACGGGGGTGTTTCATTGTCATTGGCGGGAGAAAGACTGCCTCTGACCGTCGGGCCAAGGGGGAATAAACTTGGCGGTTGACCCCCTAGCCATAGCTCACGCCCCCAGCGTAGACATCGAGTCCTCACACGCGGGAGCGGCTTGGACGAAGTGTTGGGAGATATCATTGTGGCCTTAATGCTCCCGGTTGCGGAAGGTGTTTATGGACACGGGAGTGCCCACCGTCCGGAACCGGGTAGGCCTAGCGTGCTTGGCACCGACCGGAATATCGGGCCATGGACGCTAGGTACCACCTTTTGGGGCAATGTCTCACCCTGGATCAAGTCAAATGCCAAGTGTCATGAGTTCTCTAGCCCGTGTTAGCGGGGATTCATTTTGTGTCTTTTTTATTTCTTTCTTTTATTTCTACACTTCCACCCATATCATCCGCGTAGCTAGCACACGACCTAGGCGAGGCATGTAGCCACTCAAGCCATCCACCTCCCTGTGTTCGATATACCCGCACCCTACACTAACCGTGCACTTGCGGTAAAATGACACCGTGCCCAAACCGTAAACGGGGCGCCGGTCAAGTTTTTGGCGCCGTTGCCGGGGAGGCGTTCGGTTTGATATTAGCTTAGCTTCGGTTTGTTAGACTACGCATAAAAACACAAAATTTTTTTTTTCTTTTTTTCTTTTTTTTAAAAAATATATTCAATAACCAAGAAATTTTTCCCCCACCATTATATTATCTTTTTGTTATTCTCTTGTACTATTGACGCTCCTCTCTAGTTTTCTTATTTTTGTTGTCCAGGTATCTTTGATATTGCCATGTGGAGATCAGATTTCGATGCTCAGATGAGAGGCTACAATCCCTATTCATTTTTGGTTTGTGAGACTTGTGGGATGGCGGGGCACGTGTATTATGATTGCCCATATACGCTTGAGAGCCTCCCCCTACACCAAGGCCATACATTTTCCCACAACCATTGCCCGAACACCTCCCATCCATTTCCTCAACCTTATATCCCTCCACCAACACAAGAAGAATCAAGCCTCGTGTCTCTCCTTGAAAGTGCCATTTTTAACCAAGGCCAAATGTTACAAAACTTGATGGTACCAATCACCGAGCCTACACCGAGGAGAGAGGATGAAGGAGAGGATATACCCACTTTCATGGTTGAGACCACCATGCCATCGGCCACCATAGACACATCTTATGCCGATACCCCATTTTTCCATCACTACCACTTGGATGACGAAGCATTTTTTGATGATGATAGTGAGGATGGGGAGATTTCTCTAGGATCTGTGGGAGAGACTTGTCATCTTTATTTGGATACCCCATATGAGTCCTATGAGAGCACCGAGGAGACCACAGAGCTTATGCATACCGGCGAGGAGGATGTGCGTGAGGACGACGACACCACGACCACATACGAGGGGTCCGCTCCACATCCACCTCCACAGCCATCTCTGTCACAGCTTCCTCCTTGGTCGGTGGTCAACCATGAGGATGTCATTCAGGACATCGAGCAGATGGAGAAGCATGAGCATATCGTCGAGGAGGATGTGCATGAGGGCTTGGATACGATCGTCCACTTCATGGAGCCCGAGCCACATCTACCTCTACCGTCACGCTCCACTTCTTCTACGGCTGAGCATCTACTTGAGCATATTGCCCCTATTCAGGGAGATTTTCATACTCACTCTCACTCCACTTTCGAGTCTCGCTTTTCACTTCCTATTTCTTTAGACTCGTATATATTTGACATACCATATCTCTCGCAGGACACAGGATCTACTTCCCCTGAGGTATGCTGCGGTGTGTCACCACCTGGAGAGCCACTTCTCATGGAGAGCGAGGATTTGGTTGTCGCTAGTATAGAGGATAGCGACCCATTCTCAGGGAGTATTCGTCACACTTTCACTATTTTTCAATCTTATTTTGACGATTATCTCTGGGATACTTTTATTTTGGGGAAAGATTTTTTGCCATGGACTAATTCACCTCGTCCTTTGCAGGTCGCAGGTGGACACCTACGAGGGATGCTTGGAGGTGCATTGCTTGGGTCCATTAGCACACGTGGCACAACGCTTCTAGCGGAGCCACAGAAGGAGCAGTTAGAGCAGCTACCTGCCCCACTCCAGATCTTGTATCCGCCTATGCTCAGGTGTATCTAAATCCAGTAGTGTAAAAATTTACCGCTTTCTAGTTTAGATTTGAATAATCTCGTCTCCTCTCATTAGCAAGGGGAGCGTATCTAGGATTTGCTTTTGCATCTTAATAACCCTTCATGTCGTGCCCTTCTATCATTTCACCCCCATCCTCTACCGAGGAGGACGAACACTCGTCCTCTCCTGCATTTTGATTTCTTTCTTTTCTTTTCCGATTTTCCCCTAGCATATTTCTTCATCTCATTGATATATCATTTCGCTAACATTGTCATGTTCAGCTTGGGGGAAATCGACTTTTGTGTGCATGTTTTCGTGTGTCGTTGTTGTGTGTTTGTGTCTAGGTGTTCTTTTGTCGTGTTTTATACCTTTTATTTGAGTGTTTCTTTTTCTTTATTTTTTAGTTTCGCTCATGTGTTTTTCGTGTTTTTCATTTTTTGTGTCGGTGCGTAACTCCCCCCATTTTCATTGCCCTCCCGTATTCACTACTATTGCATTGAGGACAATGCAAGTTTTAGCTTGGGGGAGTCGCACTTCGTGCGTCATTTGTGTCGTTTTTCTTCGTTTTGAGTCATTTTCCATCGTGGTTTTCTTTTTCTTCTCATCTTTTGTTCTCTCTCTCTCTCCTAGAGATGACCCCATATGATGAATTGCCACAAAATCTCACACACACCTAGCACGGCTTCGATAATCACATTCACTAACCTCAGGAAGCCGAGTCTTCTTGCATTTCATGCATCGTGGGTCCACTTAGCTTTTTGTGAGTCGTGTGTCGTGACTAGCATTTGGTGTGCTTCTACCTTGTGATTATGTTTTATATACCTATCCTTGGTTGACCCCTAGATTATCATGCTTCGATTTGAATATGCGGTATTTGCTTCTAATGTCTGCTTCTATATGCATGCTATATTTATATCGTATATTTCAATTCGCATGTGTCGGGATTCCACAAACAAGGACTAGGATAACACATTTAGCCTATGCTCTGATTAGCGAGAAATATCTCATTTGTCCAAGTGTTTAGAATCCGATTTAATTTTTATTTTACTTGGTGCAAATCCCCTCGTCGTGTACTGTTCTCCCACTTGGGAGAGTACACATGTAAATATCCCAATTCCCAAAAATCCAAAAAAAAGGAGAAAAGAAAAGAAAAACCCAAAAAGATGAGAAATGAAAAGAAAATAAAAAAAAATACAAATACCCAAAACCCAAAAATTTCCAGTGTGAATATTTTTTCCTACTTGCCGAGAATAAAGGGAAGGCGAGAATTTGCACCGAGTGTTCTACTCCACATCATCTCAACCCCCATCGTTTTCGAAAACACTTGGCTTAGGAACTTTTTAGCAATTATCTAGGCTTTAGTGTGGTGATTTCCTTAACCCTAGTTGTGGAGTCCCTAACGCATGATATGTTTCGATTCTCTCTCTATTCTCATGCATGCTTGAACCATATATTCACCGCTTGATTCAATTCGAATCGATATTTGGGTCATATCTTGGATATGTGTATATGAAGCTTTATTGCACAATGTAGATAGTGATACCGTTTACTAGCACACGACCACGCTCACTCGCGCTTCACCGCGTGGGCCCATGACACTTGTTTGGACTCACATTCCTTGGTTTAGTGTTATGTATTGTCGTATGCTTGCTTCGTGTGGCGTGTTTGATTTTGTTTGCCCTTACGGGGGATCTAGGATATAGAGTTTTCTTTTTCTCTCTTTCTCTCTATTTTTCCCCTCCGAGCTCCTACTCTCACTCGTCTTCCTCGAGGACGAGGAAGAGTTCAGCTTGGGGGATTTTGACGTGCGTTTATATTTCATATATTCACGCACGTTTTCTTTTGTGTTTCTTCGTGTTTTTCCGCCGTCTCTTATCCGTTTTCGTGTATTTTCCCGTTTTCTTTCACTTTTCTTTGTTTATCCATGATTGCAGGGGATTGACCACGTAGGGGACGTTTAACGATGATATCCCAAGTCCCCGGAGCAACGGGAGAAGTCACGCGTGATCCAGGGGGTCAAACGGCGAAGTATTCATCTTTCAGCCCCTCACCCGGTCGGTTGGTCATCTCCAACCGATCAGGTGATGCACGCGTGCACCACCCGGTCTCTGCCGCAGCTCATAAAGAAGCCACCCGACCGGTTCACAGACCGGTTCTGCGGGCGGCTGTTCTCTGTTTTTTCAAGCAGAATTCCAACCGATCGGGTGACTCTCACCCGATTGGTTCATCTGTAGCTGATGTTGAAGAGCTGAAGACACGGGCGTCCAACCGATTGCTTCACCCGACGGCTCCAAGATCCAACCGGTCACCCCAAGAACTCAACCGACCGGTTCATCTGACCGGGTGAAGCTCCGCCGTTTTCTGTTTGCTATTTGTAACAGATCACCCGATCGGTTGACTTGTCAACCGATCGGGTGGCGCTTCTCCTGCGGGTTTGGACCCGAACCACTAGGGTTTCGAAGTGGGGCTATAAATACTCGAAGTTGGCCGACTGAAGGGAGATCTCTTCTCAGTTTTTTAGGGCTTTTGCCCCTTTCTCTTGTGAGCTTTAGGTTAGATTAGATTAGGTCTTTTTGTTAATAAATCTTGTATTGGATTGAAGATTCAAACTCAAGATAAGTATCTCTTTCTCTTGTTCTCCATTTTTTGTGTTGTATTTCTTTTGCTTCATGATGAATGTTTGTGTGTCTTTTGTGTTGTTTGTTTATATGTTATTCATCATGGAGTAGTATTGATGAACACTAATACGGGTTAGGGTAGGATTGATGCTTGGAAACTTACATTAGACTTGGTTGCATGGCACGTGTTCGATGAAATGCGTCAATGGGGATTTCTAGCAATCTGGGTCCAATTCGTACGACAACACACTAGATGTGTTGGGGGTTGGGGTCCGGTGCTTGTCCTGTCAAGATCCGCTTCGATGTATTGCTAGAAATCACATTTGACCTATTTGGCCATTAGGGTTACACGGGGGTGTTTCATTGTCATTGGCGGGAGAAAGACCGCCTCTGACCGTCGGGCCAAGGGGGAATAAACTTGGCGGTTGACCCCCTAGCCATAGCTCACGCCCCCAGCGTAGACATCGAGTCCTCGCGCGCGGGAGCGGCTTGGACGAAGTGTTGGGAGATATCATTGTGGCCTTAATGCTCCCGGTTGCGGAAGGTGTTTATGGACACGGGAGTGCCCACCGTCCGAAACCGGGTAGGCCTAGCGTGCTTGGCACCGACCGGAATATCGGGCCATGGACGCTAGGTACCACCTTTTGGGGCAATGTCTCACCCTGGATCAAGTCAAATGCCAAGTGTCATGAGTGCTCTAGCCCGTGTTAGCGGGGATTCATTTTGTGTCTTTTTTATTTATTTCTTTTATTTCTACACTTCCACCCATATCATCCGCGTAGCTAGCACACGACCTAGGCGAGGCTAGTAGCCACTCAAGCCATCCACCTCCCTGTGTTCGATATACCCGCACCCTACACTAACCGTGCACTTGCGGTAAAACGACACCGCGCCCAAACCGTAAACGGGGCGCCGGTCTGGGAGATGATCGCCTAGGTGGGGGAGGAGGAGGTGGGGATGGGTGGGATGGTGGAGGGGAAGAATGTGATGGGGGAGGTGACGATCGTCGAGGTGGTGAAGGTGGTGGTGAGGGGTGTGGTGTGGGTGGTGGTGGTCCGTGGACATGAGTGAGAAGGCGGAGGATGGCAGCCATGTTCCTATCAAGTGCGAGGAACATGGGTGAGTGAGAAAGGAGGACGGTGATGGGTCCGAGGGGACAGAGGACGTGGCAAGAGCACGGAGTCTAGCGATCTCGGCCTCGAGACCAAGACGAGCTGAGGCCTGGCGGCGACCAAAAGAAGTGGACTGACGTGAAGCGGAAGTGGTGCCGGGAAGTGATGTGGAAGTAGTGCCGGCGGTAGTGATCATGTCGACACTGGACACAAGGCCTGAGATGGCCTCAGAAAGATCCTCAGTAGTGATAGGGCCAGGAGCACGGGTGGTGTGACTAGGGCCAGCCCCGGTGTCTCCCCGGGATGCAGGGATATCCTGCTCGCCTAAGCGGGCAACATGGGAAGGTGGTCTACGTGCATCCTGGGAAAGGAAAGGAAGGGGCAACCCCGCTAGGAACTCGGGATCGGGCGGAAAAGTCCAATCTCCCCTTAAAGCTATAGTCATGCGAGCGGGGTTGGGGAGAATGGTGTAGGGGGCTGGGGGGTGGCCGTAGTTGAAATTGAAACGACCATTAGAGTGAGGCTTAATCATATGAATATGCCACAGGACATCAAGATCTAGATGTGAGGGTCCTGCGGCAGTGGGAAGACCTCGGGGGATGTGGATATTAAATTGGGGGAAAAGAAGCAATGATAGTGATTATTCTCCCACAATAAAGCTTGCCCTTGCCGGCCCGACTAATCTCTAGGAGTTTGTAAATAAGCCAGTCGTCGGCATGGACGGGGACAGTAGGGGCCCTAAAGCTAATCCCATCATCGTCTCGAACGAAATGCAAAGTCATGGCCCATAGAATGAAAAGATCAGGGATGATCACGGTGCCTGACTCATCCCTGGGGAAAAATGTGGAGGATATGATCCGATGGGCCAGACGGAATATTGGATGGATGATTGAGGAGGCCTTGGCCTTACCTCGGGGATAGCGACCGAGTATGGTGAGGCAGAACCAAAACTGATCGACGTCGAATTCGGATGGATACCTGTAGTGTTGGATAGCGTCGTCCCCAAGAATGGGGAAAACAAATATATTATTAATCGTGTTCAGGTTGGTGCGGATGGTTTTGTTACGCACCCGGAAAATGACGGTCGACCCCAACTCACAAACGAGTGAGGAAAGAAATTCTAGTGTGAGGGACGGGTAAGACATTGCAGTGGAGTTCAGGAAGGCTAACCAACCTAAGTTCGCGAAAAGAGTCTCGACCTCGGTGAATACACCGAGATCGATAAGCGATTGGGTGTGGGCGAATTTGGTCGACAGATGCCCCCGAGCATCCAGCCTAAGGTAGAAATCCTTATGCTCTTGGTTCCTAAATTGATACCCATACGGGCCCATCATTGGGTCCTCAGGGGGGATAACAGGTGGGGGAGGGGTAAGTGATAGTGCACGTGGTGTATTGGGAGGAGGACGTGTTTGTTTGCATCTCTTTCGAGACGGTTCCTCCTCCCGCATGATACCCTTCCCCTTATCTCGTTCCCGGGCCATAGTGGGTGCGTGAGTGTGATGCAAATGAGTGTAGAATATGATAAAAGCACGCACACACAATCAATCAAGCAAGTAGAAATTCTAGGGTAAAAAGTAGAATTTGAGGAGTGGAGCGAAGTTACCCAGCAGAGATTGGAGTTCCTTGCTTGAAATTGACCCCAACACCGTGCAATCGGACGGAGTGTGGAGCCGCGGCACTTCTCTTCAGCGAAAATCCGAAAATGGGGGGATTAGGGCTTGAGAAAGTGAAATGGGAGAGAGGGAGAGAGAGAAAACGATGAAGAGATGGAAGGGGTAGGTGGAGAGAGGCTAGAGGGGGAGTGGAGGTTGTGGGAGAAGTTTTCCGGCCTTTGGGAGAGCGGGGGAGACGAAACGACGTCGGATTTTGCGAGATCGGGCGAGAAAACAAACGGTTAGGGCGGGGGTTTATTTATAGGGTTTAAGTCGAACCGATCGGGTGAGTTTTCACCCGATCGGTTGACTATTAGGTCGATATTTTCAGCTGAAGAGACGCTACAGGCGAACCGGTCGGTTGATAACTCACCCGATCGGTTGGCAGCTCCACAAATTTTCCTGAGAGTTTGGTACAGCTCACCCGGTCTGTCACCCGATCAAGCTTCGTATCAACCGATTGGTTGATTATTTCTCAAAAATTCCCGAGACTTCAGCCTAGTTCACCCGGTTTGCCAATCGGTCTCACATGCCTTCACCCGATCGGTTCGTTGAGTGGCTGATACGGCCAACAGCTGATACATCCCAACCGATCGGGTGAGTTGTCAACCGATCGGTTGGGGCCTTGTTTCCTGCAAAAGTCCACAAATGGCCTAAGTCTCTCAACGGAAGTTCTCGCGGCTGGATTTATTTATTAAAATAGATGAAATAAAGTTAAAAATAGTCCTAAAAATTGGAAACAAAGGTTTAGAGCATGGGTTGCCTCCCATGAAGAGCTTTTGTTTAACGTCGTTAGCTCGATGCTCGTAGATGATGTTCAAGGTGGGTGATATGGGTGGTGCCCAAAGTCTGGCATCGCTTCAGCTTCAGAGCGGGTAGCTTTTGGTGTAGTCAGTGGCGACAAGAAAACTTGTTCGACGACTCTCCCTTTGTTGATGGGGTCCGGGGGCTTCTCCCTCATATTGGCGTCCACCGCCAATTGTTTAAGGATCTGGACCTCATCCCTGGTGAGCCCCATGGGCTCTTTGCCTTTTCTCCTTGTAGGAGGAGCCTTTGGGAATCCGGGAGGGATCGTGTGTGCCGCATCCGTTATCCCAGCAACATCAATCTTTTTCGGGCCGACTGGTTCTTCTGAGTCCCCCAAGCTATCGGGGGGATTTCTTGAAAGAATATCCCAGGAGCTTTCCTCCATAGCTCTCTCTTCTTCTAATTCCAGCACATTGCATCTTGGATCATCTGGGGGATCGGGGTGTTTCATTGACCACCCTAAGTCAAACTCGACCTTTTCGCCGCCGACGTTAAGGGAAAGCTTCCTATTCTTCACGTCTATCAAAACTCCGACAGTGGCCATAAAAGGCCGTCCAAGAATGATGGGTGTGTGTGCATCTTCAGGCATGTCCATGACAACAAAGTCCATATGCACATGCGCCCCTCTAACATTGACGGGGAGGTCATCTACAACCCCCACCGGGTATTTGACCGATCGGTCTACAAGCTGTAATGTCATGCCGGTGGGCTCCAAGTCGCCCATCCCTATCCTCTTATACAGTGACAAGGGCATCAAACTGACGCTTGCCCCAAGATCGACGAGTGCACGATGCATCTCCACCTCCCCGATCGCACAAGGGATAGAGAAGCTCCACGGGTCCTTAAGCTTAGGCGGATTTGCTCTCTGAATGAGAGCGCTGCATTCCACCGTCAATACGACCTTCTCCTTTCTAGATCTCTTTGTCACCAAATCCTTGAGGAATTTCGCGTAGGATGGTATTGTCTCTATAGCTTCAAGGAAGGGGATTTGCAAGCTTAGATATTTGACCATGGCAAAGAATTTTCCATACTTCTCATCTATTTTGGCTTGGGCAAGCCGTTGTGGAAAAGGCACAACGTGCTTGAATACTTTGAGGTTCCCTTCCTCATCTTTTTTCTTCTCCTCATCATGGATTTCCTCCGAAGTAGTTGGCTTTGACGACGAAGCACCTGCGTCCTTCAATTTTTCAATCGGTCGCTCTACGACCAATGGTGCTTCCGGTTCCTTTGGGGGCACTCTTGTGGGGATTTGTGTTCTGCTCCTCAAGACGATAGCGGACACATTCGCATGCTGGTGCGTGAGTGCCAAGGTCTGATTTGCTCCCCTCGGGTTCACCTCCGGTTGTGGCGGCAATAAGTTTTACGACCTTGAAAGGTTCGCCACTTGTAACCGCAGCTGGGTTACTTGGTCCGTGAGAGCCCGGTGTCCCATTTCCAGCTTCAAATTTATCTTCTCCTGGTTGGTAATATATTGAGTCAATAGGGACTCAACCGGAGAGACGGCCCTCTGTTGGCCATATTGCTGCTGCTGCTGAACGGGTTGCTGATTTCTGGGAGCGTATTGCTGATACTGTTGTGGAGGCTGCTGCTGAAACTGCTGCTGCTGAGGCCTAGCCGGCTGATATATCTGTTGTTGCTGCTGCCGAGGTGGCGGCGGCTGATACGGTGTCCGGTAACTAAGGTTAGGATGATTCCGGTTGTTTAGAGAGTAGGCCAGGTTGGAGCTAGTCCATGGTGGAAAAGGCGCATTCCCCGTAGGATTGTAAAATAAAGCGCTCGCCTGGTCCAATGGTGGTGAGATGTCACCATCATCGAAGTCCCTCATGACTTCTGTTTCCACCGCGGCAATATGTTGCGTACCGGCACCACCGGCTCCTACCATCAAAGTAGAGATCTGGGTCGACAGCAAGTCAAACTTGTTGGATAGTTTGTCGACGTCCTTGACCCTATAGATGCCCCCAGATCTAGGTGTGGCTCTCTCGTCACACCGCCGCTCATTGTTTGATGCCATATTTTCTAGAATCTGTCCGGTATCTTCTTCGCTTTGGCACATGAAGGACCCTCCAGCCGCGGCGTCCATGGAAGATTTCAAATCGTCCCTCAACCCATTATAGAACAGATTTATGATCTGCCACTTGGGGAGCTCATGGTGGGGACATATCCGCTGCATTTCCTTGTATCTGGTCCAGGCTTCATGCAGAGACTCGTGGCTGGCCTGGGAGAAGGAGGAGATCTCACTCCTCAGCTTCATGGTCTTCTCTGGAGGAAAGAAATTTGTTAGAAAATCATTTGAAAGCTTCTCCCAGGTGTTGAACGTATTCGGGTCCTTTCCCCTAAGCCACAGCTTGGCCTTATCCCGCAGAGAGAAGGGAAATAGCTTCAGACGGATCGCCTCAGTTGTGACACCATTTATCCGGAAGGTGTCACATTTCTCCAAGAAGGAGTCCAAATGTTCGATGGGGCTCTCCATGGGTGCCCCCGAGAATTGATCCTGCTGGATCCATGTCACCAAAGACGGCTTAAGCTCGAAGCTTTGAGCCGTAATAGCAGGAGGACGGATGGTGGAGGTGGACTCGAGGGATGGCATCGAGTACTCCAGCAGGGACTTGTGAGGTGGGGTGTTCTCCCCCATGGTTTCCAGATCTTCTCTTCTTCGCTTCTCTGCGGAAAGACGCCTTAGGGTGGCGTTTATCTTCGGATCAACAGGAATCAAGTCGTCGAGACTTCTTGAACTCCTGCGCATTAAAAACAACAAACACTCGTGAAGCGAAAAGTGGAAAGGATACAGATGAAATAGAAAATAAAAATAAGAAAATAAAATAGAAATGGAAAAAGAAGAATGCGAAAATTATCGCGAGATGGGGATATGAGCTAGACTCAAGGGTTCATGAAATCCTAAAATAACAAGCACGTTGCCTCCCTGGCAACGGCGCCATAAAGCTTGACGTCCCCCGCGTATGCACGCATTGGATGATGGCGTACAACGTATGATTGGGGGCGTGAGATTTAAATATTTATAATCGCAAGCACATGGTGTTGTAGTATGGCTTGGGGGTCAAACTCAGGGAGGCGTGGTTTTGCTTGTGTCAAGAAGGATCGGATTCACCCCATGGGTGAGCTAGCCTGAATCGGATGATGGGTTGTCTTGGAAAATGGAATGCGAGGGATAAACAATATGAAGGGAAACCCGGGACTTCGGTTTCCACCTTATCGTGCGACTCTTGTCGATACGGCCTACGGGTAGGATAGCGATCGGAATTAGGGTCTAATGGTGAGATGTTGCCTCTAAGAGTGGTACCAGCGTCCCATGGGCCCGATATTCCGGTCGGTGCCCAGGATGATACGCCGGACTTCCCGGGTTCGGTCAGTGGGCATTCCCATGTCCATTAACACTGACCGACTCCGGGACCACTAAGCTCGCAATGATAACTCCCAACGTCTCGTCCTGTCGCTCCCGCGCGCTAGGATTCGACGTCTACGCTAAGGGTGTGAGCTATGGCTAGGGGGTCAACCGCCAAGTTTATTCCCCCTTGGCCCAACAGTCAAAGGCGGTCTTTTTCCCGTCGATGACAATAAAACACCCCGCGTAACCGGTAGATTCCTAATCCCTATCGATTTCTTAGTCCTATGGACTCATCGGGGAGAACCCACGAAGGGGTTTCCACCAAAATCCCAGATTTGGGAACTACTCACATATATTTACTACAAAGCGATCTAAATCAAAATCGACCGTTAAAAACATGATCAGGCGATTGAAAAGCAGTAAGAGCAATGCTAATAACACTATATTAAAGTTTGAAGAAGATCGAAAAACTTACAAATATCTGAAAAATTACAGCCGTTAAGAGAGAGAAAAAACAGCAAAAAATAACAACTCCCGTTTCTGGAAAACCTAGGGGTTCTATATATAGAATACGATATCACTCGATCGGTTGAAAAGTTAACCGATCGGGTGACCTGCTTCGTTTCTTCGGCAGCTCAGCACGGGACTTCACCTGGTTACATGACACGGTCGGTTGAGAGTTGAAGCTGATCGGTTGGATCTTTGCCGTCAGGTGAACCGGTCGGTTGAGCTCTCCGTGTCTTGACTTCGGAGAATCGGCTACAGATGAACCGATCGGGTGAAGGTTACCCGATCGGTTGACATTCAGCATCAAATTCCAGAGAGTTGGGGCGTTTGAACCGGTCTCTGAACCGACCGGTTGACTTTCTGCCCGCTTCAGCTTGTGTCCGGGTGGTGCACGCGTGCATCACCCGATCGGTTGGAAGTGACCAACCGGTCGGGTGAGGGGCTGAAAGATGCTATCTTCGTCGTTTGACCCACTGGATCACGCGTGACACCTCCCGTTGCTCCGGGGACTCACGATATATTCGTTATATGTCCCCTACGCCAGTAAACTCCTGCAAAATACAAAAAATACGGAAAAGTGAAAGAAAACAAGAAAACACGAGAAAACGAATACAAGACGGTGGAAAACAACGGAAAACACAAAAGAAGACGTGCGTGAATATATGAAATATAAACGCACGTCACTATTGCACTGCAACATTTTGGTAACGATTTCTAAACTTCTAATGCTTGCTTTAATATTTTCTATTGCGATGGTGATCTCTCTTGTCTTTATTGAATTTTCTATTGTTATTTTCATGATCCATGAGTAGTCTTATCTAGGGCTAATGGATTAGCCCTAGGATCTTAGGATTTAGATGCAAAGTTAGGATTTTTAGATTGTTTTGGTATAAAAGGGATGTGATTTGGTTGATCCAGGAAAGTTTGTAGAAGATTCCATATACGGTTCGTATTCCCACAAGGCGGCGCGAACTTCTGACAGATATCTTATGGACTTAATTAGGTATGTTAGGAGATCTAATTTGGGTTCATATTCCCACGAGGTGGCTCAAACTTCTGATGGGATCTACCGGCATTCCTATATTACTTATGAGAGCCATCAAGTCACATATCGAGCTCTAATTTCCATGAGGTGGTATGAGCAACAATGAGTATAGTTGTTGATCATAATTCAAGTATCACATGAGAGTCTATCCACGAGGTGGGGCTAACACGTGATACGTTAGATGAGCGGCTCAACGATAGTTGGCAATGAGTTCTACATTTTTAGATGAGATAATCTCTCCCTAATAAAGCCAGTTCAATATAAGAGTTCTAGCCTAGCATCGACGTCCGACGATCCTAGTGGTGACTTTTAATACCCTAGTCTTTTTATATTGTTGATAATCCTTGATAAGAGATATTTGTGATAATCAATTTGAGTACGCCCGCTGACAACGTTCTAAGATCTAGAAAATACCCAAGTCTATTAGCATCACCTCCCTGTGGGATCGATATCTTTCTATATTACAAACATTTGACACCGTGCACTTGCGGTAGTTTCCGGGTGTGAATCCGGAGCGCATCAAACTTTTGGCGTCGTTTCCGGGAGGTAAGGGTTATTACTTGGGTTTATTTCTTTAATGAAGAATTTGTTAGCAACTCTTACCACCTCTCATCTTTCCATATTTTTATTCTTTTTATTCCTTTGCTACTGACATTTTTCTCTGAGTTTGTTGTTGTGCATGAACACTGCCTCGGGGGTTTTGACAATCCATTGCTATTTGACCCCAAGATTGAAAGAACAACAAGGAGACTCAAAGCTGAAAAAAGGAATCTTATTATTTCTGAACCAATGGCAGAAGGCAACTCTAATATTTCTCCACGTACTGGCTCTATTCGGGATCACATAAAGCCTAATTTATATAGTACATCTTCTATCCTTAGTCTGCAGGTGGCAGGAGAAAGCTTTGAATTGAAGACTGGCTTGATCAATTTGATGCAGCAAGACCCATTCCATGGACGCACACAAGAGAACCCTAACCATCATATAGACCTCTTCCTGGCAAAGTGCAATACCTTCCAGGTAAAGGATATGAGCGGCGATGCAATAAAGCTCCGATTATTTTCGTTCACCCTATGGGACAAGGCCGCTTATTGGTTGCGGACACACTCTACTAATACCTTCAAAACTTGGGAACATTTGGCTTTGTCCTTCATTAACAAGTTCTATCCACCGTCCAAAACGGTGAGGATCATAGGAGCGATCGCCAACTTTAAGCAGCTTCCTCAAGAGTCGCTATATGAGGCATGGGAGAGATTTAAGGACTTGCAACATCAATGTCCGCACCATGGTGTCCCGGAGTGGGACCTTATTCAGAGTTTCTATAATGGGCTCAAGCCAGATACCAAGATGATCATTGACGCCTCCGCTCAAGTCGCTCTATTGTCTAAGCCACCTGAGGAGGCCATATCTTTGTTGGAGCAAATAGCCTCCAATAACCAACAATGGAGCGATGAATACTTGATGTTGAGTATTGGACTTCTCCCTACTTGGTGTTAATAATGAGCAAACATAAATACTTGTGACTAATCCCCTATTTGCAGTTAATCCATTGCCTAAGCATATCTTGAAGATCAATTAGCAATGGATGACACTCAAAGATTAATGAAAGCAAGGAAAATAGATTGGATGATCGAAGATGGTGTTTGAAGCTCCTAGAAGACTTCAAGCTCATGCTTTGGATAGAAGATAGAGGTGTACATGATGTAATCTTCTTTTTCTCTTCTAGTATGTAGCTTAGAAAGAGAACTATGTTGGAGCACACACACATCTTCATTTCAGTCATAGGAATACATTAGATCACTTTTCCTTGGACTCCAATCCAATTTTCCCAAGCATGTGCAAATTATGATTTCAATAGTCGACAGCTGAACGGCTTACAGTCGCCTGCCTCAAAATAGTCGACTGTATTTGTTCTACAGTCGCCTGTTATGCACATACTATATCAGTTGATCTTTGGGCTTTCTAAGCCTTAACTCTATCAGGCGACTGCTGTACATTTCACAGGTAACTGTCCAAGAGACAGTCGACTGTGATTTGTGAAACAGTCGCCTGTCTATCTTCAGCCCAAGATCATTCTCAGTTTCATTTGGCCAGTCGACTGTTGTTGTATTTACAGTCGCATGTCCAAGGAATAGTCGATTGTCAATGCTTCAACAGTCGTCTGTTTTTGAGCTTCTCTGCAGACTCAACTTTCTGGAAAATGTCAGGGTTTGTGATAGTCGCATGTAGAAGGAATTATAGTCGCCTGTTGGATTTACAGTCGACTGTCTTCTCTTCGTCAGTCGCCTGTCTTGTCTTCTCAGTAATTTCCAAGACTTTCTCAACTTACCCAGATTGTAGCCAGTCGCCTGTAGAAGGAATTACAGTCGCCTGTTGGTTTAACAGTCGACTGTCTTCTCTTCATCAGTCGACTGTCCACGTGGTAAGTTACCATTTGAATTCTCACCTACCCTCTGACACAGTGCAGCAGTCGACTGTGTTTTGTTTAACAGTCGACTGTCGCTTGTGCAAATTCTATCTGTCACGCCCCGCTTCCCTAAAATAGAGGCGAGACGCGAGAAGGTCCGCACGGGCGTGGAGCCATGAAGCTGCACGCCCGATAAGCGTCAAAATAAAATCACTGCAGGTCCCTGTAACCACAATCGGAACAATAATAATAATAGCATAGAAAGGAGACTGTTATAAAATAACCAATCTCAGAATTCGTCCACAATAATATCCAACATCACAGACAAGCCACCAGGCTAAAAGGAAAGAGTCTAAAGGCCTAACACACGGCCAACAAAACAAACACAAACATAGTATGGGTGCTACGCACCGATAACTAAAAGCAGTCTAAAACAAAAGGGAAAGCTCTACGAGGACACTAAGACTGATCTCCAGTTTCCACGAAGTCCTCGATCAACACGGGTTCTGACTCAACGTCAGCAAACACCACGTCCTCAGCGACAAACTCAGGCTCGGGATCTAACATGTGTCACCCAAAAGAGAAAAGGGGCACATGGCAGCAAGTCGAAAGACTTGAAACTGAAAGAAAGGTAAACTAACAACCTAGCAGTTAAAGTATGGTGCATGGCATGGCAAGTATCGCATGGAAGTAACAAGTGAAGTACAAGTAGCAAGTAACAAGTGGTAGGTGTGACATGTATTGTCAAGTAACAAGTACAAGGGATCACCCACACACATGTGAGCGCCCTATTGCCCGCAGGCTGTATTCAAGTACAAGGGATCACTCACACACAGGCGAGTGCCCTATTGCCCGCATGCTGTATTGAGCTCGTTTTCTGGACCACGAGCCAGATTTGTAATTGGCCTAGGGTTGTGCCCGTAAAACGGGTGCCTAGCCGGAACAAGTAGCACTAGTATGTAGCGATGCTACGCAATCACGATGAGTGTTCAAGCATGCAATGACATGAGCAGATATTCGTGTACCGTTAATATAAATTAAACATGGCAGTTAAAGATGCATGGATGACATGAACAGTTAATACTCGTACTGTTAAGTGAAATTAAACGTGACATACAAGCATGATGAAGGTGACGGACCAAGCTTCGTTGTCAAGCTAGGTCAATGGCGTCCAGACGGCTATCCTTTCACAGTCTAGTCTCTTTTACGCTAAAGCAAGGCAATGGCCTAAGAAATGGCCCAAATCAAGAGATGCAAGTTTCACTTGCCTGATACCGACGAGGACGGCCGACAAGCACGTCACACAAATGTTATCTACGGTGAATGGACCACTGCTATAGAGAAACAACATTAGAAAAGATATCTAGAACTGGTTTCTTAATTAAATCCTATGATGTCTAATAACCATTTTTATTAGGGTTTCACAATATCAATGTGGGTTGTGAAAACATTAAAGGATCGAACACTACCGTATAGAAGCGGAAGATCGACGCCGAGCAACCACGGCAACAGATGAACGATCCGGAAACCCAGGCTCAGATCTGAAATGACGGGGAAAATCTTGAGAAAAATGGATTAAAGGGGGGTTTGAAGAGGAGATTGAAGCTTGGCCAATGGAGGTGAGATGGAGCTTGGGATGGTGGAGATAGGCTTGAGATGAAGGAGAAAGGGTTTGGGGAAGATGGAGAAGGATTTGGGGAAGATAATGGCTCAGGAGAAAAGAAAGAAAGTGAAAGTGATCGGGTCTATTTATAGGAAGAATCCGGTGGCTGCCCAGAAATTAGGGTTTCGACACTGATTAGTCGGTCAAAGAGCAACCACTGACCAACTAGTTTGGGGACTAGTCGGTCGGTTGACCAACGCAGACCGACTAAGTGTAAACAGTAACTCCTGACGAAAAATAGGATTTAGATTTAGTCGGTCAAAGAACAAATACTGACCGACTAGTTTCTCATCTAGTCGGTCGACGAACGTTCTTAGACCGACTAAGAATGAACAGTACTTGGTATCAAAAATGATCATAGAGAGCTAGTCGGTTAAAGAACGATTGCTGACCGACTAGTTTGCAACCTAGTCGGTCGAAAAATGTTCTTAGACCGACTAACGATAAACAGTAACTCCTAAATAATTATCAAAGCCCACTAGTCGGTCCATGAAGGTTTGCCGACCGACTGGATCGTCATCTAGTCGGTCGGTTCCTCTTCTTGTACCGGCTAACGTGCACTGAAAGTTCCGAAATGGAGCGTGAGGCTCCAGGATCGATTCCTAAGACTGCTAGGCTCAATCTAACAGTAAGATACGACCGATATGAAGCCCGTCACGAATGACTTACTCCAAAATCGACGATCGACGAAAGAATCTAGAGAATCACAACGAAACGAACGAAAATGAAAACTACCGAGACGGAAATGGAAATCACAACCAAAGAGAAGGCAACCAAATATATATATATATAAATAATCCATACAAGAAAACCAGTCGTTACATCCTCCCCAACTTAAGAAAAATTCCGCCCTCGGAATTTCCCAACACTCACGTGTCCGGGAACAAAAGTGGGTAACGCTCTCGCATCTCATCCTCTCTCTCCCAAGTAGACTCTCCCGGCGAACTGTGTCTCCACATCACTCTAACAAGATTAACAACCTTGTTCCGAAGTGACTTCTGATGCATGTCCAAAATTAGCACTGGATGATGGTCATACGTCAAATCTGGGCGAATGGTGATCTCCGAGAAATCCACATCATGAGATGGATTGCTGATGTATCGACGAAGCTGCGACACATGGAAAACATCGTGAACTCCTTCCAAAGATGGCGGCAAGGCTAAGCGATAAGCTACCTCGCCAACTCTCTCCAGAATGTCAAACAGTCCAATGTATCACGGGCTCAACTTCCCTCGCTTCCCAAAGAGAATCACTCCACGATTCGGGGAAATCCTCAGAAACACATGATCCCCAGGCTGAAACTCCAAAGGACGACGTTTAGCATCAGCCCAATGCTTAAAATGGTCCTGAGCAATCCTCAACCTCTCCCGAATGTTCCTGACAACCTCCACAGCCTCCACAATCATCTCAGGTCCCAACAGCTCCCTATCACCAATGTCATCCCAACTCAATGGCGATTGACATTTCCTCCCCATACAATGCGGCGAAAGGCGCCATGCCAATGGATGCCTGGTAGCTGTTGTTGTAAGAGAACTCTACCAAGTGTAGATGGTCCTCCCACGAACCCTTGAAATCCAACATGCACGCCCTCAGCATGTCCTCCAAGATCTGCATCGTCCTCTCGGACTGGCCATCCGTCTGCGGATGGTACGCCGTGCTGAAACTCAGACGTGTACCCAAAATCTTCTGCAAACTCTGCCAGAACTGAGATGTGAACCTCATGTCTCTGTCTGACACGATACTCACGGGGACTCCGTGAAGTCGTACGATCTCCTGCACAATTCACGTTACATCACTATCTAAGCTAGGAAAAGGAAACAGAAACGGAGAGTAAAAGAATTTACCTCCATGTATCTTCTCGCTAGCGCCTCAGTGGACTGTCCTACTCGGAATGGAATAAAGTGCGCGGATTTGGTCAATCGGTCTACGATCACCCAAATCACGTCATTTTGCTTCGGACTCCGAGGCAGTCCAGTCACAAAGTCCATAGTGATGTGTTGCCACTTCCACTCCGGAATCGGAAGCGGTTGCAGCAACCCTGCCGTACGCTGATGCTCTGCCTTCACTTGCTGGCAAACCAAACACTTGGCTACACTCCGAGCCACACTCCTCTTCATGCCATGCCACCAAAAGTTCAGACGAAGATCCTTGTACATCTTGGTCCCACCATGATGCACAGAATACGGCGAACTGTGTGCCTCCACCAACAAATCCTCTCTGATATCCCCAGCTGGCACACACAATCTGGCTCCATACCTCAACGAGCCATCATCATGAATCAAGAAATCTGTCCGCAGCCCGGATCCAACCTGTTCTCGAATCCTCACCAGCTTCGGATCTCCAGCCTGGCCAGCCTTGATCCGATCCACGATCGTCGACTGTACATGCATACACATCAACGAAGAATCCTCCCCAGGTAGAACAATCTCCACACCAGACTCGCAAAAATCCTGCTGCAATCTCCACGGCGAGGTCAACATCATCACCGCCGGAAGCCCACTCAGCGCATCCGGAACAACATTCACCTTGCCAGGGTGAAACTGCAAATCAATCTCATAATCCTCCATGAGCTTCAACCATCGACGCTGTCGCATGTTGAGCTCCTTCTGAGTAAAAATATACTTCAAGCTTTTGTGATCGGTGAAGATTTTCACTTTCTCACTCAGCAGGAAGTGCCTCCAAATCTTAAGAGCAAACACAACAGCTGTCAACTCCAAATCATGCGTCGGGTAATTCTTCTCATGAACCTTGAGCTAATGTGAAGCATAAGCCACCACATGTCCATGCTGATGCAAAATACAATCGAGACCCTTGCCAGAAGCATCGCAAAAGATCTCGAATCCTCCACTGCGATCAGGCACAGCAAGAACAGGGGCAGTCGTCAGTCTCTCCCTCAGAACACCAAAGGCATCCTCACAATCACCCGACCAAACAAAAGGTACATCCTTTCGCGTCAATCTGGTCATCGGCTCCGCAATACAGGAAAAGTCCTTAATGAAGCACCGATAATATCCCGCCAAACCAAGGAAACTCCGAATCTCAGATGCTGACAGTGGAACAGGCCACTCCCTGATGGCCCTAATCTTCTCGGGATCCACTGAAATACCATCTCCAGAAACCACATGCCCGAGAAAGGCAACACTATCCAACCAAAACTCGCACTTGGAAAACTTAGCATACAACCGATGCTTCCTCAAAATCTCCAACACTGTCCTCAAGTGCGAGGCATGCTCCTCCTCCGACTTCGAATAGATCAGAATGTCGTCAATAAAGATAACGACAAACTTGTCTAAAAAGTCGTAGAAAATAAGGTTCATCAGATTCATGAAAACTGCGGGTGCGTTAGTTACGTCGAAGGGCATAACCACAAACTCATAGTGTCCATATTTCGTCCTGAAAGCTGTCTTCGGAACATCATCCTTCTTCACCTTCAACTGATGGTAACCACTTCTCAAATCCAATTTAGAAAACACCCTCGATCCTCCAAGCTGATCAAAGATATCATCGATGCGAGGCAACTGGTATTTATTCTTAATGGTCACCGCATTCAACTCCCGATAGTCCACGCACATGCGACACGAACCATCCTTCTTCTTCACCAGCAAGACCGGTGCTCCCCACAGAGACACACTAGGGTTGATGTAACCCTTCTGCATAAGCTCATCCAACTGCCTACGCAACTCTTCCAACTCTGCTGGCGCCATACGATATGGTGCCTTCGAAATGGGCTGCGCTCCGAGAATAAGATCAATAGAAAATTCCAAAGCCCGATCAGGCGGCAGTCCAGGCATCTCCTCGGGGAAGACGTTATCAAAATCTCGCACCACAGCTGGCCTCTCCAACTCCATATGCATAGCCACAACCTCCACTGGTTTGGCCCAAAATTTGACAGGGCCAAGCGAACTGCTACCACGGCTGAACTCAAACACTGGGTGTCCGGGAATCTCAAACACGACCTTCTTCCTCTGACAGTCGATCGTAGCATAGAAACTCGCAAGCCAGTCCATCCCAAGAACTGCATCATAGTTGATAATGTCGTGGACAATGAAATCAGCATAAAGCTCATGTCCACAAACCACCAACGGGCAACAATTGCACCCACGATGCACCGAGACCACACCATTCCCTGTAACGATGTTCCAACTCTTGGGAAGAGAGTACGTCGACAAGGAATGCTTCTCCACGAAGCTCCGGGCCAAAATGCACATCGACGCACCTGAGTCAAAGAGGACTCGTGCAGGAAATGTGCAAACCAAAACCACACCTAACAAACAGTCTAACAATCAAATCCTATTCTAGCAACAAACATGAGCAAGCAACCAAACATAATCTAACAATCAAACATAACTAAGGAAGAAACAGCTAGGAGGGAAGTTACCTGTGATAACCTCATCCACGGCCATGCTCTCCTCCTCAGTCATCAGGAAAGCCTGCCCTCTCGGTGGAACAGCCTGCTGAAAGGCCTGTCTCTGTGGAACAAGGGGTGCTCCACGTCCAGCGGGCACAGGAGCTCGCTGCTGCAATGGTTGTGCTGCAATAGGTGCCCGCCAAGGCTGCTTCGACTTGGGGCACTCCCTGATGGTATGGGCAGGATCTCTGCAGACAATACACTGCCCCAGGAACCTCCTACACTGATCCCTGAGGTGCCCGGTCTTGCCGCAGAAATGGCAAGTCTTCAGAATAGGCCCTCCTGGCCTCTTGAACTGAACAGGCTGGATAGGCCTGAATCCAGGTCTAACCGCCGCTCTGACCTGCTCCACAGGCCTCTTCCCAGCTCCTGAAACATGTCCCCTCCTCTGGTTCAAATTCAACTCCTGCCGCCTCGCAGCAATCAGAACCTTCTGATATGTCTCCAGGTCAGAAGAGGTCACAAAACTCTGAAGCTCCAAGGCAAGTCTCTGGAGGAACCGCTGAGCTTTCTCATCGGCATCTTGCACCATCTTTGGTGCAAACCGACTGAGCCTCGTAAACTCTTGGTGGTACTGATCCACCGACAAGCTCCCCTGCTTCATATCCTTGAAGCGCTGCAGCATCACCTGCCTAGCAGCCTTCGGGAAGAACTCTCCATCAAATCTGGTCTTGAAGGTAGCCCAAACTATATGCACCTCCAACATCTTCTCCTCAGCATCCCACTAGTTTCTGGCATTATCCTTCAGCAGCCTCGTAGCCAAATCAACCCATCCAGCCGGGTTAATCTTCGCCATCGCCAGGTTATCCTCAATGTTCCTCATCCACTCATCCATAGCCAAAGGACCTTCAGAACCATCAAAATATGCGGGACCCAGCTCCCGGAACTGCTTCGCTCCAGGCTCGGGGCGAGGGGTTTCCACTGCCCGAGCAGCTCTAGCGGTCGGAGCATTCTGGACCTGCAGAAGCACGCCCTGCTGAACCTACATCATCTGCATCATCATCCGCATCATCACCCCATTGGTGGGCTCCCGCTTAGGCTCTTCAACATGAGGGAGCGCACCACCGACAGCACGGGTATTTCGCCTTCCTGCCATCTAATGACACAGAAACGAAATAATTAGACTCAATAGCTTAGGGCTCGGATGTCGAATTTTAATTATTGGACATTCTTATATTACTATCGTCATTCCAATAATTTGCAGTCACAGAGAGGGACCTGCACGGGCCACCAACAAAACCTGTCACGCCCCGCTTCCCTAAAATGGAGGCGAGACGCGAGAAGGTCCGCACGGGCGTGGAGCCGTGAAGCTGCACGCCCGATAAGCGTCAAAATAAAATCACTGCAGGTCCCTGTAACCACAATCGGAACAATAATAATAATAGCATAGAAAGGAGACTGTTATAAAATAACCAATCTAAGAATTCATCCACAATAATATCCAACATCACAGACAAGCCACCAGGCTAAAAGGAAAGAGTCTAAAGGCCTAACACACGGCCAACAAAACAAACACAAACATAGTATGGGTGCTACGCACCGATAACTAAAAGCAGTCTAAAACAAAATGGAAAGCTCTACGAGGACATTAAGACTGATCTCCAGTGTCCACGAAGTCCTCGATCAACGCGGGTTCTGACTCAGCGTCAGCAAACACCACGTCCTCAGCGACAAACTCAGGCTCGGGATCTAACATGTGTCACCCAAAAGAGAAAAGGGGCACATGGCAGCAAGTTGAAAGACTTGTGCAAGGAAACTGAAAGAAAGGTAAACTAACAACCAAGCATTTAAAGTATGGTGCATGGCATGGCAAGTATCGCATGGAAGTAACAAGTGAAGTACAAGTAGCAAGTAACAAGTGGTAGGTGTGACATGTATTGTCAAGTAACAAGTACAAGGGATCACCCACACACATGTGAGCGCCCTATTGCCCACAGGCTGTATTCAAGTACAAGGGATCACTCACACACAGGCGAGTGCCCTATTGCCCGCAGGCTGTATTGAGCTCGTTTTTTGGACCACGATCCAGATTTGTAATTGGCCTAGGGTTGTGCCAGCAAAACGGGTGCCTAGCCGGAACAAGTAGCACTAGTATGTAGCGATGCTATGCAATCACGATGAGTGTTCAAGCATGCAATGACATGAGCAGATATTCGCGTACCGTTAATTTAAATTAAACATGGCAGTTAAAGATGCATGGATGACATGAACAGTTAATACGCGTACCGTTAAGTGAAATTAAACATGACATATAAGCATGATGAAGGTGACGGACCAAGCTTCGTTGTCAAGCTGGGTCAATGGCGTCCAGACGGCTATCCTTTCACCGTCTAGTCTCTTTTACGCTAAAGCAAGGCAATGGCCTAAGAAATGGCCCAAATCAAGAGATGCAAGTTTCACTTGCCTGATACCGACGAGGACGGTCGACAAGCACGTCACACAAATGTTATCTACGGTGAATGGACCACTGCTATAGAGAAACAACATTAGAAAAGATATCTAGAACAGGTTTCTTAATTAAATCCTATGATGTCTAATAACCATTTTTATTAGGGTTTCACAATATCAATGTGGGTTGTGAAAACATTAAATGATCGAACACTACCGTATAGAAGCGGAAGATCGACGCCGAGCAACCACGTCAACGGATGAATGATCCAGGAACCACGGCTCAGATCTGAAATGACGGGGAAAATCTGGAGAAAAATGGATTAAAGGGGGGTTTGAAGAGGAGATTGAAGCTTGGCCAATGGAGGTGAGATGGAGCTTGGGATGCTGGAGATAGGCTTGAGATGAAGGAGGAAGGGTTTGGGGAAGATGGAGAAGGATTTGGGGAAGACAATGGCTCAGGAGAAAAGAAAGAAAGTGAAAGTGATCGGGTCTATTTATAGGAAGAATCCGGCGGCTGCCCAGAAATTAGGGTTTCGACACTGATTAGTCGGTCAAAGAGCAACCACTGACCGACTAGTTTGGGAACTAGTCGGTCGGTTGACCAACGCAGACCTACTAAGTGTAAACAGTAACTCCTGACGAAAAATAGGATTTAGATTTAGTCGGTCAAAGAACAAATACTGACTGACTAGTTTCTCATCTAGTCGGTCGACGAACGTTCTTAGACTGACTAAGAATGAACAGTACTTGGTATCAAAAATGATCATAGAGCTAGTCGGTTAAAGAACGATTGCTGACCGACTAGTTTGTAACCTAGTCGGTCGACAAATGTTCTTAGACCGACTAACGATAAACAGTAACTCCTGAATAATTATCAAAGCCCACTAGTCGGTCCATGAAGGTTTGCCGACCGACTGGATCGTCATCTAGTCGGTCGGTTCCCCTTCTTGTACCGGCTAACGTGCACTGAAAGTTCCGAAATGGAACGCAAGGCTCCGGGATCGATTCCTAAGACTCCTAGGCTCAATCTAACAGTAAGATACGACCGATATGAAGCCCGTCACGAATGACTTACTCCAAACTCGACGATCGACGGAAGAATCTAGAGAATCAAAACGAAACGAACGAAAATGAAAACTACCGAGACGGAAATGGAAATCACAACCAAAGAGAAGGCAACCATATATATATATATATATATATATATATATATATATATATATATATATATATATATATATATATATATATATAAATCCATACAAGAAAACCAGTCGTTACACTATCGGTTGAGTTTTTCCCCACGGATTTCAAAGGGGCTTTTGAGAATTCTGTTTGAGGGTTTTGAGAAACCTTTAAAGCTAGCCTCTACTGTTCCATTGAGAGGTTACTCAGTTGATTCTCATTTGCTCAAACATTCAAGCTTTCAATCTTCCAAGATCAAAGATCTCAAAATCCAAAAGCCCTAGAATTCCTATTTTGAATCTCTTGCTCTCCAACCTAGAACCAAAGAGAAATCTTCTAAGCATTTGGTGCAGTCAAGAGAAATGGCTTTTCTCTCTTTCAAGAGAGTCATTCAACACACAACACTCTCCTTCAAGTTCTACTTCAAGGTATAGGTGATTGTAAGTGTTGTATTTCATATTTCATAACTTTCGTTATTTGATTTACTCTCGGGGGTTGAGAGTGGGTTGCTTGCTCCCAAGTTGTGGGAGTCAAGGACAATCAAGTGTACTTCGATTTCACTTGTAGGGTTGTTTCAAGTGGGTTTTAAGGAAACCTCAAGTTAGGGTTCTAACTTGAGTATCCAGTGGTATCCGGGTGGAAGGGACGTAGGATTAGCGGGAACAAGTCGGTAGTTGACTTGGATACTCCGAACCCTTGAAATATCATTGTGTTTGCAATTGTTTCATTTTAGGGTTTATTTTCATTCCGCACTATTTGTTGGTTAGGAATTTAATTTGGTGTAATTATCATTTTAAATTGTATAAACACTATTCAACACTCCTTCTAGTGTTTTACTCATAGCTAGGGACTTTATAATTGGTATCAAAGCATTGGTTCATAGCTATGGCATCAACAACAACAATGTTCCTTCACCGACTTCGTACAACAATCACGACCGTGATGGAGCATCCACCGTCTTCGGAGGACAATCAACGGTTCGTCCTCCATGTTTCAATGTCATGAATTTCGGCTATTGGAAATGTCAGATGGAGACGTTCCTAAGGAGTGCTTCTCTTTGGAGAACCCTCCACAAGGAATACGTAGAACCCTCTGAAGAGGATTATGACAAATGGACGCCTTCCGAGAAGTTCGTCGAAGTCAACAACGCCAAGGCAATGAACGCTCTTTACTGTGCATTGGACCCA
Source organism: Scilla litardierei (assembly GCA_030789695.1). Taxonomy (NCBI): domain Eukaryota; kingdom Viridiplantae; phylum Streptophyta; class Magnoliopsida; order Asparagales; family Asparagaceae; genus Scilla; species Scilla litardierei. The sequence continues at coordinate 50,192,085 of CM061132.1, read as the reverse complement.
GATGAGTTCACCAAGATATGCATATGTAAGAGTGCATATCAAATTTAGAACCATCTAGTCGTTACCCACGAGGAAACGAATAAGGTAAAACTTTCTAAACTTTATGTTGCTGTGCAAAATTTCGATATGTTCCATATGCAGGATGGTGAGAGTATAGCGACGATGTACAGACGTTTTACCAGCATCACCAATGAACTCGAAGCTCTTGGGCAAGTTTACACCAACAAGATAAGGTGAGAAAGATCATAATGGGAATGACCTCCAAATGGGAACGAAGAGCTATCGCCATTGAGGAGGTCAACGACATGAAGAATTACCTAGTCATCAATCTCATCGGTACTCCCATGTCTTACAAAGTAAGACGGGAGAACTGATTGAAGATTCTGGCAATGATGAACCCTACGGAGTTGAAGAAGAAAGCATTAGCATTCAAAGTTAATTCTTCATCCTCAGATAATGAAGAATCAGAAAAAGAAATGGACGTGGCAGAAATGGCGCAAATGGCGAAGAAGTTCCAACACTTCTTTCGCAAAGGTAAATTTCCCTCCAAGAATAAATTTGAATTTTCTAACAACACTTCTTCTCTCTGTTTTAAGTGTAACAAGACAATGCACATCAAGAAGGATTGCCCGATGCTACGACACAAAGAGAAGTGGAAAGCTCCGAAGTACCATAAGTCCGACAAGTACAAGAAGGCTAAGAAGAAAGGACTTATCGGTACGTTCGATGACTCAAGTGAAGATTCTTCAAGCGAATTCGAGGATGAGAAGGGAGAAAGTGCTCACATGTGCTTCATGGCCCGGGAAGATCCACTCTCCGATGAGAGTGATTCCGACATCGATGAACCCGAGGTAACAATGGATGAATTACGAATTGCTAATGAAGAACTATTTTCTAAGTATCAATCTTTAATGCTTAGATATACTAATTTAAAGAAATTGAATGTTAGCAAGCCATCCATTCCATGTATTATCAACACTGCCACCATTGTTGATACACTAACTCTTGAGAAAACCTCCTTGGTTTCTCAAATGACACATTGAGAAATGAGGTGAATTCCCTCAAATCTCAACTAGATCAAACATATCCTAATGATAATAATGATCTAGCTTCACAAAACACACAATTGGGTTTAGAGAATGATTCTCTTAAAGCTCAAGTGTATGAGCTCAAAGCACGGGTGTCCACCTTAGATACCAATATTTCTTCTCTTAAGGAGAAATATGAGCTCATTTCTTCCCGAGTTATGAGATTTAACAAAGGGAAAGGACAATTGGATGATCTACTAGCAAACCAATTTCCGGCCACACATCGAGTTGGACTTGGTTTTGTGGAAGCGAATGCATCCAATGCTCGCACCTCCTGTAGTGGTGTCACTATGGACTTTGTGAGGCTATCCTCCAGTGCATCCACAAGTGGTGCCAAAAACACTATTGGTAGCAAACCTATCAGGAAAGCCACTATTTCACAATCTCTTTCTTTTGGTAAGAAACCCACTAAGCATGGAAACCAAAAGAGGGGTCATGCTTACATGTATACCAACTCTCATCCACGTAGGAAAACTCCTACTTCACAAGTGGACACTTATGACACTTTCTATGCTCCACACCCACTGACACGTGCAAACCCACACATGAGAAATACTCATGCACTGATCACTCCATATTTTACACATTTTTTCTGCATGTTTGCATGCCGTTTTGATCGCTCATATCACGTTTTTCACGATTATTCGACAATATTGCGATGTTTTTCACTATTTCTTGTTTTTGTCGTATTTCAGGAGATACGGAGCGATTTGGAGTGATTTTGTGATCAAGAGGATTTGCACCCACTCCGGAGTGTCACCCACAGCTCTTTTGAGGGCCATCCAGCGATGGAAGACGAGTGGAAGAAGAAGGTGTAATGCCCTACGTAGCTACTGCATAAGTACTAGAGGGGGGGGGGGGGTGAATAGTACTTTAAAATAATTAAGAAGATAATTCCTAATTATCTTGCAAACTTCAACCAACAATGCGGAAATGCGGAAATGCGGAAATGTAAATAAAGACAACAAATAAATGCAATCGCAAATACACGATATAACGGGTTCGGATCCACCCAAGTCTCCCCGACTTGTTCCCGGTGATCCTACATCCCAAACACCCGGATCCCTTCTGGCTACTTGAGTTAGAAACCTCTAACTCAAATTTGTAATATGAAATACTTGTAGGAAACCTCTACAAAGTCAAATCATACACAAATGAAATTGTGACTCCCACAAACCGGGATCACATACAAACTCTCACAACCGAGAGTAAAACTTGCAATATTCAAAGTGAATTGAAATAAGAAATGCTTACCACAAAAACCTATGTCTTGAGTAAAACTTACGATTTAGGGCAAAGAGGATTTTGGGGAAGATGAAGGCACCAAACCCTAGCTCCAAGAAGTAGATCAGATATGGAGGCCTAGGAAGAATGTTGGTGACCTAGAATCAAGCACTTGGCTTGGAAGGCTCACAATCAATGAATCTCTCTTTTGAAATAAGAGTGAGGGAGAGATTCTTGAATGGAATGAATGAGCTTTGAATAAGAATTAATTGCTTCTCTTTGATCTCTAAACTTCAATAAATATCAGCCTTTTGTGCAATGAATGCAGCACTCCAAGTATATATAGGATAGAGGAAAGAGAGAGCAAAATTCGTGGCATTTAATGCTCCAACGGCTCTATTCTGAAGCAGACTAGTCGGTCAAAGAAGGATCACTAACCGACTAGTTCATCAACTAGTCGGTCGGTGAAACAACATGAACAGACTAACTGAAGAACAACCAAAAGAGAAGTTCAGAAGAGTATAGAACTAGTCGGTCCAAGAAGACTTGCCAACCGACTAGTCTCACAACTAGTCGGTCGGTGAGTGTTCTTTGACCGACTAAGAGTCAAAATAGAATAGGCTGAAATCAATTTGAACTAGTCGGTCTGAGAACAAAATCCAACCGACTAGTTTTTCAACTAGTCGGTCGACAAACGTTCTTAGACCGACAAATGATAAACAGTAGCTCAGGCAAAAAACTGTACACAGAACTAGTCGGTCTAAGAAGGATTCCTAACAGACTAGTTTCACAACTAGTCGGTCGGAGAACCTTCTTGGACCGACTAACTGTAAACAGTAAGTGAGCTGAAATTAGTCAAGGCATTCTAGTCGGTTCAAGAAGCTTTGCCGACCGACTAGATTGCCATCTAGTCGGTTGGTTCTTCTTCTTGAACCAACTAACATGCACAAAAAGCCGCGAAATGAAGCGCGAAGCTTCGGGAAAGTTTGTAAGGGCTTTTAATAAGATCCTAGCTCTAAGATGTGATCGTTATGAAGATTAAAACGTAAGACCTACTCAAGGCTTAACATTCTACGAAACGAAGCTAGAAGACTATAAATAAAACTTGACGAACCGTCTTCAAATGCTTCGATTCGAATCTCTTGACATCAATAATGGTCCTTGAGCTTCAACGAAGCTTCAAGCACACGTTCACGTGCTTTGAGAAGTCTCGAGACGTCGCTTTTGTTGTTAATAGAAGTTTGGCGACGATCTTCATAACTGCGCTCACAAAGAGTTAGTTCACGATATTTATGTTTGTTCATCATCATACCAAATTCGGGGAATCAATACTCAACATTCTCCCCCTTTTTGGTGATGACAAACCAACATAAATAATAATCGAAAATAATGATTCAAATGTAATTTACTTACTCCCCCTGCATTAATGACACGTTAATTCCAAATTAAATAATAATCATACGCATCAAGCAGACGAGGAAAGTATAAAATGTGAATCCAATTATCGAAATTTAGGATTTGAAATCCATTTTTATATCTTAACTCCCCCTGAATCTAACATATCAAATTATATTCTTGGAAAATTGCTTTAAATTATCATTTAGCACATTGTCATTATTAATTCTCTCCCCCTTTGGCATTAGCAAAAAGTGTGGGAGGAGATCAACGACAACAACAATGGCTTCAAATAAAAGCACGGGAGTCGTAGAATACGACCATGGTCCAAATGACACCAAAGCAAAATACGAATTAAATCAAAGCGTGCCAACGTGACCAAAGTCGAAAATCGAAAAATAAAATCATCAAAACTCAAATTAATTTCACGAATTGAGTTATGGAATATACTCTCCAATATCAACATTCTTGATGAATTTAGTGCATGGAAAACAATTCTATGTTTCCATAGAAATAATTTCTATTAAATCAAGAAATTCGTCGAGCGACGAAGTCAATATCAGAGACAGACAAAATATATAAAATGTGCACACGGAAGAAAATGTCAACTCGATGTATATATATATATATAACAAAATGGATACATCTGACAACATACATAATAACGATCGAACGATCGAGGCACATCATACAACATATATGTCACATACATCAAAATGATCGTACACCATCCAAAAATACATCAAAATACATCAAAAAATCCAGAACCACCCAATCTATCCTACCCAAACTCTCGCTACAGGATATATCATCCAAAGTGCATCGGGAGAGTCCTCCAAGCAAGCTCAGGAGGCAGAGGCAGGGTCAGCAGCCGCAGCAGGCTCTGCAGGAGAGGTGGTGGTCACTGGTTCAGCTGGAGTGTCCACAGAAGGAATAGTCGCTACAGGAGTGGCCTCGGGAGCACCAGACGAAGTATCCACTGGAGGAATGGTGGCAACAGGTGTGCTCTCGGGGCACCGGCAGACGTAGCAGCAGCAGCATCAGACGTACCCTCTGGGGCACGAGCAACAGATCCAACGAGCTCCTGGAGCTCATCCTCATCCATCTCCTCATCGTCAGAAACAGACGGAGGAACCTCAATGCCAAGGTGACGGCAGATGTGAGAGAGCATCTCCTCAGACTTAGAGACACGAGACTCCACACGTCTCAAGGAAACAGCGAACTCAGCAAGAGTGGGAGCAGGAGGAGGGGCAGAAGCTGAAGCAGAAGCTGAAGGGGTCGTCTTCTGAACGTGACGAAGCGCCGCAAGAGACTTCTTGACGGCCGTCGCATTCAGAGGAGGACCAAGGGGACGCTCGTCATCAGGAGGGAGAGGGACCTTGAAGTGACAGAAGACGAGGGTCAGAAGGCAGGGATATGGAATGTGAGCTGATTTTATGGATTTCCTAATACACTCGAAGGAATCCATCTTGTCAAGAATAATCCTAGCCCAATTGATCTCGCTCCCCATGAAGAGAGCGTAGATCAACTTAAGAAATGGCTGGGATGGCAAGCTCGAAGAGCCGTACTTCGGAAGGAGGCACGACTTCAGAATGAGATTCAAGACCCAAGCGTTGGGCTTGAAGGATTTGGATGGGACGCCAATCATGGCGGGAGGGATCACATGGAAAATCTCAGAGAGCATGGCCTGGTCAAGGTCAGAGATGTTATCGATAGAGATATCAGCAGGAAGGAGGCCAGACGAGGAGACACCAATCAATTCCCCTAAGATTTCTGCCGTGAGGACAATCGGTGTCCCCAAGACAGTCGTCTCAATGGAATGGGTCTCGTCGTACTGACCCCGGACACGGTTCGAGTAAAATAGCTTGACTAGGCGGGGGTATGGGTGTGGGTTCGCCTTAGGGTCATGGCGAAGGTAGTCAAGGAGACCGCTATACGACAGAAGATCGGCTAGGTGGGGAAAGTCAGAGAACTGAACGAAGTGCTCCAATAGCAGCAGGCAGTGCTCTATACGGTTGTAAGCCGTGAGACACATAGGGTCATCGCGACACAACGATATATCCACACCGCCAACTGGCATGGGAGCCTTCCCCTTAGATGGTCGGGTGCTAGACGACGGACGAGAGCTAGACCTAGGAGGAGGAGTAGGAGCCCTAGCGGTATGCTCGGTCTCCGGAATATAGTCGGTGTTGGAATCCGAAGCACCGGGAGGAGTGGGTGCACGAAATGAAGCTGGGGACACTAGCTCTTTCCTAGGCTTAGGTTGTGATCGAGGCTTAGCGGTCGCCGTCCTCTTCTTCTTAAGAGGAGGCGAAGAAGACGAGGGATGGGTGGTTTTGGATCGACGCTTGGGAGGAGTTCGTTTGGGTTACGGGGGGTCCGAAGGAGGCGACTCGATAGTCATAGGTGACGGACTCGAAGGTCGGATGGGTATACGCATCTTCGCCATAATCGAGACGAGACAACGTTCAATCGAACAAGATTGAAATCGGAAACCCTAAATCAAACTGAAACCCTAACACCAACCCTAAGCCGAACTGAAATTGAGTGAAACCCTAACCCTAGAAGTTGTGATCAAACCCTAAACAGTTAGAGGAGAGTGATACCTAGGAGGGAGATCGGCTAGGGATCGACGGCAAGCGGCGGGGATGGTCGGAAATTTAATGAACTCGACAGAGGAGATGAAGAGGCACGAGGGTTTATGGGGTTGAGAAAGTTTTTCGCACCGAATAGAAAGAAAACTAGTCTGTGCGGAGGGGTATTAGTCGACAGGAAGGTGAAAAGACACAACAGTCCCCGATGCAATTAGTCGGTCACAGTTCAAGCGCTGACCGACTAGATGACGATCTATTCGGTCGGCCAATGAGCTTGAACCGACTAAGTGCAAACAGTAACTAAAGCCAAAATTCTGAGCAAGAATTAGTCGGTCTAAGCTCATTCACTGACCGACTAGAACTGAATCTAGTCGATCGGCCAATGAACTTGGATCGACTAAGAGAGTCCAAAAATTTGAAATAAAGAAATTTTGAGTTCTCTCCTAATCGCACTTGGACGAAACATCGAAATACTCTCATTAATCATTATACTACCCCATTAAACATCGAAAAACTTAAATTTGACGTTCATGAATAAATCGAGCATAAATTCCGAAAATTCAACCAAAAATCCAGAAAATCTCAATTAATCTAGCATGAGCATATATAAAGAAATTTTAATATCATGCACGATTATTGAACATATGAATCCTAAAGCTCGGATTCACCAATAATCCCCAATTCTCGACGCAACCGCACAAAGGAGTCTTCCTTTAGTGGTTTCGTAAAAATATCGACGATTTGCTTCTGGGTTTCAACGTCCACTAAAATGATGTCCTTTTTAGCAACATGATCATCTAAGAAATGGTGACGGACATCTATGTGTTTAGAACGGGAATGGTGTACCGGATTCTTAGAGAGACGTATTGCACTTTGGTTGTCCACCATGATAGGGCAAGTATCACAGTTTATACCAAAGTCTTTAAGAGTGTGTCTCATCCAAAGAACCTGAGCACACGCGGTACCGGCGGCAATATATTCCGCCTCGGTGGTTGAAAGTGATACGGAATTCTGCTTCTTGGAAAACCAAGAGACAAGAGAATTTCCTATAAAATGGCAAGTGCCACTAGTACTTTTCCTGTCAGATTTGCATCCCGCATAATCTGCGTCACTATATGAGATTAACTCATATGTGCTAGACTTTGGAGAAAGTAATCCGAAGTCAAGTGGGTAACTTAAATAACGGAAAATACGTTTTACCGCTACTAAGTGAGATTCCTTAGGTTGAGACTGATAACGAGCACATACACATACGGCAAACATAATATCGGGCCTACTATCAATGAGATATAATAAACTTCCTATCATACCTCGATATAGACGAATGTCTACATCTTTACCACCCGAATCCTTATCAAGATGTGTAGTCGTGCTCATTGGAGTCTTCTTCCCGGAGGCATTCTCCATTCCAAATCACTTTAGCAACTCCACCGTGTGTTGGTAGCAACGATCTGTGAACTTTGTGTTTGAGGATAACAAACGTGTGTGAACGTTTTAACGTGTGTGTTAAGTGTTTCTGGAACGACAAATGTGTGATTAATTCACAGAGAGACTTGATCAATGTGCAAAGGAGAAATAACCAGCTAATCATTCAAGAGTCGCACTGTTTGTCCCAAGAGCCGATTTTTCCCATGCCGAATTTTCTAGGAGCCGCATTGTGTAAGGAAGCCTCTTCACAAAAAAAATTAATTAATCTCAGAACAAAAGGGCACAGAGCTCCTGGGCTTTCAACAGAAATATCTCCAGGCCGTTCCCTTTATAAAATCTAAAAAAAAGAGAGCACTTGATTTTTTTAAACAGGCCGGCCTCCCTTTGAAAACAACCCGAGAGAGAGAGAGGGTTTGAAATTTTTTTCTTTAGAGGGTTTCGTTTCCAGTAGCCGCAGCCTCTTTAGGGTGCACAGCAGTTCATCAAAAATTAAAAGAGCCGTACTTTTCCATTGCCGCACAAAAAAACACAGGGCAAATTCCTCTTCTTTTGAAAATCATAGAGCTGAATTAATGCCATCTTCTTAATGCTTTTTGAAAATCAAAACAAGGCACAGTTTTGAGAGCACTTTAATTTCTTTTGAGCCACCCCTTAATTCGTTTTGTTTTTTGAAAAGGGCAGACCTTTATTCTCTTCATGATTTCATGTGCATAAAGGGATTTTATTTGAGAATGCCAATTTCTTTTTAAAGGCCGAATTTTCTTCTTCAAGAGAGATCTCTGTGTGACCTCTCTCCACAAAATCTCCAGAGCCGCATCAATCTTCCAATCAGCAGCCGAAACTTTGGGGTTTCTCATTTTGTAAGGGGTGACATTTTTTTGGGTGTTTTTTTAAAGGCTTCCGCAAGTTGGAGTCGCAGGGAGTTTGTTTTGTGTGTGCCGAAAAATATTCACAGGCCCCATCTCTGTTTTTGTGACGAAAAATCAAAAAGGCTGCAACTTTTCTTCCTCCAACAGAATTCGAAAAGACAGGCACACTTCAAATAATTGTTTCCAGGCTGCAAGTCTTGAAGCACAGGAGCCGCAACCTAGAGATCGACACATTCAGATCATCATTCAGGACTTGGGACTAGAGACGAGGGACTACTGACGTGCACCCCGGCTTGCTATCCGCAAATGGCCGGGGGACCCGCGTGGGGGTTTATAAATTTGTAACCGCAGGCGCACGGTGTTGTAATGTGGCTTGGGGGTCGAACACAGGGAGGCGAGGTTGTGCTTGAGTCAAGTAGGACCAAAATCACCCCGAGGGCGAGCTAGCCCGAATCGGTGGATGGTTGTTACGGAAAGGAATAAAGGGTATGAACAATATGAAAATAAACCCGGGACTTTGGTTTCCACTCCAATAAGAGACTCTCACCGATACGGCCTACGGGTATGGATAGCGATCGGAATTAGGGTCTAATGGTGAGACGTTGCCTCTGAAAGTGGTACCGGCGTCCCATGGGCCTGATATTCCGGTCGGTGCCCAGGATGATACACCGGACTTCCCGGATTCGATCAGTGGGCACTCCCGTGTCCATTAACACTGATCGATCCTGGGAGCACTAAGCTCGCAACGATAACTCCCAACGTCTCATCCCGCCGATCCCGCGTGCTAGGATTCGACGTCTACGCTATGGGCGTGAGCTACGGCTAGGGAGTCAACCGCCAAGTTTATTCCCCCTTGGCCCAACGGTCAAAGGCGGTCTTTTTCCCGCTGATGACAATGAAACGCCCCGCGTAACCGTTAGATTCCTAATCCCTATCGATTTCCTAACCCTATGGACGCATCGGGAAGAGCCCCCGAAGGGGTTTCCACCAAAATCCCAGATTTGGGAACTACTCACAAAAATCCATTAAAAAGCAATCTAACTAAAAATTAACCGTTGGAATCATAATCAGACAATTGGAATGCGGAAGTAATAGAGTAGATAAGACAATACTAAAATTTGAGAAAGATCTGAAAACTTACAAAAGAGTAACAATTACAGCCGTCACAATGGGAGAAAACAGTAAAAAACTAGCAGCTCTCTGTTTCTGGAACCCTAGGGGTTCTATTTATAGACTCTCGCATCACCCGATCGGTTGACAAGTCAACCGATCGGTTGATCCGTTACAAAATAATAACAGAAAACGGCGAGCTTTCACCCGGTCATATGAACCGGTCGGGTGAGTTCTTGAGTGACCGGTTGGATCTTAGCGCCGTCGGGTGAAACGATCGGTTTGGTGACCGTGTCTTCAGCTCCTCATCTTCAGCTACAGATGAACCGATCGGGTGAGAGTCACCCGATCGGTTGGCATTTTGCTCGAAAAGACAGAGAACAGGCCCCCGCTGAACCGGTCTGTGAACCGGTCGGGTGACTTCCATGTGAGCTCCGGCTGAGACCGGGTGGTGCATGCGTGCATCACCCGATCGGTTGGAGATGACCAACCGACCGGGTGAGGGGCTGAAAGATGTATTATTTGGCGTATGACCCCCTGGATCACGCGTGACTCCTCCCGTTGCTCCGGGGACTTGAGATATCGTCGTTAAACGTCCCCTACACGGTCAATCTCCTGCAAACATGGATAAACAAAGAAAAGTGAAAGAAAACGAGAAAATACAAGAAAACGAATAAAAGTCGGCGGAAAAACACGGAGAAACACAAAAGAAAACGTGCATGAATATATGAATTATAAACGCACGTCAAAATCCCCCAAGCTGAACTCTTCCTCGTCCTCGAGGAAGACGAGTGAGAGTAGGAGCTCGGAGGGAAAAATAGAGAGGAAGAAAGAAAAAGAAAACTCTAAATCCTAGATCGTCCGTCAGAGCCAACAAAATCAAAAACGACACACCAAGCAAGCAAACGTCAAATCACACCACTAAACCTAGGAAGACGAGTCCAAATAAGTGTCGTGGGTCCACGCGGTGAAGCGCGAGTGAGTGCGCTCGTGTGCTAGCAAATGGTGTCGCTTTCTACAATGTGCTATGATATCATATACGCAAATCCAGGAAATGACCCAAATACCGATTCGAATTTGAAATTTACGGTGAATATTAGTTCAAGCATGCATGAGAAGAGTAGGAATAGAAGCGTATCATGCATCGGGGACTCCACATCTAGGGTTAAGAAAATCACGCCACTATAGCCTAGATACTAGCTAAAAAGTTCCTAAGCCAAGTGTTTTCGATAACGATGGGGGTTGAGATGATGTGGAGTAGAACACTCGGTGCAAATTCTCGCCTTCCCTTTATTCTCAGTAAGTAGGAAAACATATTCACACGGGAATTTTTTTTGGGTTTTGGGCATTTGTATTTTTTTTTTGGTTTTTTGGCTATACAAAATTTTTCTTTTCTTATCTTTTTGGGTTTTTCTTTTCCTTTTTTCTATTTTTTTGGATTTTTGGGTTTTTGGCTATACACATGTGCACTCTCCCAAGTGGAGAACGGTACACGACGAGGGGATTTGCACCAAGTAAAACAAAAAAGAAGTCGAAATCTAAACACTCGGGCAAAGGAAACTATTCTCGCTAAATAGAGCATAGGCTAAATGGGTTATCCTAGTCCTTAATTGTGGAATCCCGATGCATGTGAATTGAAATATACGATATAAATATAGCATGCATATAGTAGAAACAGATACCGCATATTCAAATCGAAGCATGATAATCTAGGGGTCATTCCTGGACAGGTATATAAAATAAAATCACCAAGTAGAAGCACATCAAATAGCTAGTCACGACGCACTACTCACAAAAAGCTAAGTGGACCCACGATGCGTGAAATACAAGAGAACTCGAAATCCTAGGGTTAGTGAGTGTGATTATCGGTGCAATGCTAGGTGTGTGTGATTTTGTGGCGATTCATCATAGGATTCATCTCTAGGAGAAAGAGCTAAAAAGAAGAAAAGAAAAAAAAAATATAAACACGATGAAAACGACACAAAAAACGAAAAAGAAGGACTCAAACGACGCACACAGTGCGACTCCCCCAAGCTGAAGTTTGCATTGCCCTCAATGCAATATGAGTGAGTACGGGAGGGCAATGAAGATGGGGGGGAATACGCACCGACACAAAAAGAAATGAAAAAGAGGAAAACACAGAGATGATACTTAAAATAAAGAAAGATCAAAATCGAAAATCAAACAACACGAAAAGAAAAATAAAACCACACGACACGACACTCAAAAAGTGAAAAACAAGCACACACACAAAAATGAGAAAAGCAACAAAACACGAAAGCACACAAAACTAGACGTCCCCCAAGCTAGACCTGACAGTGCTAGCGAAATGATATGATCAATGAAATGCAGAGATACACAAGGGGGAGTCAAAAACAGATAAAGAGATGAAATCAGTAAGAAGGAGAAGGTGAGTCATCGTCCTCATCGGAAGAGGGTGGGATTGGGTGGTCGGGGGAGGTTGGGGGTGTGCGGAGAAGTGGGGAATGAGGTGGAGGAATGGGTGCAGCGGTGGTGTGAACAATGGGAGGAGTGTCGGTGGAGGTGGGTGGTGGTGGTAGGAAGGCGATCAAGGCGGTGGTGAGAGGAATAGAAATGGGGGAAGAAGATGTGGTGGTGATGGTAGTGGGAGGTGGTGGTAGAGATCTGGAGCGCACCGGCAATTTCCTCCGGCGCACGTATGCAGTGATGGAGGAGGAGGGAGGAGGTAGTGTGGGTGCGATGGAAGTGGTCGGGAGGGGGGAAGTGGATGCCGGGATGGGATTAGATGAGGGAGGAGAAGAATGTGGTGAGGGGGGTGATGGATGTGGGGATGTGTGGGAGGGTGGGGGAGAAGATTGCCGAGGTGGTGAAGGTGGAGGTGGTGAAGGTGGAGGTGGTCCGTGGATATGAGTCAGAAGGCGAAGAATGGCGGCCACGTTCCTCTCAAGTGCGAGGAAACGTGGGTGAGTAAGAAAAGAGCACGGTGATGGGTCCGAGGAGGCAGAGGACATGGCGAGCTCACGAAGGGCAGCGACCTCCCTCTCAAGCCCCAGACGGGCAGAGACCTGACGGCGACCAAAAGAGGTGGACTAACGTGAGGCAGAAGTGGTGCCGGCAGGTAAGGTTGAAGTGGTGCCGGTGGCAGTGGTCATGCCGGCACAGGAGACAAGGCCAGAAATGGCCGCAAAGAGGTGCTCAGACGTAATGGGTCCCGGAGCAGAAACAGGATGACTCGGGCCAGCCCCTAAATCTCCCCGAGACGCAGGGATATCCTGCTCGCCTAAGTGGGCGGCAGGGGATGGTGGTCTGCGTGAGTCTGCGGGAAGGAAAGGAAGGTTCAACCCCGCTAGGAAGTTGGGATCAGGTGGGAAGGTCCAATCTCCCACGAGAGCAATGGTCATGCGAGCGGGGTTGGAGAGAATGGTGTAAGGGGCTGGGGGGTGGCCATAATTGAAGATGAAGCGGCCATCTGAGCGGGGTCTAATCATGTGGATGTGCTGCAGGACATCAATATCAAGCTGTGAGGGTCCTGCGGCAGCGGGAAGATTATTGGGGATGGGAATATTAAAATGGGGGTAAGAGCAGATGATAGTTATGATGCCCCCACAACAAAACTTCCCCTTACAGGCCCGGCTGATCTCGAGTAGCTTGTAAACAAGCCAATCGCCGCCATGGATGGGGACGGTAGGGGCCCTGAAGCTAATTCCATCATCGTCCCGGACAAAAGGGAAAGTCATGGCCTAAAGGATAAAAAGGTCAGGGATAGTCACGGTGCCGGACTCGTCCCTAGGAAAGAATGCAGATGAAATGATCCTGTGGGCCAAACGAAACACGGGATGAATGATGGAGGAGGCCGTGGCCCTTCCTCGGGGATAGTCATGGAACATTGTGAGGCGGAACCAGAATTGATCGACATCAAACTCGGGCGTGTACCCGTAGTGTCGGATGGAATCATCCCCAAGATCGTGGAAACCAAATATATCGTTAATCGTGTTCAGATTTGTGGTGACACTCCTGTTACGCACCCTGAATTTAATGATCGACCCGGACTCCCAAACAAGTGTAGAGAGGAATTCGAGGGTGAGTGCCGGGTAGGATATGGCAGAAGCATTAAGGAAGGCCAACCATCCTAAGTTAGCGAAAAGAGATTCGACCTCGGTGTAGACACCGAGATCGATAAGTGTTTGTGTGTGCGGGAACTTCGTAGATAGATGCCCCCGAGCATCGAGCCTACGGTAAAAATCCTTGTGCTCCTGGTTCCTAAAGATATACCCATGCGGGCCCAACATTGGGTCCACAGGGGGGATAACAGGCGGGGGAGGGCCAAGTGTAAGTGCTCGTGTACGAGAAGGGGGACGTGTTTGTTTTCGTCTCTTTCGAGACGGTTCCTCCTCCCGCATAATTCCCTTCCCCCTGTCCTTATCCTTAGCCATGCGTGAGTGTGCGTGTATGAATGAGTGCAAAAAGCAATGGATGCACACTAACACAAGCAAAACGAGCAAGCACAATTTATAGGGCAAATATAGAAATATGAGCTTAGGAGCGAGTGTACCCAAGCGAAATGGTGAAGCTTGCTCGTAGATGTCCCCACACTGTGCAACGAGAGTATCGTGGAGCCGCGGCGATCACTTTCGGCAAGAATTTTTGAAATGGGGTTGTTTGGGGGGGATTAGGTCAGAAAATCGAAGTGAAAGGTGGGAGAGGGTGAAGATGATGGAGGGATTGATGGAGGAGGTGGAGGGAAGGAGTAATGGAGGAGTGGAGGACGTGGGGGAGTGAAAATCAACCGTTGGGGAAGAGAGGCAGGCGAAACGACGGCGATTTTGGCGATCGGGCGAAGATGAAAACGAACGGGTGGTCGGGGGGGTTTATATAGGGTTTTAAGTCGAACCGATCGGGTGACTTGTCACCCGATCGGTTGACGATTAGGTCAAGAATTCTTGCCGAAGAAATGCTACAGGCGAACCAGTCGGTTGACTTGTCAACCGATCGGTTGGCCGCTCCACTCATTTTCCCGAGAATTGTGGGCTGCTCACCCGGTCGCGTCAACCGATCGCGCTAGAACTCAACCGATCGGTTGATATTCCCCAAAATTTCCCGAGAGTTCTCCCCAGCTCACCCGGTCTGTCACCCGGTCTCCTCATTCTTCAACCGATCGGTTCATATGGGGACAGATCTCGGCTTGTATCTGATACATCCCAACCGATCGGGTGAGTTATCACCCGATCGGTTGGGGCTTTGTTTCCTGCAAAAACCAACAGATTGTCTAAGTCCCTGAACGGATGTTCTCGCGGCTGATTTTATTTATAAAAGTAGATAAAATAAAGTCAAAAATAACGCTAAAAATGGGGAAAAAGTTTAGAACATGGGTTGCCTCCCATGAAGCGCACTTGTTTAACGTCGTTGGCTCGACGCCCGTAAGAGATGTTCACAGTGGTTGATATGGGTGATGACCGAAGTTCGGCATCTCTTCTTCATTGGAGCTGAAGGCCTTTGGAGTAGTCAGCGGTCGGAGAAATATTTGCTCGACTATCCTCTCCTTGTTCTTGGGATCCGGGGGCTTCTCTTTCGTGTTGGCGCTTCCCGCCATCTTCTTTAGGATCCGGACCTCGTCTTTAGTGAGGTCCATGGGTTCTTTCCCCGTTCTCCTCGCAGGAGGAGTCTTGGGGAACCCGGAAGGGGTCGTTCTTGCTGCATTCGCTTTCCCAGCAGCTTCTTTGTTCTTGGGGCCGTCTCCATCCTCTGAATCCCCCAAGTCACCGGGGGGGGGGGGGGTTCCTTAAGAGAATCTCCCAGGAGCTCTCTTCAGCAGCTTTTTCTTCTTCTACCTCAAGAAAATTACACCGAGGGTCATCTGGGGGATCGGGGTACTTCATGGATAACCCCAGATCAAACTCAACTTTTTCTCCGCTGACGTTTAAAGAGAGTTTTCCGTTCTTTACATCAATCAAAACACCAGCGGTGGCCATGAAAGGCCGTCCCAGGATGATGGGGGTGCGTGCGTCTTCAGGCATGTCCATGACTACGAAGTCCACTGGCACATGCACCCCTCTTACATTAACGGGGAGGTCATCCACAATCCCCACTGGATATTTGACCGACCGGTCAGCTAGTTGTAGGGTAATACCGGTGGGCTCCAAGTCACACATTCCTATCCTTTTATACATCGACAAGGGCATCAAACTTACACTCGCTCCGAGATCGACGAGTGCACGATGAATCTTTACTGCCCCGATCGTGCAAGGAATTGAGAAGCTCCCCGGGTCTTTGAGTTTTGGCGGATTTGCCCTCTGGATGAGAGCGCTACATTCCGCCGTCAACACTACTTTCTCCTTTCTAGACCCTCTAGTCACCAAATCTTTCAGGAATTTCGCATAGGAGGGGATTGTTTCAATTTCTTCTTGGAAGGGGATTTGCAGGCTCAGGTCCTTTACCATGGCGAAGAACTTGCCATATTTTTCATCAATTTTGGCCTGAGCTAACCGTTGTGGAAATGGCACAACGGGTTTGAACACTTTCGGGCTCCCTTCCTCCTTCTTCTTCTTCTCTTCTTCAGAGACTCCCTCCGGAGTTATAGGATTTGATGACGAAGCACCGGCGTCGTTTGATTTTTCGATCGGTCGCTCAATGATCAACGGTGCTTCCGGTTTGCTAGGGGGCACTCTAGTAGGGATTTGTGTCCTGCTTCTCAGAACGATAGCGGACACATTTGTGTGCTCGTGCACGAGTGCCGTCGTTTGGGTCGCTCCCCTCGGGTTCACCTCCGGTGGTGGCGGTAATTGGTTTTGTGACCTTGCAAGGTTCGCCATTTGTAACCCCAACTGTGTTACTTGGTCCGTGAGGGCCCGCTGACCCATTTCCAGCTTTTGATTGATCTTCTCCTGGTTGGTTATATATTGAGTCAAGAGAGACTCAACCGGAGAGACGGCCCTTTGTTGGCCATACTGCTGCTGCTTCTGATTCCTGGGGGCGTAAAATTGTTGCTGAGGTTGCTGCTGAAATGGTTGATGCTGAACCTGACTCTGCTGTGGCCTAGCCGGCTGATATGTTTGTTGCTGTGGCTGCTGAGGCGGTGAGGGCTGAAATGGCGCCCGGTAACCAAATTTAGGGTGGTTCCGGTTGTTTGAAGAATAGGCCGGGTTGGAATTGGTCCTTGGCGGATACGGCGCATTTCCCGTGGGGTTGTAAAATAGTGCATTTTTCCTGATCCAACGGTGGTGAGATGTCATCACCGTCGAATTCCCCAAAGAATTCGGATTCTACTGCTGAAATTTGCTGTGTACCGGCCCCACCGGCTCCTACCATTAGTGCGGAGATCTGGGTCGAAAGCAAGTCGAACTTGCTTGAATGTTTGTCGACGTCCTCGACTCTGTGTATACCCCCAGATCTTGGTGTGGCTCCCTCGTCACACCACCGCTCATTGTTGGATGTCATATTTTCCAGAATATGTCCGGTATCTTCCTCACTCCTAGACATGAAGGAACCCCCAGCCGCGTCGTCCATAGAAGATTTCAGGTCATCCCTCAACTCATTGTAGAACAGATTAATAATCTGCCACTTCGGAAGCTCGTGGTGAGGGCATCTTCTTTTCATCTCCTTGTATCTCGTCCAAGCTTCATGCAAGGACTCGTGGCTGGCCTGGGAGAAGGAGGAGATCTCACTCCTCAACTTCATGGTCTTCCCCGGAGGAAAGAACTTTGTCAGAAAAGCGTTGGAGAGCTTCTCCCAAGTATTGAAGGTGTTGGGGTCCTTCCCCCTAAGCCATTGCTTGACGTTGTCTCGCAACGAGAAGGGGAACAGCTTCAGACGGATCGCCTCAGTCGTGACACCATTAATCCGGAAGGTGTCACATTTCTCCAAGAAGGAGTCTAGATACTCGATCGGGCTCTCCATGGGTGCACCCGCAAACTGATCCTGCTGGATCCACGTCACCAAAGACGGCTTTAGCTCAAAGCTTTGGGCCGCAATAGCTGGAGATCGGATGGCGAAAGTCGACTCGATGGATGGCATCGAGTACTCCAACAGGGACTTGTGCGGCGGGGTGTTCTCCTCCATGGATTCGGGATCCTCTCTTCTTCGCTTCTCGGCGGCCAAATGCCTAAGGGTGGCGTTAATCTCTGGATCGAGGGGAATCAAGTCGTCGAGACTTCTTGAACTCCTGCGCATGAAAAACAACAAACACCCGTGAAGCGACAAGTGGGAAAGAAACAGATAAAATGAGAAATAAAAACAAGAAAAATAATAAAAAATATAAAAAACGAAAAAGGAGAATGCGAAAATTATCGCGAGGTAGGGATGAGAGCTAGACACGAGGGTTCAAGAGATCTTAAAATAACAAACACGTTGCCTCCCCGGCAACGGCGCCATAAACTTGACGTGCACCCCGGCTTGCTATCCGCAAATGGCCGGGGGACCCACGTGGGGGTTTAGAAATTTGTAATCGCAAGCGCACGGTGTTGTAGTGTGGCTTGGGGGTCGAACACAGGGAGGCGAGGTTGTGCTTGAGTCAAGTAGGACCAAAATCACCCCGAGGGCGAGCTAGCCCGAATCGGTGGATGGTTGTCACGGAAAGGAATAAAGGGTATGAACAATAAGAAAATAAACCCGGGACTTTGGTTTCCACTCCAACGAGAGACTCTCGCCGATACGGCCTACGTGTATGGTAGCGATCGGAATTAGGGTCTAATGGTGAGACGTTGCCTCTGAAAGTGGTACCGGCGTCCCATGGGCCCGATATTCCGGTCGGTGCCCAGGATGATACACATGACTTCCCGGATTCGATCAGTGGGCACTCCCGTGTCCATTAACACTGATCGATCCCGGGAGCACTAAGCTCGCAACGATAACTCCCAACGTCTCATCCTGCCGCTCCCGCGTGCTAGGATTCGACGTCTACGCTATGGGCGTGAGCTACGGCTAGGGAGTCAACAGCCAAATTTATTCCCCCTTGGCCCAATGGTCAAAGGCGGTCTTTTTCCCGCCGATGACAATGAAACGCCCCGCGTAACCGTTAGATTCCTAATCCATATCGATTTCCTAACCCTATGGACGCATCAGGAAGAGCCCCCGAAGGGGTTTCCACCAAAATCCCAGATTTGGGAACTACTCACAAAAATCCATTAAAAAGCAATCTAAATAAAAATTAACCGTTGGAATCATAATCAGACAATTGGAATGCGGAAGTAATAGAGTAGATAAGACAATACTAAAATTTGAGAAAGATATGAAAACTTACAAAAGAGTAACAATTACAGCCGTCACAATGGGAGAAAACAGTAAAAAACTAGCAGCTCTCCATTTCTGGAACCCTAGGGGTTCTATTTATAGACTCTCGCATCATCCGATCGGTTGACAAGTCAACCAATCGGTTGATCCGTTACAAAATAATAACAGAAAACGGCGAGCTTTCACCCGGTCATATGAACCGGTCGGGTGAGTTCTTGAGTGACCGGTTGGATCTTAGCGCCGTCGGGTGAAACGATCGGT
The DNA here is from genome assembly GCA_030789695.1 of Scilla litardierei. NCBI lineage: Eukaryota > Viridiplantae > Streptophyta > Magnoliopsida > Asparagales > Asparagaceae > Scilla > Scilla litardierei. The sequence continues at coordinate 50,172,909 of CM061132.1, read as the reverse complement.
TTGGTGACCGTGTCTTCAGCTCCTCATCTTCAGCTACAGATGAACCGATCGGGTGAGAGTCACCCGATCGGTTGGCATTTTGCTCGAAAAGACAGAGAACAGGCCCCCACTGAACCGGTCTGTGAACCGGTCGGGTGACTTCCATGTGAGCTCCGGCTGAGACCGGGTGGTGCACGCGTGCATCACCCGATCGGTTGGAGATGACCAACCGATCGGGTGAGAGGCTGAAAGATGTATTATTTGGCGTATGACCCCCTGGATCATGCGTGACTCCTCCCGTTGCTCCGGGGACTTGAGATATCGTCGTTAAACGTCCCCTACACAGTCAATCTCCTGCAAACATGGATAAACAAAGAAAAGTGAAAGAAAACGAGAAAATACAAGAAAACGAATAAAAGACGGAGGAAAAACACGGAGAAACACAAAAGAAAACGTGCGTGAATATATGAAATATAAACGCACGTCAACTACTTCATGTCAGACTGCTTCTGACGACGCGCTGAACGACCGAGACATCAACGCCTTCACAACTGGGCAATTCTAAACTCTGAACTAGATTTTATTTGTGATATGGTGTTGTGATCTCTCTAAAACTATTTTATTATTTGTTTGGGGACTTGGCTAGTTGGGACTAGCCAAGAGAGAGCTTTACTAGGATTGTTATTGTTTGGGCACTTTGGTGAGTGCAGGTACTGAGGGCCAGGTGAGTGTAGGGTTGGTGCTCTAGCTACAGGTTGTACCAGTAAACTTTAATAATCTAGTATTGCTTTTGGGGCTGGACGTAGGTCGTGGGTGCGACCGAACCAGGGTAAAATCTGTTGTGTATCTGTGGTTGATTATTGTTTACATTGACTGTGGCTATAACTGCGTGTGATTTCTCGTGGGTTGCACGAGAATTTTTATAAGCCTATTCACCCCCCCTCTAGGCTTAGATCCAGATCCAACAAGGGGTATCGGAGCCAGATTAGCGGATCTAGCCTAGTTGATCATGTCTATGAATATGTCTGATTCTGCTTTTGCTGAGGGTCAGTCTATTTCCTGTCCCCCCAAGTTTAATGGTGTTGACTTTGCCTATTGGAAAACTAGGATGTGGATTTATTTAGCTGCTGTTGATTATGATGTATGGAGCATTGTTGAAAAAGGCTATAAACCTCCCACCATTAATGTTGCTAATAATGAAATGATAAAACCAGAAGATAAGTGGGATGACTTTGATAAGAAGCGTTTTTCATTGAATAATAATGCTATGAATGCATTGATTTATGCATTAGATAAAGCTGACTTTAACCGTATATCTCAATGTCAAACTGCACATGAAATTTGGCATACTCTGGAGGTGACTCATGAGGGTACATCGCAGGTTAAGGAGTCCAGACTTGCGCTGCTCAGTACTGAATATGAAAGCTTCCGCATGCTTTCATCAGAGTCAATCAAAGAGATGTTTGCGAGGTTCACAGACATCGTCTACAAATCCACTTCTCTTGAAAAGCCGTACTCAAGCCTAGAACAAATCAGAAAGATCTTGAGAGCACTGCCTAGCTCCTTCCGCCCTAAAATTACAGCTATTCAGGAAGCAAGGGATTTATCGCAGATGAAAGTGGAGGATCTGATAGGGAACCTGATGTCCCACGAGCTGGAGCTGCAAAGCATTGAACTGAGAGAGAAAGATGAAATGAAGACTTCAAAGGCAATAGCCCTTCAGGCTAAAGAGGATGAAGATGGAGATGAGGAGGAGGCTTTTTTGGTGAGAAGCTTCAAGAAATATATCAGAACTGGCAACGGGAGATCAGAGATGCTGAAAAGGTTTAATCGCTCTAAATTTAATTCTAATAATAAATCTTTTGAGCAAACTACTATTGATCCAGTTATATGCTTTAAATGCAAAAAGTAGGGACACTTTATGAAGCAATGCCCTCAAGGAAAGAATAATGCTGCGGAGCAAAAGGGGAAATCTTTGATGCTCACATGGGATATGGACAGCGATGATGAATCTCAAGAGGAAGTTGCACACTCCTCTCTTTGCCTGATGGGACAACTAGATGAGGTAAAATCTTTGACTAAAACTCAACTTGTGACTACTTTTAAATAAATGCAAAGTGAAATTGAAAGGTTGGAATCAACTGTTGAGTTACTAGAATCCCATGTAGAGAAGTTTAAAAATGCCAATTTTGAATTGCAACAAGACAATTATAATATGTCATTAGAAGTTGATGAAATTAAAGAGAAACTTGTTGCATGTAATTCTACTATTAGCTCTTTGGAAAAGGGAAAATCTTGTATGCCTACTGAAACTGAGTGTCTGAATTGCTCTACTTTGCTTAAAGACATTAGCATGTTTAAACTAAATATGGTTAAGCTAGAAGTTGAAAATGAATTATTTGCATGCTAATAAATGAAAATAAAGAGCTAGAAAAGAAGATGGCTAATCTGAAAAAGAGTGAGGAAGAGAACAAAAAGGCCTTCATTAGTAAATGTACCATGCTTGTTAATGAGAACATGTTTTTAAAGTCTAAAATATCTGATCTTGAATTGTCTATAAAAAAATTTGGTGTTGGAAAGCATTCATTAGACATTATACTAGGTAATCAGATACAAGGAAATAACAGGCGTGGTTTGGGATATGGAAATAAAATTGATGAGAGGCCTAGAATTAATAGAAAGAATCAAAAAGAAACTGGTGTAGGAAGAAGCATGTTTGCTAAATGTTATACATGTGGTGGTGTTGGTCATGCTTATTATAATTGCAAGTATAGGAATACCAACATCAAATTTAAGCAAATTTGGGTTCCAAAAAATAAAGTGACTAACACTAGTGGACCTATTTGGATTCCTAGGTCACACATATCATGCTCTTCTTATGTGTAGGTACATGGCACGGCTAAGGGACAAAAGTGTGAGTGGTACTTAGACTCTGGCTGCTCAAGACACATGACAGGTGAAAGAGAAAAGTTCCTTAGCCTTGCAAAGCATGAAGGAGGAAGTGTTACCTTAGGGGACAATGGAAAATGAAAGGTAATTGGTAAAGGTGTTGTAGGTAACGACACCTTTCAGCTTACAGATGTCCTATTGGTTGAAAAGTTGAAACATAACCTCATTTCTATCAGTCAGCTGTGCGAAAAAGGTATGAAAGTTGAATTTGATGCAAAACTTTGTAGAATCATTGATATCTCCACAGGTGACATTATTATTACTGCAAATAGAAAGAATAATGTTTATACTCTTATGATTGAAGAACTAACTGTTTCTAAATGCTTGCTTGTATGTGAAGAAGAGGCCACACTATGGCATAGACGGTTAGCACATGCAAGCATGGGACTGATAAAGAAGCTGGAAAACAAAAATTTGGTAAGAGGACTACCGCATCAGACATATGAGAATGGTAAGTTGTGCGTGGCATGCACCAAAGGTAAGCAAACTAGATCTACTTTCTCTAGCATTAATGAAGTTGCCACCACACGCATATTGGAATTAGTGCACATGGATTTATTTGGTCCAACAGACATTGCTAGCCTAGGAGGTAAAAAGTATTGTTTAGTATTGGTGGATGATTTCTCTAGATATACATGGGTATACTTCCTAGCCAAAAAATCAGACTCATTTGACCATTTTCAAAACTTTTGCATACAAGTTTCTAATGAGAAAAATTCTTCCATTGTAAAAATTAGAAGCGATCATGGAGGTGAGTTTGAAAATGCTATTTTTGAAAAATTTTGTTTTGAAAAAGGAAGTTTACATGAATTCTCTTCTCCTAGAACACCTCAATAAAATGGGGTGGTCAAGAGAAAGAATCGCACATTAAAAGAAATGGCTAGGAGTATGTTAAATGAATATAGCTTGCCTATGTTTTTTGGGCTGAGGCCATTAATACAGCATGCCATGTATGCAACAGAGTTATGCTTAGACCTATACTAAATAAAACTTCTTATGAACTATGGCATGGCAACACCCCGAAAGTCTCTTACTTTAGAGTTTTTGGATGCAGGTGCTTTATATTAAATATTGCAGATCAGATTGGCACCTTTGAATCAAAATCAGATGAGGGAGTGTTCGTAGGATATTCAGCAAGGAGCAGAGCATACATGATTTATAATAAACGCACACTTGCTATTGTCGAATCTATAAATGTAAAATTTGATGAATCTGATATAAATTCTTTGGATTACAGGCAGAACAATGAAGAGGAAAATGTAGAACAACAAAGCATTCCAAAAATTAATGAGGAGCAACCAGAAATACAAAAGGAAGCTGAAACTGACAAGACAGAAATACAAGATGAAGCAGTTACCAGAGGAGAGCTGAGATTCAATCCAAACCACCCATCAGACTTAATTCTAGGTGAGCCTATGGCAGGTATTCGCACACGTTCCTATTTTAGAGATCTTTGTGCTCTATGTATTTATGGTGACTTTATTTCTGTAATAGAGCCTAAGACTATAGACATTGCTTTAGAAGAGGAAAGTTGGGTTTTGGCCATGCAAGAGGAATTAAATCAATTTGTCAGGAATAATGTCTGGAAACTAGTACCTAGACCCACTGATTATCCTGTAGTTGGCACTAAATGGGTGTTTAAAAATAAGCATGATGAATCTGGTAATGTTATTAGAAACAAGGCTAGGTTGGTAGCTAAAGGGTATAATCAAATTGAAGGAATTGATGTGGATGAGACTTTTGCACCAGTTGCTAGGCTTGAGTCCATTAGAATCTTGCTAGCTTTTGCAAGTTATAAAGGGCTTAAGCTGAAACAAATGGATGTAAAAAGCGCTTTTCTTAATGGCTACCTAAAAGAGGAGGTATTTGTTGAGCAACCCCCAGGCTTTGAAAGCTATAATTTTCCAAACCATGTTTACAAATTAGAAAAAGCTTTGTATGGTCTTAAGCAAGATCCACGAGCTTGGTATGACCGTCTAAGCACATATTTGTTGGAAAATAATTTTAAAAAGGGGAGTGCTGACAATACACTATTTTTGATGCATGAATTTGAAGATTTTCTCATTGTGCAAATTTATGTTGATGACATTATTTATGGTGCTACTAACGATCTTCTATGTCAAAAGTTTGAGAAAGTCATGCAGGATCAGTTTGAGATGAGCCTTGTGGGAGAGCTGAAATATTTTCTGGGGTTCCAAGTAAAGCAAGGCAAGGAAGGCATCTTTCTATCTCAAACCAAATACATCAAGGAGCTTGTGAAAAAGTTTGGGATGGAGAAGTCTAAGGGAATTGGAACGCCGATGTGTCCCAACACAAAAATGGACAGAGATGAATAAGGAGTTGCAGTGGACCAAAAGCTATATCGAGGTATGATTGGCTCCTTGTTGTACTTGACTGCGTCTAGGCCTGATATAATGTTTGCTGTATGCTTGTGTGCACGGTTTCAATCAAACCCAAAAGAATCTCATTTGAAAGCCATTAAAAGGATCTTTAGGTACCTAATCAGTACACCTACTTTAGGCCTTTGGTATCCTTCTAGTGGTAACTTTGATTTGGTGGGTTATTCTGATGCTGATTATGCGGGAAGTTTAACTGATAGAAAGAGCACTAGTGTCACTTGTTTTATGCTAGGACACTCTTTAGTTTCATGGTCTAGTCGTAAGCAAAATAGTGTTGCATTATCCACTACTGAAGCAGAGTATATTGCCGTCGGTAGTTACTGTGCTCAAGTATTGTGGATGATGCAAACATTATCTGATTATGGCCTAGCTCTTAAAAGAGTTCCTCTTTGATGTGATAGCAAGAGTGCCATAGATCTTTCTAATAATCCCGTACACCACTCTCGTACTAAACATATTGACGTAAGACACCATTTTCTTAGAGATCACCTCACTAAAGAGGATGTGTCTGTGGAGTTCGTTCCTACGGAATCACAACTTGCAGACATATTCACCAAACCTTTGGTTGAGGCTCGCTTTTGTCGTCTTCGTCTTGAGCTTGGTATTATTGATAAAACTTAGTACGAGACTCCATGCTTTTTGTATGCTTGAACTTTTTTCTTGTTTGTGTGCTAGTAGTTGCATTGTTATGTGTGCATGATTTTTTATTTGTGTGATTGCATCTCATGTTTGCTTTAGTATCTCATGCATTCAAAAACAAAAACAAAAAAAATGAAAAACAAAAACAAAAAAATGAAAAACAAAAACGAAAAAAAATGGTGCTTCAATGTGTATCTTTCTCTTTGATTCATTAAAAGAAGTGTTCATGCATGATTTTCATATCTACGTAGAAATTGTTGTATTATTTCTTTTGCTACATGCGCATGTCCATCTTTATAAATATTCATGGCATGTACAATGACTGAAAATAACTTGATTTCTACACCACCTACTTCACTTCCACATATATTATTATTGTTGTACATTTGGAGATATCGTTTGTGAAATTGGAAATGTGAATGTAGGAGGAAAACTTAACTGATAATCTATGGGATATGATATACCTTGCCCTGGATAAAAATTGAGCATTAAAAAAGATGACACTACAAGTATAAAAATGAAAAAGAAGGTTAATTGCTCTGTATGAAAAATGGATACAATCCTTGGCAACGGTATTACCCACGAGTATCCAACATAAGCTTTATGGGTAAACTTTAGCGTTGGTGTATTTACTCGTCAAGCAATGCAACCCCGACATCTAAGAGTCCATATTGGCTATGTTTTGGGTGTGGTACCTTGAACTCATTTTTAATGAGGCGGAAAAAAATCAATCCTATGTGATATATTGTTATTTGGAAAATGTGGATTTGTTTTTGGTTGATTTTCTTAATGATTCTCCTTATGTGCTTCAATTTTAATCATCGCACGTACACATTGGTGTTGAAGTCGTAGTTGTTTAATTTCATTGGCCTTTGCCTTGATTATTCTATGATTGTATGCATGCAATTGTTGGTAATGGTTCATAATACTCTCTTTCTGCCTAATATATGATTTTGACTTCGTGTGATGACTTTTGATGATAACAAAGGGGGAGAAAAATTTGGGAAGATTTGGTATTTACTTGGTGAAGATTTGGTATCTACTTGGTGTGTACTTGGTGTGTCTGGTATGTGTTTGATTAAGGGGGAGCATTAATGAATATTGAGAAAGCACAAAAGTAGGGGGAGCATGCTTATTGATATACGTTATACATCATTGTTTGCACATCATTTCATCTCATTGCATGTCACCCACTATTACTACACTATCACACACACTATTTGGAATTTCATTGCTCAAATCTTAAACTTGGTTTGTCATCATCAAAAGGGGGAGATTGTTGGTAGCAACGATCTATGAACTTCGTGTTTGATGATAACAAACGTGTGTGAACGTTTTAACGTGTGTGTTAAGTGTTTCAGGAACGACAAATGTGTGATTAATTCACAGAGAGACTTGATCAATGTGCAAAGGAGAAATAACCAGCTAATCATTCAAGAGTCGCACTGTTTGTCCCAAGAGCCGATTTTTCCCAGGCCGAATTTTCTAGGAGCCGCATTGTGTAAGGAAGCCTCTTCACAAAAAAAATTAATTAATCTCAGAACAAAAGGGCACAAAGCTCCTGGGCTTTCAACAGAAATATCTCCAGGCCGTTCCCTTTATAAAATCTCAAAAAAAAAGAGAGCACTTGATTTTTTTTTAAACAGGCCGGCCTCCCTTTGAAAGCAACCCGAGAGAGAGACGGTTTGAAATTTTTTTCTTTTGAGGGTTTCGTTTCCAGTAGCCGCAGCCTCTTTAGGGTGCACAGCAGTTCATCAAAAATTATAAGAGCCGCACTTTTCCATTGCCGCACAAAAAAAAACACAGGGCAAATTCCTCTTCTTTTGAAAAACACAAAGCTGAATTAATGCCATCTTCTTAATGCTTTTTGAAAATCAAAACAAGGCATAGTTTTGAGAGCACTTTAATTTCTTTTGAGCCACCCCTTAATTCGTTTTGTTTTTTTGAAAAGGGCAGACCTTTATTCTCTTCATGATTTCATGTGCATAAAGGGATTTTATTTGAGAATGCCAATTTCTTTTTAAATGCCGAATTTTCTTCTTCAAGAGAGATCTGTGCGTGACCTCTCTCCACAAAATCTCCAGAGCCGCATCAATCTTCCAATCAGCAGCCGAAACTTTGGGGTTTCTCATTTTGTAAGGGGTGACATTTTTTTGGGTGTTTTTTAAAGGCTTCTGCAAGTTGGAGCCGCAGGGAGTTTGTTTTGTGTGTGCCGAAAAATATTCACAGGCCCCATCTCTGTTTTTGTGACGAAAAATCAAAGAGGCTGCAACTTTTCTTCCTCCAACAGAATTCGAAAAGACATGCACACTTCAAATAATTGTTTCCAGGTTGCAAGTCTTGAAGCACAGGAGCTGCAACCTAGAGATCGACACTTTCAGATCATCATTCAGGACTTGGGACTAGAGACGAGGGACTACTTCATGTCAGACTGCTTCTGACGACACGCTGAACGACCGAGACATCAACGCCTTCACAACTGAGCAATGCTAAACTCTGAACTAGATTTTATTTGTGATTTGGTGTTGTGATCTCTCTAAAACTATTTTATTATTTGTTTGGGGACTTGGCTAGTTGGGACTAGCCAAGAGAGAGCTTTACTAGTATTGTTATTGTTTGGGCACTTTGGTGAGTGCAGGTACTGAGGGCCAGGTGAGTGTAGGGTTGGTGCTCTAGCTACAGGTTGTACCAGTAAAATTTAATAATTTAGTATTGCTTTTGGGGCTTGACGTAGGTCGTGGGTGCGACCGAACCAGGGTAAAATCTGATGTGTATCTGTGGTTGATTATTGTTTACATTGACTGTGGCTATAACTGCGTGTGATTTCTCGTGGGTTGCACGAGAATTTTTATAAGCCTATTCACCCCCCCTCTAGGCTTAGATCTAGATCCAACACCGTGTACTTGGTTTGGTGGATGAAGATTGCATCGTTCATTTGGCGAATTTGGAGACCTAAGAAATATTTGAGCTCACCCATGTGGCTCATCTCAAATTGATACTTCATAACATTAGAAAAATCTTCGCAAAGAGTGAAGTTCGTAGCACCGAAAATGATATCATCAACGTAAATTTGAACTAAAATAATATCATTATTCGAATACTTAACAAATAATGTCGAATCAACTTCTCCCATTTTAAAACCCAAATCCAAAAGAAAGTTCTTTAGATGGTCATACCAAGCTCGAGGAGCTTGTCTCAAACCGTAAAGTGCTTTCTTAAGTTTGAAAACGTGATTTGGAAATTTTTCATTTATAAAACCTGGAGGTTGAGAAACGTAAACTTCATCAACAACATCTCCATTTAAAAACGCACTTTTTACATCCATTTGAAAGAGTTTAAAATCTTTATGGCATGCAAAAGATAACAATAACCTAATTGATTCTAATCTAGCTACCGGAGCAAAGGATTCTTCGAAATCTATACCTTCCTCTTGCCGATAGCCTTGAGCTACTAACCGAGCTTTGTTCCGGACCACGATTTGGTTTTCGTCGGTCTTGTTCTTGAAAATCCACTTTGTTCCTATAACGGTGTGGTTCTTCGAAGGCAATGGAACAAGCTCCCAAACCTCATTCCTCTCGAATTGAATGAGTTCCTCCTCCATGGCAAGGATCCAAGCACTATCTTCGCACGCTTCGTTAATATTCTTTGGCTCTATCGAGGAGGAAAAGGCACAATGAGCGAAGTAGTTGACTTGAGATCTCGTCTTGACACTATTGAGTATGTTGCCAATGACTTGCTCATGGGGATGGTCACGAACTGTATGAAGCCGTTTGGGAATTTCCTGATCACTAGGAACATTCTCAAAAGATTCATTAGTTGGGTTAGTATCAATAGAATCAATAGAATTAGAATTACCAATAGAATCACATAAGACATCCATTGAGTCATCATCATTAGTAATTCTAGTAGGGACAAAATCTTCATTAAATGAAACATGAAGTGATTCCTCGATCGTTGAGGTTCGTTTGTTGTATATCCAGTAGGCTTTGCTACGGGAGGAATATCCAACAAATATCCCCTCATCGGATCTTGGATCAAATTTGTACAAACTACCATACGTGTTTTTAATAAAACATTTTGCACCGAAAACTCGAAAATGTTTAACTTGAGGCAACCCACTAAACAACAATTCATAACAAGTTTGTTTGGTACAGGGCCTCAAAAGTATTCTATTAAACACATAGCAAGCGGTATGTACCGCTTCCGCCCAAAATTGATGGCCAAGTTGGCTATCATCAAGCATAGTGCGAGCACATTCCACTAGCGTCCTATTCTTCCTCTCAACAACACCATTTTGAGGGGGTGCGCGAGGGAAAGAAAAGGTGTGAGTAATACCAACTTCATCACAAAAATTTGAGAAAGACCCATTCTCAAATTCCCCTCCATGATCACTACGAATAGTGACAATGGTGGTTCCAATGAGATTTTGTACTTTCTTAACAAATATTGTGAAGTTTTCAAAAGCATCATTTTTATTACTTAAGGAAAATACCCAAGTAAATCTAGAAAAGTCATCAACGATGACAAGTCCATATCGTGCATTTCCTAATGAAGCAACTCTAGTTAGCCCAAAAAGATCTAGATGTAAAAGCTCTACAGGCCGCTTAGATGAAATGCTTTTCTTAGGTTTAAAAGACGATTTAGGAAGCTTGCCTCGTTGACACGAGTCACAAAAGCTTTTCTTTTGAAAGACAAGCTTAGGAAATCCTTTAATAGAGTTTAACTTGGAAAGCTTAAAAAGTGTTCCAAAGTTCACATGACCAAAGCGTCGATGCCATAAGTGTTGTTCACTTGTGTTGGCAATGAGACATTGTTCATGCGATTTTGGAAGATCTAATATTAAGATATCCTTATGGCGTGTGCCAGAGAATAATACATCATTAGTATTTTTATTCAAAATATGGCACATTCCTTTCGCAAAGCTAACTTTGTAACCTTTGCCACAAAGTTGGCTTATTGAAATAAGATTGTGGTTTAATCCTTTAACAAGGTAAACATCACTTATTAATGGTTTAGAAGGATTACTTACTTTACCAATACCAATGATGGTTCCGCTCTCGTTGCCTCCAAAGACTACCCAGTTCCCATTTGCAATGGGCACCACTCCGGAGAGCAATTGAGCATCACCCGTCATGTGTTTTGAACACCCGCTATCGAGTATACAATTATTCTTGGAGCTAAATTTTGATTTGTTGCTCCGTTTCTTTTTCTTGAGTACCTAAAGATAAACATATCATTCCATGGTACCCAAGGTCATTGTGTCCTAAAGATTAGACCTTTGGAAGCCAAGTCCAATTGGACTTAGACTTCCCCATATAGTTATCATTATGCACTACATTCATGAAATAAGAATTCATGTAAACTTGTTTTTCATGCATATTTGTGTCCTTCGGGCTCCAAATAGTGAAGATTTTGGGAGCCCTATTTCTATTGGGAGCATGCATGCGTTGTTGATTTCTACGTGATGCATGTCGTGGATAGACATATGGCACATAATGAAATGGTGCATGATGATAATTGTTCATATGATGGTGTGGGGTAACATATGCATGTGGAGAAACACGTGCGTGAGGGTGTCTCACATGGTGTGCACGTGCCCGTGGATGTGGTGCATAAAAATCATCATATGAGTGAACATGTGGAGTAGGATGTGTGTTCCTACGTGGCATGGTATTTGTGTACATATAAGCATGACCCTTCTTTGGAGGTCCACCCAAAGTGGGTTTCTTTCCAAAAGAGGGTGTGTACGAGGTGGAAGAACCATTGGTAGATGAACTACCAATAGAGTGTTTGCTCCCACTCATTGAGGCATCGGAAGTTGGCCTAACAAAGGTAATAGACGACTTGGATGAATTCCCATCTTATACCCCAAGTGAATGTGGTGATTGGCCGGAAGTAAGTCATTTAGGATTTTATCCAAATGATCCTTACCCTTATTGAATTTATTAATTCGGCCTAATGTGCACTCATATTTCTTGGTGAGAACGCATAGAAGCATCCAAAGTGGATACTTGCGATGTGAGCACATAAACACGAGACTTGATATTCTCATTCTCAATACTCACAGTTGAGTTTTGAGAAGTCAAATCCGCTATCTTGTGTTTCTCCGAATCCTCAATGTGAACATGTTCAAGTTGAGATTTGAGATCTACAATCTCATTTCTCAAGTCTTCAACAACGGTGTCGTTGTTGATGACGATAGATTTAGGCGAGGTTTGGAGACTAACTAATTCATCTTTGGTCTTAGTATAACTATTTAATAATTTAGAATATTTAGACCAAATTTGCTCGTTAGCTAATCTAAGGTCGTCCATTGTTACCTCATCGCCTTCATCCTGACCGGCGCCCCGTTTACGGTTTGGGCGCGATGTCGTTTTACCGAAAGTGCACGGTTAGTGTAGGGTGCGGGTTTATCGAACTCAGGGAGGTGGATGGCTTGAGTGGCTACTAGCCTCGCCTAGGTTGTGTGCTAGCTACGCGGATAATGTGGGTGGAAGTGTAGAAATAAAAGAAAGAAATGAAAAAGACAAGAAATGAATTCCCGCTAACACGGGCTAGAGCACTCATGACACTTGGCATTTGACTTGACCCAGGGTGAGACATTGCCCCAAAAGGTGGTACCTAGCGTCCATGGCCCGATATTCCGGTCGGTGCCAAGCACACTAGGCCTACCCGGTTCCGGACGGTGGGCATTCCCATGTCCATTAACACCTTCCGCAACCGGGAGCATTAAGGCCACAATGATAACTCCCAACACTTCGTCCAAGCCGTTCCCACGCGCAAGAACTCAATGTCTACACTAGGGGTGTGAGCTGTGGCTAGGGAGTCAACCGCCAAGTTTATTCCCCCTTGGCCCGACGGTCAGAGGTGGTCTTTCTCCCGCCAATGACAATGAAACACTCCAGCGTAACCCTAATGGCCAAATAGGTCAAATGTGATTTCTAGCAATACATCGAAGCGGATCTTGACTGGACAAGCACCGGACCCCAATCCCCAACAAAACTAGTGTGTTGCCAGACGAATTGGACTCAGATTGCTAGAAATCCCCATTGACACATTTCATCGAACACATGCCATGCAACCAAGCCAAATGTAAATTTCCAAGCATCAATCCTACCCTAACCCGTATTAGGGTTCATCAACACTACTCCATGGTGAGAAACATAAAAACAAGCAAAACAAATGACATACAAACATTCACCATTGAGCAAAATGAAAACAATACAAAACAATGAAAGCAAGAGAAAGGAATACTTATCTTGAGTATGAATCTTCAATCCAATACAAGACTTATTGATCAAAAGACCTAATCTAAACTAACCTAAGCCTCACAAGAGAAAGGGGCAAAAAGCCCTAGAAAAACTGAAGAAGAACCTCCCCAAGTCGTGCCCCCAAACTCTAATATATAACACCTCACAAAACCCCTTGGTTCGGGTCCAGAATTGTCAAAACAGGCACACCCGATCGGGTGGACAGAAACAGATACTCAAAACGGCAGAAATTGATCTCACCCGGTCGGGTGGAAACTCACCCGATCGGGTGAAATGAAAATTCAGACTGGTGCCAATTTCAGCACACAGCTGCGCTCAGAAAATTCCAGAAAAATGTAGAAAAATCGGATTTGGGCATACGACCTATCGTTGTAAAGATAATGAAGATGCCGACGCTAGAAAAATAAGAGATCACCCAAAATCCCTCTGAAATCATAGCAGATCTTCAATGAATGAGCAGCAGCGCGCGAAAGGTGAAGGAAAGGCCACCCGATCGGTTGAAACATCAACCGATCGGGTGAGCCGCTTGTCGCATCGGCCATCGGGCTTCAGAAGATTCAACCGGTCGCTGAGGAGAACGGGTGGCGTGACCGGGTCATCGTTTGGGAAACTTCAGCTTCAGATGAACCGATCGGGTGAGATATCACCCGATCGGTTAGAATTAAGCTCCAAATTTCCGAGAACTCTATTGGGATGAACCGGTCGGCGAACCGATCGGTTGACCTTGCGCTTCGCTCTAGCTTCAGTCCGGGTCGGACACGCGTGCATCACCCGGTCGGTTGGATGTGTCCAACCGATCGGGTGGGGGCTGAAAAGTGGCAATCTTGGTCGTTTGACCCCTGGATCACGCGTGACTCCTCTCGTTGCTCCGGGGACTCATGATATCGTCGTTTTATGTTCCAAATGTTGTAAATCTCCTGTATTCACACAAAAAGAAAAAGAAGTGAAATAAAAATAGAAAACCCGAGAAAACGAATACAAGACGGCAGAAAATACGGAAAAATACAGAAGAAAACGTGCGCAAATATATGAAATATAAACACACGTCACATCCTCGCTATCATCGGAGGAAGACTCTTGAACATGCTCCTCTCTAGCCATGAAGTACATGTGTGCTTGCTCCACTTGTTCATCATCTGACTCTCCACTTGATGAATCCTCGGAGTCGGTGCATGTTCCGATAAGCCCTTTCTTGTACCCTTTCTTGTACTTCTTGGACTTGTCGAACTTTGGCGCCTTCCACTTTTCCTTTTGCTTGTTTTGAGGACAATCCGCTTTCATGTGTCCTGGCTTATTGCATTTAAAGCACGAAGGAGTGGAGGCGTTAGAAGAACTAAATTTAGACTTGTTCTTAAAATTACCTTTCCGGAAGAACTGGTTGAACTTCTTTGCCATGAGGGCAATGGACTCCCAGTCCAATTCTTCTTCCGATTCTTCATCATCGGTAGATGTGGATGTGGATGGAGCGGCCTTGAACGTAATCGCCTTTTTCTTTGGCTCGTCTTGCTTCAAGTAGGACTTCATCTTGTCCTGCAACTTAAGTTTGCTATCCTTGCGTACCTCATAAGACATCAAGGTACCCATTAGTTGAATAACGGTATACTTACTCATGTCATTACCTTCCTCGATGGCGAAGGTACGCTTTTCCCAACAAGAAGGAAGTCCGTCAATGATTTTTGAGACTTTCTCCTTTTGGGTGTAGGTCTTACCAAGAGCCTCCAACTCGTTGGTGATGTCGACGAAGCGAGCATAATACTCCTTCATCTTCTCACCCTGTTGCATATGAAATAACTCGAAATCTTTATTAACAACTACGAGTTTGGAGTCTCTTACCCTACTTGTTACTTCATGCAAGATGAGGATGGAGTTCCAGATTTGATATGCACTCTTACACGTGCATATCTTGTTGAAGTCCTCAGGCTCCAAAGCACATTGTAATGCATTCATTGCCTTGGTATTGCTTACCTCCGCGGCGACCTACACGGTAGTCCACTTCGCGAAATCTTCTTCTTCGGGCTCGACGTTTTCCGTCAACGTGGCTCCCCACAATGAAGCACTCTGGAGGAAAGTTTCCATCCGGCATTTCCAGTACCCGTAGTTGGTACCGTTGAAGAAGGGAGGCCTCGTCGAGGAGTGTCCTTCCATCACCAAAGAAGCTCCTTCACGGTTCCTGAAGGTGTTGTAGTCTGAAGGTGGACGAACGCTTTTGTTGTCGTTGGAAGACATAGCTAGGTACTTGGCTCTGATACCAAATGTAATGCCTTACGTAGCTACTGCACAAGTACTAGAGGGGGGGGGGGGGGTGAATAGTACTTTAAAATAATTAAGAAGATAATTCCTAATTATTTTGCAAACTTCAACCAATAATGCGGAAATGCGGAAATGTAAATAAAGACAACAAATAAATGCAATCGCAAATACACGATATAACGGGTTCGGATCCACCCAAGTCTCCCCGACTTGTTCCCGGTGATCCTACGTCCCAAACACCCGGATCCCTTCTGGCTACTTGAGTTAGAAACCTCTAACTCAAATTTGTAATATGAAATACTTGTAGAAAACCTCTACAAAGTCAAATCATACACAAATGAAATTATGACTCCCACAAACCGGGATCACATACAAACTCTCACAACCGAGAGTAAAACTTGCAATATTCAAAGAGAATTGAAATAAGAAATGCTTACCATAAAAACCTATGCCTTGAGTAAAACTTACGATTTAGGGCAAAGAGAATTTTGGGGAAGATGAAGGCACCATACCCTAACTCCAAGAAGTAGATCAGATATGGAGGCCTAGGAAGAATATTGGTGACCTAGAATCAAGCACTTGGCTTGGAAGGCTCACAATCAATGAATCTCTCTTTTGAAATAAGAGTGAGGGAGAGATTCTTGAATGGAATGAATGAGCTTTGAATGAGAATTAATTGCTTCTCTTTGATATCTAAACTTCAATAAATATCAGCCTTTTGTGCAATGAATGCAGCACTCCAAGTATATATAGGATAGAGGAAAGGGAGAGCAAAATTCGTGGCATTTAATGCTCCAACGGCTCTATTCTGAAGCAGACTAGTCGGTCAA
This sequence comes from Scilla litardierei, assembly GCA_030789695.1. NCBI lineage: Eukaryota > Viridiplantae > Streptophyta > Magnoliopsida > Asparagales > Asparagaceae > Scilla > Scilla litardierei. The sequence goes on along the minus strand of CM061132.1, from coordinate 50,156,592 downwards.
AGAAGGATCACTGACCGACTAGTTCATCAACTAGTCGGTCGGTGAAACAACATGAACCGACTAACTGAAGAACAACCAAAAGAGAAGTTCAGAAGAATATAGAACTAGTCGGTCCAAGAAGACTTGCCAACCGACTAGTCTCACAACTAGTCGGTCGGTGAGTGTTCTTTGACCGACTAAGAGTCAAAATAGAATAGGCTGAAATCAAGTTGAACTAGTCAGTCTGAGAACAAAATCCAACCGACTAGTTTCTCAACTAGTCGGTCGACAAACGTTCTTAGACCGACAAATGATAAACAGTAGCTCAGGCGAAAAACTGTACACAGAACTAGTCGGTCTAAGAAGGATTCCTAACAGACTAGTTTCATAACTAGTCTGTCGGAGAACCTTCTTGGACCGACTAACTGTAAACAGTAAGTGAGTTGAAATTAGTTAAGGCATTCTAGTCGGTTCAAGAAGCTTTGTCGACCGACTAGATTGCCATCTAGTCGGTTGGTTCTTCTTCTTGAACCAACTAACATGCATAAAAAGCCGTGAAACGAAGCGCGAAGCTTCGGGAAAGTTTGTAAGGGATTTTAATAAGATCCTAGCTCTAAGATGTGATCGTTATGAAGATTAAAACGTAAGACCTACTCAAGGCTTAACATTCTACGAAACGAAGCTAGAAGACTATAAATAAAACTTGACGAACCGTCTTCAAATGCTTCGATTCGAATCTCTTGACTTCAATAATGGTCCTTGAGCTTCAACGAAGCTTCAAGCACACGTTCACGCGCTTTGAGAAGTCTTGAGACATCGCTTTTGATGTTAATAGAAGTTTGGCGACGATCTCCATAACTGCGGTCACAAAGAGTTAGTTCACGATATTTATGTTTGTTCATCATCAAAACCAAATCCGTGGAATCAATACTCAACAGAAGGAACTTCGTAGGAGCGACGAGGAGGGGAAACGAAGAAGATTGGGCATCTACAGCATGCCACTCGGCCGAGTGAAGCACTCACTCAGCCGAGCAGAGAAGCTCGCTCGGCCGACCAGACCGGACATGCACAACAGAAGAATATCGGCGTGCCCTCGGCCGAGTGACGATAGACCACTCGGCCGAGTAAGAAGATCCACTCGCCCGAGTGGCACGGAAAATTCCATCCAAAAAGAGGCCGACTTACTGGAAATCTACAGTCGACCTGAGAGTTCCCACTTGGCCGAGCATGGAATGCCCCTCGGCCGAGTGGGTAAAGCCACTCGGCCGAGTAACCTCCGAAGACAGACCCCCGAAAACCCCCGACTTACTGGAAATCTACAGGGTTTATCACTCGGCCGAGTGACATTTTCCACTTGGCTGAGTGAGCCGTTCCGCTTGCTGCGTAAGTTGCGATTTCTGGGCTGCGCAGGGGCATTTTGGTCACGATTTTCTGGACGATTTTGGAGGGTATTTAAACCCATTTTTTGCCCTAGTTAGAGAGAGGACTTTTAGAGCTTTTTGGTAGCCTTTTTTAGAGCTTTTTAGATCATTAGATTTAGCTTTTCTTTTGGGGATTAAAAGGCTACTCCTGTTGATGCTATTGGATTCTCATTGGTTTGTCTATTCTCCTATCAAAAACCCTATTTTTGTTAACAATTTCTCTATTGCAATGAATTGTGTTGATTTTATTATTGATTTTCTTAAGTATTGCATGATGATTAGTGAGTAGTGCCTTCGTCTTAGGGCATAGGGATGAACCCTATAGACCCTATTTCTGAATTGTGATGAATTGGTGAAATTCTTGCTAGAATTGATTAGGGTTAGGTTGGGATTGATTAATTACGGATAGCTAGGGATTCATATCGATAGAGATTTGCAAGAGATTGGGTCCCAATTGATAGGAAGCCCTAGAAATTCGATTTAGATTTATGATTGGACTTCTCTAGAATTGTTTGCAAGAGATTAGACCAAAGCTAGGATTTTTAATCGTGTTTCTATACCAATATTCGTTTGCAAGAGATTGGACGGGTAGGAACTATCTTAACCTAGGTCGTAGCTTGAGTTTGCACGAGAGTGGGCTCGAGATACGATTGAACGATGATGTCGTTCTTCACGCTAGCGGCCTAGGTTAGGGTTTGCAAGAGATTGGGCCCTACCCTAGGTTTGCTATAGACCGGCAATAGCGTATGAGCTGAGCTTGGTTCTACATTTAATTGGGACTAGTTCACCTAAGATTCAAGTTTAGCAATATGAAACCTATGAATCACAACGATGAGATACGGTCCGTAGCGGGGATTCCCTATCCCTAGGTGCTTTATCTTATTGATATTTCAATCGACATTTGAACGATTGTGACCATTTCACCCCAAATTATTCCCGACCATATTGATAGCTAGGGGATTGGAAGGAGACACGGTCCTTAGTCCTCCCTGAGTTCGATACCCGCTCGCCGCTACACCGTGCGCTTGCGGTAAGACTACGAGTCGCTTGTCCCGGGTGTGTATCTGGGACGCGATCAAGTTTTTAGCGCCGTTACCTGGGAGGCGACAATGTTTTATTTTCTTTACTTAGTATCTTCTTTTGTTTTGTTTTATTATTCTTACCTTTTTACTCCTTTTTCGTGCTAACAATTCCTTTGAAACTCTGTTTTCCTTTGCATGTACACGAGATCTACGACGAACCCCGAGGAAATACTATTTGATCCGGAGATCGAACGTACCGAGAGGAGGATCAGAGCCGAGAGAAGGCACGCTACAGAGGGTAATTGTATGAACCGCTTGGAGACACCGGAGGAACTAGCAGCACGTATGGCGAGGATCATATCCATCAGAGATAGGCTTAGGCCTAAGACTTCATCCACTACCTCTTCCATCGCTATGCCGGAGTTGGCGGCGGACAAGAATTTTGAGTTAAAGACGGGATTGGTAGTATTGATGCAACAAGACACGTTTCATGGGAACTCCCATGAGAATCCGCATTATCACATCCAGCTTTTCTTGTCCAAGTGCGCCACCTTCCAAATACCGGGAGTTTCCGTTGATGCAATCCGACTGCGGCTCTTTCCCTTTACACTCAAAGACAAAGCTTTATATTGGTTAAGGACGCAGGCGGAAGGTATATTCACTACTTGGGATGAGTTGGCTAACGCCTTCGCTGACAAATTCTACCCGCCATCCAAGACGGTGAAGATACGGAGTGCTCTCATGTCCTTTAAGCAAGGACCGCAGGAGACCCTTTACGAGGCATGGGAGCGCTTCAAGGATTTACAGCATCAGGGCCCCCATCACAGTATAGAAGATTGGGAGCATGTTACCAGTTTTTACAATGGACTCCAACCGGGCACGAAGCAAATTATAGACGCAACCGCCAATGGAGCCATACTATCGAAGACCCCGGATAAAGCTACGGCCTTATTAAAGGAGATGGCCTCTAATAACCAACAATGGGACGACGAGCGAGGTCATTCTTCTTCCTCCTTGAATCCCACTAGCATATATGAGGCCAAGGCCGTAGCGGAGCTTTCGAACAAATTTGACTCTCTTCACAAGGTAGTGGAGAGATTGGAGAAGTATATCACCGAGCCACATGGAGCACCCTCTACATCTACGCCGGTAAGCAATATGAGTGATTGGAAAGACCAACCTCAAGTCGTGTATGTAGGAGGAGAGCATGGAGAGGGGGCATTGGAACAAGTGCAATATATTGCGGGGAACTCCGGATATTGGGCCAACCCGGCCGCAAGAAACCATCCGGGCTTTTCGTATGAAAACAATGATGGTTCTTTAAACCCGCCGCTACAACAACCTCCTCAAGCTCGGCCTCCACTACCACAACCTCACTATCAACCGAGGGGGCCACCGCAACAAAATTACCCGCCTAGGCAACAAGCGGGACCGTATAGACTGCCCGGTTACAACCAAGGTTGGAGAGCTCCCAACCCACCTCAAGCTCAACCACGATCAGACCACGAAGCTAGGGTGGAGTAATTCATGGTGGAGCAATGAAAGATCAATGCTAGGTTGACGACGGGACAAGATTCACTAAATACCGTCGTCGCTCAACTTGGAGAGCAACTTACGTTGCTAAACAAGAACGCCCAACAATTGCCAGCTCAACCCAAGCCCAATCCACGGAGCAACACCGGACACATCAATGCGGTGGTGGCGGTTACAACAAGGGGCGGGAAGGATACCACTCCCGCTATGACCCAAAACAAGCAACCTGTGGTAGAGATTTTGGAAGAAAAAGAGCGGGCAATTGAGGAGGAGAGCCAAAAGGAGCCAATAGGAGGAGGAAATTCTGAAGTGGCGAAGCCTAATGACGAGCGCCGCTACATGCCACCGGTGCCATTTCCACAACGGCTAGCTAGAGCCAAGATAGAGAAAAGGCTCGCCAAGTTCCTTGAATATTTGAGGGGAGTAAGCCTCAATATTCCTTTCCTAGATGCTATAGTGGAGATCCCGTCGTATGCAAAGTTCTTGAAGGACTTGATATCGGGAAAGAAAAGGAAGGAGAAAATTATGCTTGCTGAACAAGGAACTTGGTTTACCCGGAAGGAAATGGAGCCCGCGAAATTCAAGGATCCCAGGAGTTTCCGCATCCCTTGCACACTTGGAGGCGTCCCGTTGCAAAAAGCTTTAGTTGACTTGGGCACGAGTGTGAGCCTAATGCCCCTTAGCATGTTCCGGAAATTGAACACGGGCACCGACTTGAAGCCGACCGACATAAGAATTCAACTTGCGGATGGTCAGATTACTAGGCCGGTAGGGATTGCGGAGAACATTCCACTTCAAGTTCTAGGAGGAATATGCTTACCTTGCGATTTCGTTATCATGGACATCAAGGAAGAGGGCGACACTTCACTCGCCACCGCCTGTGTTATAGTCGACGTGTGGGAAGGAACTCTATCCTTGAATGTCGGGAACATCGAGGTCGAGCTTCACATATCCAAAGCCATGAAGCATATGCCCTATCACGAGGAGTTGGACTATGTGGATTTCCTCGATGAAGTGATTGAAGAAGCTATCCCCCACTCTATTGGCGCTCTCCATGATGATGGCTTTGAGGAAGGCCAACCTTCTAGGGAAGAAGAGAAGTTGGAGGACCCTCCAGATAGCTCCATGGCCAATGATGAAGGCGACGCTGATGTCGCGAGAATACGGGAGCTTTGCAAGCTCTCAACGGCCAAGAACCCAAAGAAAGCTCCACCGAATAGAAGATCGGTGTCACCGGCCAAGAAGAAGATAGGAACGAGCTCTAGCTTGGGGGACTTATCCCCCAACATTACCCATGTTGAGGGGGCACCGAGGAAGACCAATGATCATCACGACCCAAATCCAAGTGGCCTTCCCGGTAAATTTGACGGGCGTATCTCGTATGCGCCCAACATCACGAGCTAAACGAATATCTAAAGGGGTCAAGCTCATGACCTAAAACGAGCACTTGTCAGGAGGCAACCCGACGGTTTTACATTGTTTTTATTTGATTTTCATTTTTGGTTTAGATTTTTATTAGTGTTTAGAGTCTAGTGTCTATGAAAATTGTGACAACGGGTCCTAATTTTCATGACAGGAGATGGAGAAAGAGAGATCACTCATATGGAGGATGACCGAGGCAAGGGAGAGCGCTCCAGGAATGCGCTCAGGCCTTAGGAGGAGGAAGAAACTGACTGGAGGAAGAAAAACAGAGACTGGAGCGAAAACGGAGAGCCGTTGCAGAAAACAACACGTCACTCGGCCGAGTAGCATCTGCCACTCGGCCGAGCATAGACTCCACTCGGCCGAGTGGAGCACCAATCAGGGAAGTTTCTGCAGACCAACTCTGTGTCACTTTCTGTAAGTTTTAGTCTTAATTGCCACTCGGGTGAGTGACTTGTCACTCGACCGAGTGAAACAGATACCCTCCCAGTTCTATAAAATTGCCGAGTGGCAGAGCCACTTGGCCGAGTGTAGTTTTTCCATTCGGCCGAGTAAAGCAAAGCCACTCAATCGAGTCATAAGTGGCGAAGATATTTTCAATTTTTTTAGTTTACGCCACTCGGCCGAGTGGTGTTGTCACTCGGCCGAGTCGTAACAATTTTATGTATAAGTAATAGCGGCAGCGGAGCGGTTTTTGAAACACAAAATTCCCAAACCCACGCCCGAGCCGCTGCCGATTCGTATCGCCTCGCCCGCTGTGATCGTCGCCCCCTCGCCTAAATTACCGCCGCACCATCGACCTACAGTTGATGTCGATCGCTGCCGCTGCCTGGTGCCGTCGACCGCCGGCGCCGGCCCCCTAGCCGCCGATCACCCCTTTTTCGCCCCGAAATCCCCATTTCTCCTCGTTTCTCTTGATTTGTACGCCCGTTGAGCCCCAAATTCAAATTAATTTTCATATCTATCTATTATCCATTATCTCCCCCATACGTATTGATTATAATTCATTGATTTTCTCGTTTTCGTTTCAGGCTAGCTTGGGGGAGCTTTGGAGAGTTTTAGGACGCGTACGGAGCTTCGCGAAGGAGGCATCTCTTCGCACACACTGCTGATTGTTCTTACGACATGTTTAGGTATACTCGTTCCATTATTTCGCACGTCGCATTACTTATTTGGGTGGGCACGCTTCGCGGTACACATGCCTCCGCGCACTAGGCCACGTACACGGGGAGCCGCTTCGAAGCGGAAGAGGACCGATGATCCTGGTCCCTCTTCCGCTAGGGAGAACTCCCCTCCACCTAGCCCACCACCACCTACACAGCCGCTTCCTGTCGATCCCGTTCCACCACCCGCTCCCGCCGTCAGGCCGATGGGGATTACGTTTCGAAATGACGCACACCGCGCCAGATTCGAGCGTATCTGCCATCGCTCGATAGTACCCTCTAGGTTTGCACACCTAGCCGACCTAGACCGCCTAGGGGTACTTGAGGGGCTTCTCACGTTGTACGACAACGTGGGATGGCGTGATTTTCTGTCAGTGTCAGCAGATACTTACATCCGCCCGACACTAGAGGTCCTTAGTTCCATTGACCGGACCCCTGGAGGATGCTCCTTCCATTTGATGGATCGAGAGTGCGAGATCACTCTCGACATGCTTAGAGCATTTTTCCAGTGGCCCATCGTCCCTGGCCCAGACCGCGCCTATGCTCCCATGCACATCCCACCCCCGTCGTTCGACACCCACACCTTCTGGACACGGATCACGGGATCCCCACTCGCCTTTGACCCTAGTAGGGCCAAGGCCTCAGCTATCCTCCACCCCTGCCTCCGCATTGCACAGCGCCTTATGGCGACTACTTTCCTCGCGAGGTACGAGCCCGGGACGCTATCTACGCCAGAGCTCTACATGCTCTATGCGATGACACGCCCTAGGGTTCTAGATAGGGGTAGTGACGATTTGGTCCCCGTCGTCGAGATCAACATTTCCAATTGGTTTTTGGACCGCATTATTATTTCTGTCGGCGCTCGTACGCCTATCTGTTGTGGCGGTCTTGTCACCCTCTTGGCCCTTATGACCCGCGTGGACCTACCTAACGACTTGCGTCGACCTCCGGGCCCCACTACACTTTCTATAGATGCTATAGCCCGGATGAAGATGCTTCGTCCCCACGGTCGTCAGTACTGGGTGTGGTTGCACGGTCCCTTCAGCACTGACTACATGGTTCTCCCGAGCCCCGCTCGGACACATATTGGACTGGCTCACGGGACTGGATTCCAACGATGGATCTCCTTATCCCTGCCGCCTACGTGCTTGAGCCCGAGGATGCTGAGTAGGCACCCCCTGCACCACCTGTCGACCCCGTGATCCCTCAGCCTGCACCTGCACTGCTTGCACCTCTCGACACCTCTGTGCATACGTCTGTTAGTGTCGGGAGCACTTTAGCTGAGTCGTCCACCACCACTACCACTGCGCCTATTTCCATCGAGCCCATTACCACACTGAGCCCCGAGCGTCCACCCACCATTCTTGAGAGCGGCGAGTCTTCCTTTACCGCTGCCGTGGAGACCCTCTCCCGATTGCTGTTCTCGACTCCTAGGGAGTCATCTTTTGTGCCCTTCACGGCCTCCCCAATCGTCGACCTTTCGGTCTCCACCGCCCCTGTCTTTACTGAGAGCGTCGTGACATCTGTCCCCACTTCTGTGTCACTGACCTCTCCCGTCGCCTCGTCGTCTGTTTTCACTTCCTCTTCTGCTGCTGCTGCTTTTGCTTCGACATAGCCTACGTCCCAGCCTCACACCAAGGCTGGGCATGACTTAGTGAGCACAGCACCACCACCCCACTTCCCTGCTGGACCCGTTCTCTACACTGCCCGCGTGAGACAGCCCCACACTTCACCTGTTACCCTCTGCTCCACCACCACCCGACACTCTTATTCAGAGCATTTGTGCTCTTGAGGGTGCTGTTAGTGGACTTAGAGGGGACTTTAGGACTCTCTCCACCACAGTTAGTTCCGTACAGACCCGCGTTGCCATTCTTCCCAGTATTCAGGCTTTCCTGAACCAGATTCTGGCGCGTCTACCTCCACCACCGACACCCACCCAGCAGCTACCACGCCCACCACCTCCACCACCACCTCTGCCACAGGACGGTGCTGGTGCACCACCACTAGCCTAGGCACATACTGGATGCCTTCTATATTTCTGTTGTTTTGCTGGTTGTTTTTGGAGCCTGATAATTTTTGATCCCCTCCTCCACATACTATTTTGGTACCTATTTGGTCATATCTTTTTATCTCTTTTTGGGAGTGAGGGAGAGTATTTTTGGGGACACTTTTATCTGCTTCATTCTGATCTCTGCATGCATCATATTACATTCACATCATATTTTCTTTTTCTTTTTCTTTCTTTTTCATCATGCATGCATCCTCAGCCACCCCACCCATTTCACGTCTCTCGGTGTGCCACACTTTGCACATTGAGGACACTGTGCACTTTAGCTTGGGGGAGTGAGTTTTCACACTTTTTGCTTTTCGTCACCTTTTATTTTTATTTTTTCCACCTTTTCGTTGTTTTTACACCATTTTCACTCACTTTTTCGTTTTTTTATCATGCATCACGTTTTCTTATCTTTTTGAGTGTGCTGCATTGTACACAGTAATTTCTATTTTCTTTTATCTTTATTTCTTTCATCTTTTACTAGAGATGACTTTTCTGTGATGATGATGACGTGGTGTTAGCTTATCTCTGAATGCATGATGTTTTGTCATGTCCTAGATTTTGTTTCAGATATCATATGCTATGTCCTGCTTTGCATTTGAGATAGTAACCCGCCTTTTCGTATATGAATATGGATGAAATTTTGTTATTAGCTGAAGTCTGATAATTCATATGTATGCTTATCGTAGAAAACACACCAAGCTTCACGCATTGATTGCTTATATCTAAAGTACTGCTTTCCTTTCTTATATCACTTCTTATTGCATGAAAAATGTACGCCTCACTTTCAGGTTGAATGAATGAATGTTAGGTTGATATAACTGGACTAGTTTACTTTTTGAGATTAAACTGAGTAGATTACATTACTCTGCTGAAAGTTGTCGTGCACGTCCTATAGAGTGAACCGAGTGATACATTTATTTCTTTCTCCACATATCTTGAGCATTATTTCTCTACTTAAAATTCATTAGTGAATATCCCTTTAGCAAGTCTATTATTGGCATTTCCCCCGCTATTAATTTACATGCTTTAATTCCCCAAAATAAAAAAAAAATATATACCTGTATATCCTTCTCTCTTTTGATTTGGGATCGCTTTTGTATATATGTTTATTGAATGAAAAAAAAGAAAAATTGAGAAAAAGAAAAGGAAAGAGAAAAGAAGTTTATACATGATCCCATCTCACACTCTTTCTCTCTTTCTTCCCTCTCTTGGTTTTATTTTTATAATGGAGCTTCAAAAATGGGGAATATATTTATTGATTTGTCTTATGCCACCACGCTTATAAATAAGCTAGGGGGAGAGGATCCAATGATGTGTGAGGGAGTGACTACTTGACTGTGCATGACAACCTAAGCTATGTAATTTTCTATACTTGGTATGATCACTAGAAGTTTTACGAAATCCAGGAATTGACACTTAGCATACATTTCATGAAAACCATGCTTTTCTATTCTTACTACTCCATATTGTGTGATATCTCTTATACTCCAAATAGAAAGCATTCAATTGAAAAGTGTGTGATCTATGATTGTGTATACCGCTTTAGATGCTTCAGACGATGTTAATCCTAGAATGATTCCATATTTCATGCTGTTTTGATATTCTTGGGTTTTCTATTTCGAATGCATCATTATACTATGATATCGTGATAAAAGTCTTTGGTATGTGTTCTATATTTGATGTATGCTATATGAGTAAGCGAAGCCCACGTCCTGAGAAAAATGATCTAGCGCCTCCTTCTTCGCTTTCTATTCTATTTTTTCATTTTCCCTTCTTTTCCATGGTTTTACCCGTCGGGTTTGCTTTTTACTCATCTTCCTCGAGGACGAGTAAGAGGTAAGCTTGGGGGATTTTGATCACTCCAGATTTTACACCTTTTTTCTGCATGTTTGCATGCCGTTTTGATCGCTCATATCGCGTTTTTCACGATTATTCGACAATATTGTGATGCTTTTCACTATTTCTTGTTTTTGTCGTATTTCAGGAGATACGGAGCGATTTGGAGTGATTTTGAGATCAAGAGGATTTGCACCCACTCCTGAGTGTCACCCACAGCTCTTTTGAGGGCCATCCGCGATGGAAGACGAGTGGAAGAAGAAGGAACTTTGTAGGAGCGACGAGGAGGAGAAACGAAGAAGATTGGGCATCTGCAGCATGCCACTCGGCTGAGTGAAGCACTCACTCGGCCGAGCAGAGAAGCTCGCTCGGCCGACCAGACCGGACACGCACAACAGAGGAATATCGGCGTGCCCTCATCCGAGTGACGATAGACCACTCGGCCGAGTATGGAGATCCACTCGACTGAGTGGCACGAGAAAGTCCATCCAAAAAGAGGCCGACTTACTGGAAATCTATAGTCGACCTGAGAGTTCCCACTCGGCCGAGCATGGAATGCCCCTCGGTCGAGTGAGTAAAGCCACTCGGCCGAGTCACCTCCGAAGACAGACCCCCGACAACCCCCAACTTACTGGAAATCTACAGGGTTTGTCACTCGGCCGAGTGAGCCGTTCCGGCTGCTGCGTAAGTTGCGATTTCTGGGCTGCGCAGGGGCATTTTGGTCACGATTTTCTGGACGATTTTGGAGGGTATTTAAACCCAGTTTTTGCCCTAGTTAGAGAGTGTAGGATCCTGCCAAAACAGAGTTAGGATCGATAATAAAAGTTGAGACTTACGCTTGCGTATGCGGCACGGTAGTCTCGGAACTTTACCTTCGGATTCGCCACGACGGATCGAATCTTCTCACGAACGGAGTAAGGCTACTAAATCCACAATCTAAATCTCTACTTTAGATTAAGAACTTGGATAGAGGGAGAGGAAGTATTTCGGCAGAGCTTCGCTAGAATGAAGATGCATGCATGAATGCCATGCAAAAAGGTGTAAGAAATGGCTTACCCTTGGGTCTTATTTATAGCCCCCAAGGTAGTTATTTTAGGGTAAATTGTTCCTTTGAAACAATTTAACTAAGGTGTACCATGATACATGGCACATTATAAGCTTAAGTTGTACCATATGCATGGTACAACATAAGCTTAAGATATTCCCCCTTTATTAGCCATATGTCGCATGCACTTATGCATATATAATGCGACTTTCCTACTCATCCAGAGATCCTCTCCGCAAGGGAACAGATTCCCTTCGCACACGACTTCGTGCACGCGACGTTCGAGGTCCGTATTCCCTCATACATCCCCCACAAGGGTGTACAAACGTCTTCCATATCCAACATCTCCCACTCACACTTGAGGGGATTGTAAGAGAACGTCTTTCTCTTAGTTCTTTCATCTATCATACCGAGAAATAGACCGTGCGACCGTCATGCGCGTAGAGTCTGTTGTTGTGCACTTGTTAGAGATACACAACGACCTCGAAGGTGCAAAGTTGAGTAGTTCAACGCATGCTTTACCCTAGATTATTTCTTCACATTTCTTGTACTTTATATTCAACAATTGAATCCTATCTGGATTACAATTGGCTGGCCAGCTTTGAATCATTAAAGTCCAAATGCGAATATGAAATCAATCTTCCTCTTCTTGCGAACCTTCTGATCTTGACTTGATTCGCTTTTCTAACGTGCCCCGCCGAGCCGAATTATCATAGCCCATTAGCAACACGCTAAGATAGCGATCATCTCGTCAGATCTAAAGGAACCAATTGGAGTCCTTGAGGGTAAGAGTTAAGACCCATATGGCCTTTGAGTCTCACATAATAGCAAACACTATTGCTACTAACTCAGTGGTCGAAATGCATACGTGGTATGAACACGTATTACAACATCACTCCTTTCCCAGGGAGAGTATGTCTTAATGATGTTGTACAGATGAAAGATCAGACACCACAGTGCCTATCTTTTTGAGTCCCCTCACTACTCGTGAAATATTCACGGACTCTCATCCTGCATAAGACAGATAGGATTTAAAAAATCCTATGAGATCTCTTTCAAATATCCTTGTGATACAGATCTCAGATCTTTTGTAAGCATCCATATGATGCAGATCTTTCATTCAACTATCTTGTTAAAGTCATGACTCTAAATCATTCGTCTAATGATTTTGACTTTAAACTAGTCTCATCTCTATCTTATCCATCTGATAAGATAAGGCGGTTGCTCATGTGAGAGAGCCAACCTTAATCTGTCCGACATACACACAATTCAGCTGAGATTTCAAAAAATGTACACAAACATTTCTTAAGAAATTCATATTCAATGTTTGAAGAAGAACTTATTCTTTTATTAAATTTGATCTTTCTCAGACATGGGAATATATATTGGTACAACTCAGCTCTTACGCAATCCTTGGGATGAGAAGTGTTTATAAAACACATTTCTGGGGATCGCTTTCGTAAGCTGATCCTCTATCATCTCATGCGTAGATATGTACCTTATGTCTACCTTCTTGGTTTTATCATAGTCTTTTACAAATCTGCAGTTCCTTTAAGATACTGCATTATCCTCTTAACCGCTTTCCAGTGTTCTTGCCCTGGGTTGGATTGGTAACGACTTACCATTCCAACGGCAAAACAGATGTCCGGTCTTGTATGCATCATAGCGTACATAAGACTATCAACTGCACTGGAATATAATTTCCTTTTCCTTTTGGTTCTTTGGACACGATTCCAGATATAAATTATCGCATATGCTTATATGAATATCAATGGACTTGCAGTCCTGCATATTGAATCGTTCTAGAACCTCTTTGTATTAGTCTCCTGTGAAGGAGAAAGAAGTTTCTTCGAACGATTCCTTGAAATCTTAACTCCAAGGATATATGCGGCTTTTCCTATGCCTTTCATCAAATACTGATGAAAGCCAAGCCTTGATACTCATCACAAAGCCCTTGTCATTTCTGGCTATTAAAAATGTCATCTACATATAGAGACATAATAACATGCTTGCTTTTAATCCTCTTGATATATACACAGTTATCTTCATCAAGCATGGTAAAACCATTTGATAACTTTATGAAACCGTATATACCATTGCCTCGAGGATTGTTTAAGATCATATATGGACTTATGAAGTTTACAAACCTTATGTTCGTTTCCTTCTTTTACAAACCCTGTTGGTTGTTCCATATAGATCTCCTCGTCCAATTCTCCATTGAGAAAGGCAGTCTTTACATCCATCTGATGTAATTTGAGGTCTAAGCAAGCTACCATTGCCAGAATCAGGCGAATCGAGGTAAAACGCACAATAGGTGAGAAGGTCTCTTCGTAGTCTATCCCTTCCCGTTGTGTAAAACCTTTCGCGACAAGGCGAGCTTTATATCTATCTTATAGAGCCATTAGCCTTATGCTTGATCTTGAGAACCCATTTGTTCCCAATTGCTCTACGTCCTCTGGGTAAGTAAACTAAGTCCCAGACTTGGTTAACTTTCATGGATTTCAATTCCTCCTTTATCGCTTCCATCCATTTGTCTTTTGCAGGGCATGATACGGCATATTTGAGATTCTTCAAGTCCTTGTTGACTCGAATTTAGATCAATTCTAATATCACTCCCACTTGAAATGTCGTTAGAATTGCTCCCACTTGGATCATTATTCCCGTATGGAATAGGATAATCGTCATTCGTATAATCCATTGGTGAAGGTTGAAAAGTATTTTCGTTTTCACCCAAGAATTCTCCCACTCGAATGAGGTAATCCTTCTTGATCATAAATCTCAAATAGAGATAAATCCTGACTTATCTCGCCCTGTCTTGGAAACTCGTTTTCCAAGAAGATGACATCCCTCGACTCAAACTCAATTAGCCCACCATTGTCTTCTTGACTAACAAAAACATAACCTTTGGAGTTTTCTGCGTATCGTATAAAGATACATTTCCTTCCCCTTGGCCCAAGTTTGCCATACTTATGGGAGGAAATATGTGCGTTGAATGCACAAACTCAAGGTTTCAAAAAATGTTTAAGTCAGGAGACCTTTGGTTCCACAACTCATAAGGAGTGGAGCTAACTGATTTCGAGGGTACGCGGTTTAAAATGAAAAACGGCCATCAATAATGCATCACCCCAAAAAGGTGATTGGCAAGTTAGCTTGAGTCATTATTGAACGGACCATTTCCATTAAAAAAATCCTATTTCTCCTTTCTGCAACACCGTTTTGTTGAGGAGTATAAGGCATAGTTACCTGATGTACTATGCCTTTGTCATCACAAAGTTCCTTAAAACTTGTTGATTGATATTCACCGCCCCTATCGGTTCGCAAGATCTTAATTTTGCGATCTAATTGATTCACCACTAAACTCATATAGTTTTTAAAGCAAGCCAAAGCTTCACTTTTGTGGGATATCAAAATAGATATGTCCGAATCGGGTGAAATCATCAATAAAAGTGATGAAATAGGACTTTCCGCGTCTTGTCTAGACATTCATTGGACCACATATGTCCGAATGGATAAGCTGTAATGGAACCTCGGCCCTTGTGCCGGTTCCAAACGGCTTGCGACAAGATTTCCCCACAAGGCAATGTTCACAGGTTGACATTTCAACCTTTGAAACATTGGATATAAGGCCACGTTTGGCAAATCTATCCATACGCGTTGGTCCAATATGACCAAGCCTTGTGTGCCAACAAATTATATTAGACTCATTAGTCAAAGAATTTGTCACAAGGAAATTTTATTACATGAGAAATCATACATTGTACTTATTACAATGAATCCTTTAAATACATAACCCAGAACAAATAAAGGAATTATTACAAAATAGGTCCACTTTACAATCATGAAGGAACCAACTATTACAAAGACCCATTAAATTGACCACAGGTTTAATATTCCTTTGAATATATGGAATGAAGAGAACATCATGAAGTAGGAGAGTGCGGCCGTTGTCCAAGACTAGCTTGCGAGTCCCAACGCCTTTCACTTCAACACGTGTGTTGTTTCCTACATTGATCCACTTCATTCCTTGGGGTATCCGGTGATACTCCACGAAGGACCGTCTGTCCTTTGCTATGTGGTCGGTGGCACCTGAATCAATTATCCCAAAATGGATTACATTCCACAAGAAATAGTGAACTAGAAACACATATGTAACTAGTATTACAAGTTACCTCGTCACTTCCACTCGTACACGAACGAGCATAGTGACCGAGCTTGTTACACTTGAAGCACTTGATCCTTTTCAAGTCTTTCTTCTTGTGCCATTTCTTGTGCCCACCCTTATGTTTGGGTTCCTTGGTAGACTCAAGTTGCTTATTACGTTCATTAAAAGAGTTCAAACGATCTTTACGTTTCTTTCCCCCGTGTGAGGAACTAGCAACCATGTGCACTTCTGCACTTGGCTTGGTAGCCGCAAGCTGCTCTTCCTCTAATTTGAGGTGCTTGGAAACATCGTTGAAGGTCTTGATGCTCTCATTATGAGTGCGATGCATCTTCATCTGATCCCACCCATTTGGTAGGGAACGTATGACTGCTTGGATTTGTTGCTCATCTGTGAGCACATGACCTGCATCCTTTAACTCCGAGATAAGGTTCGCCATATGTCGCAGATGTTTCCCCATGGAATGATCTGGACATTTCTTATATGAATCCAACCTTATAGTTAAGGAGCGAAGTTTGGACACCGATGTGCCACCGAACTTCTCCTCTAGCTTGGACCATATGTCCATGGCTAGGTCATGTTCTCGGAAGATGCGCATTATGTCATCAGCCATACTGCTTAATAACGTAATGCGCGCTAACTTGTTCTTCCGAGACCAAGCATCAAAAGCTTCCTTGTCTCGTCAGTGTTGGGCCGTAGTGCCCAACTCGGGTTCAATCATTACGTTCTTTAGAGTTTCGAGCACTTCTTGCTCCTCTAAAACGTATTGTATCTTAATGGACCAAAGTTTGTAATTATCGCCGTTGAGTTTTTCACCTTTGTTTAACTCAGCGACGATATTCTTTGAAGCGGAAGACATTTTACTTTTAAAATGCTGCAAAAGACACAAAACCGAAGGTTTGATCAAAACATTGCATAAAAATTCTTAAAATATAACTCCCACTTGAAATGATAATAGAATATCCCATTTGGATAGTTCTAAAATTCAAATCCCACTTGGAATTATATTACATTTGATAAGTTACTTTCGAAAAATATTGAAGATGTTGTTCTAGAATCGAAAAGGTCTCTATGATTCCAATCTCCATCTAGAACAACCTTCAATATTCCCCCATCACTTATCAAACAATCGTACTCTTATAGTACTTCGCAGCGGAAAATTACTTGTTAAAAAATATATCTTTCAAAATGGAATAGGTGAGAGTTTGCGCAAAGAATTTTAGCGCAACAATTGCCAAGCCACGAGACCTGTTCTACACACCCATGGGTTAGATAACCATGGCCGGATCGTGGTAGGACTTGGAATTCTAAATTGCGCTATCCCGATTAAGGACGGGACATAACCTATTTGAAAACACCTTTTTCAAAAAATTTGAAAAAAAACATTGGCTAATCTTTGTAGAGTAGAGCACAATGTTATGTGTAATTGGCTAATCTCCGTAGAGTAGAGCACAATGACATGGCTAATCTCGCATGAAGTAGAGCACTATGGCTAATCTTCAAGGAGTAGAGCCCAAGGAAAAACTTCATTAAAACGTTAGCCCCGTATGGACTAGTCGGTACTGTGGTTAGCCCCGTATGGACTAATCGGCACATTCGAGTTTGACCAAGGCCTTTTGTCACCCCGTATGGGTCAGTTGGCAAGTTTGCAATCGACCCAGACCTTCTGTCGGATTGGTCGACCAAAAACACCAAATTGGTCGACCAATTTTTTGGTCTGCAACTTCTTCCCAGCCAGGGCCTCTGCCATGGCCGAGGCTTGGCCAAGGGCCGGCCAGGGCCGGCCATGCCCTGGCCGAGGCCAGGGCGCCGGCCCTGGCCTCTGCCAGGGCCGACAGGCCGGCCCTGGCCACTGCCAGGGCCGGCCATGCCGGCTTGGCCTTGGCCGGCCACTGCCGGCCTGGCCATGGCCGGCCATGGCTTGGCCATGGCCGGTCATGGCCAAGGCCATTTTGGGCATTGGCCGGCCATGGCCCCTTTGGCCATGGCCGGCCACCCCCTTTGAATGGGGTTGCCGCACACACTCCTCCCCCTTGATGGGGTGGTCGCCGGTGGTTATTGGCCGTAGCCAACCCCCTCCGCTTGGGGAGGGGGGTTGCATGGCCTTCATAGCCCATTTGGCCATGGTGCACATGCACCAAATTTCATCTTCCCCGATGGAAATAACTACCACCTTCTTCCTCGATGAAGCACCCGTTCGTCGAGAAATTAGTTATTTCCTAATGGCCGTGTGCCAAAAATGAATAACGTACTACGTGAACGGTCGGTTCTTCCCGTCACGGAGAGTTCCTACCATATCCGTAATGATAGGAGACCCTAACGTGAAAAGAACAACCGCTGTGTTCTCTCCGTCACGAAGCGTTCCTACCATATCCGTAATGGTAGGAGACCCATTCGTGAAAAAGACAACGACTCGTTCATAGTTTCGACGGGGCGGTGGTTTGACCTGGGCGAACCCATATGGCTCCAATACCAATGTAGGATCCTGCCAAAACAGAGTTAGGATCGATAATAAAAGTTGAGACTTACGCTTGCGTATGCGGCACGGTAGTCTCGGAACTTTGCCTTCGGATTCGCCACGACGGATCGAGTCTTCTCACGAACGGAGTAAGGCTACTAAATCCACAATCTAAATCTCTACTTTAGATTAAGAACTTGGATAGAGGGAGAGGAAGTATTTCGGCAGAGCTTCGCTAGAATGAAGATGCATGCATGAATGCCATGCAAAAAGGTGTAAGAAATGGCTTACCCTTGGGTCTTATTTATAGCCCCCAAGGTAGTTATTTTAGGGTAAATTGTTCCTTTGGAACAATTTAACTAAGGTGTACCATGATACATGGCACATTATAAGCTTAAGTTGTACCATATGCATGGTACAACATAAGCTTAAGATATTCCCCCTTTATTAGCCATATGTCGCATGCACTTATGCATATATAATGCGACTTTCCTACTCATCCAGAGATCCTCTCCACAAGGGAACAGATTCCCTTCGCACACGACTTCGTGCACGCGACGTTCGAGGTCCGTATTCCCTCGTACACCCCCCACAAGGGTGTACAAACGTCTTCCATATCCAACAGAGAGGACTTTTTAGAGCTTTTTGGCAGCCTTTTTGAGAGCTTTTTAGATCATTAGATTTAGCTTTTCTTTTGGGGATTAAAAGGCTACTCTTGTTGGATGCTATTGGATTCTCATTGGTTTGTCTATTCTCTTATCAAAAACCCTATTTTTGTTAACAATTTCTCTATTGCAATGAATTGTGTTGATTTTATTATTGATTTTCTTAAGTATTGCATGATGATTAGTGAGTAGTGCCTTCGTCGTAGGGCGTAGGGATGAACCCTATAGACCCTATTTCTGAATTGTGATGAATTGGTGAAATTCTTGCTAGAATTGATTAGGGTTAGGTTGGGATTGATTAATTACGGATAGCTAGGGATGCATATCGATTAGGATTTGCAGGAGATTGGGTCGCAATTGATAGGAAGCCCTAGAAATTCGATTTAGATTTACGATTGGACTTCTCTAGAATTGGTTTGCAAGAAATTGGACCAAAGCTAGGATTTTTAATCGTGTTTCTATACCAATATCCGTTTGCAAGAGATTGGACGGGTAGGAACTATCTCAACCTAGGTCGTAGCTTGAGTTTGCACGAGAGTGGGCTCGAGATACGATTGAACGATGATGTCGTTCTTCACGCTAGCGGCCTAGGTTAGGGTTTGCAAGAGATTGGGCCCTACCCTAGGTTTGCTATAGACCGGCAATAGCGCGAGAGCGTGAGCTTGGTTCTACATTTAGTTGGGACTAGTTCACCTAAGATTCAAGTCTAGCAATGATGAAACCTATGAATCACAACGATGAGATACGGTCCGTAGCGGGGATTCCCTTTCCCTAGGTGCTTTATTTTATTGATATTTCTATCGACATTTAAACGATTGTGACCATTTCACCCCAAATTATTCCTGACCATATTGATAGCTAGGGGATTGGAAGGAGACACGGTCATTAGTCCTCCCTGAGTTTGATACCCGCTCGTCGCTACGCCGTGCGCTTGCGGTAAGACTACGAGTCGCTTGTCCCGGGTGTGTATCCGGGGCGCGATCATGCACGTGCCCCTACACGCTCATATGCTCATATGCATCATTCTTCTATGTATGCACATCCACCACATGTTATGCATGCACCATATGCTTCATATAACATGCATGTACCTAAGTTTGCACATAACCCTTATATATGCAATGCTTATCCACCTCTACATTCTTATGCTAGAACGCATGTTCTTAGGAAGCACACATAACCTAGAAATCAATCTATTGTGCATGCAACTAGGAAAAGGACTCCCAAAACATACACAATTTGGGTCCATAAGAACACTAATTTAAATGATAGGATGTTGATTCCTATTTTCATGATGTTATTAATAGTAGTAATTATGTTGGAAAGCGAAAGTCCACTTAGACTTGGCTTCCAAAGGGCTAATCCCCTTGGACCCAACAAAAATTGGGTATCATGAGCTTATGGTATACTATGTAGGTACCCAAGATAAATAAAGAGAGCAATAAATGTCATATTGGCTCTAAAAAGAAAGGATGGATAGTCGACAATGGTTGCTTCAAACACATGACGGGAGTCCCCTCGTTGCTCTCCGAAGTGATTAGCATCAAGGATGGTGCAACTGTCACTTTTTGAGGTAATCAAAAGGGAACCATCATTCGAGTAGGTAAAGTCGGTAATCCTTCTAAACCACTCATTACTAATGTGTATTTAGTTAGTGGATTATGTCATAACCTTATCTCCATTAGTTAACTTTGTAACAAAGGTTACAAGGTTAACTTTGGAGAGGGTTTGTATAAAACTGTTGATTTTGATTCAAATGTTTTATTTACCGGTATTAGGCGTAAAAATATTTATTGTTTGAGATTTGCCTAAAACCGTAGAACATTGCTTAGTTGCTAATATAAATGAACAACTATTATGGCATCGTCGTTTTGGTCATGTTCATTTTAAGCACTTATATAAGTTAGCTAAGCATGGTCTAGTAAAAGGTTTTCCGAAAATTACTTTTAGTATGAAATTTTTTTGTGATTCATGTCAACGATGTAAACGTAGTAAATCATCTTTTAAACTTAAAGAAGACATAACTTCTAAGAGGCCCCTAGAATCACTTCATCTAAATTTTTTTGGGCCAATTAGAACCGTCTCTTTAGGTAATGCTCATATGGATTAGTTGTCGTTGATGACTTCTCTAGATTTACTTGGGTTTCATTCCTAACCAATAAGAATGAAGCCTTTGAAGAGTTTACCATATTTGCAAAGAAGATTCAAAATTTCTTAGTATCCACCATTATCACTATTCGTAGTGATCATGGAGGAGAATTTGAGTATGAGTCTTTCACAAAATTTTGTAATTACAATGGGATAACTCACAATTTTTCTTTTCCCCGCGCACCACCACAAGATGGTGTTGTAGAGAGAAAGAATAGGACCCTAATTGAGTGTGCCCGTACCATGCTCCATGATAGTCATCTTGGACTACAATTTTGGACAGAGGCGGTGCACACTGCATGTTATGTGCTTAATAGGATCCTAGTGAGACTCAGAACAAACAAAACTTGTTTTGAGTTATTTTATGACAAAAAGCCACAAGTTAAATATTTTCGTGTTTTTGGTTCAAAATGCTTTATCAAGAATACTTTTGGTAATTTAGATAAAATTTGAGCCAAAATCCGATGAAGGACTTTTAGTTGGATATTCCACACGTAGCAAAGCCTACCGGATATACAACAAATTCTCTTCAACAATCGAGAAATCACTACACGTATCATTTTATGAAGATTTTGATTTTCCTCATGTGGTTGATGATCGCGTAGATGTTTTATGTGATTCCCTTAGTAATGTTAAGATCAATGACTCTATTATTGAGACTAACAATACTAATGAAATTGTTGAAGTTGTTCCAAGTGATGCAGGAATTCCCAATGCTTACCCTACCGTTCGTAACCACCCACATGACCAAATTATTGGAAATATTGGTGTGGGTGTTCGAACGGGTCAAGAATTGAAGAATTCTCTCACTCTGCATATTTGTCTCTATCATTGAGCCAAAGAACATCCAAGAAGCATGTGCAGATAGCTCTTGGATAGTTGCAATGGAAGAAGAACTCATGCAATTTGAGAGAAATGAAGTTTGGAAGTGATCGGTCCATATTTTACACCTTTTTTCTGCATATTTGCATGCCATTTAGATCGCCCAAATCATGTTTTTCACGATATATCGACGATATTGCGATGCTTTTCACGATTTGTTGTTTTTGTCGCATTTCAGGTGATTTGGCGCGATTTGGAGTGATCTCGAGATGCGCTCACTTTAGACGGTCACCAACGACCTCCCCGAGGGGTATTTTGCTGTTGGAGAGGAGCGGAAGAAGAATGGACGTCGCAGGAGCGACGAGAAGGCCAAAATAAGCAGACTGGGCATTTTTTGTGTCTCGCTCGGCCGAGTGGAGGAGCCACTCGGCCGACCAGCGAGACATCGCTCGGCCGACCTGATCAGACACGATTTACCTGTGCACTCGGCCGAGCGACGGAGACCACATCGGCCGAGTGACGATATCTTGTCCGCCCGAGTGGCGCCCAGACGAAGCCCCTCCAAAACATCGAAGTTACTGTTTTTCGGCTGCCTGAACTTCAGAAGACCCACTCGGCCGAGTGGAGAATCCCGTCCGCCCGAGTACAATGAAGTCATCGGCCGAGTGACGACAACTCACTCGGCCGAGCCGCCTCCGAAGTGAAGACCCCTGAAAGCCCCGACTTACTGGAAAATTGCAGGGTTTTCACTCGGCCGAGCGACTTTTGTCACTCGACCGAGTGTGATGCGCTGCATGTAGCGAAAACTGCGGAAAACAGGCTGTGCAGGGGTATTTTGGTCACGATTTTTGGACGATTTTGAGGGCTATTTAAACCCTGTTTTTACCCTAGTTTTGGGAGCCTCTCTCTTAGATTTTTTGCAGCTTTTTAGATTAGTTTTTAGCTTTATTCTTGTGATTGGAGAGGAGACAAATATTGGATTTTGTTGGATTAATTGAAGAATTCCATTGGTTTGCATCTCTTTTCCTTAAAAAATTCTATTTTTATTGCATATCTCAATATTGTGATGAATTCTATTGCTTATTTCAACGATTATTTTTGTGATCTTGCTATGAATTGTGAGTAGTCTCCACATCTTGGGGCGTGGGGATGAACCCTACAAGCCCATTTTCATATTTGTGATGAATTGGTAGAAATTGTGCTAGAATTGATATCTAGGGATTAGATTGGGATCAATTTATTACGGATGGCTAGGTATTCATATCAATTGGGATTTGCAAGAGATTGGATCCCAATTTGATAGGAAACCCTAGAAATCCGAATTGGGTTGGAATCGGATTTTCGAAGTATCGGGTTGCAAGAGATTGGACCGATACTCGGATTTCCGGTTGCAATTCCATACCGATACTCGTTTGCAAGAGATTGGACGGGTAGGAACTATCCCAATCTAGGTCGTGGACCGAGTTTGCAAGAGATTGGGCTCGGTGCGCGATTGGACGATGATGTTGATCCTAATGCTAGCTTCCCTAGGCTAGGGTTTGCAAGAGATTGGACCCAAACCTAGGATAGCTATAGACCGGCAACAGCGAGAGAGCGTGAGCTTGGTTCTACATTCAGTTGCAACTAGTTCATCCAAATTCTCATTCAAGCAATTTTGATACCAATAAACCGCATTTATGAAATACGGTGAGTAGCGGGGATTCCCCATTCCTTAGACGTTCTTTATTTGATTTGATATTTCCGCATTTTTGTCTGACGATTGTGACAGGATCGCCGAAGGCAAATTTCTCTCTTAAATAGCCAGGTTGATTTGGAGCAAGCACGGTCATTCGTCCTCCCTGTGTTCGATATCCCGCTCGCTGCTACACCGTGCACTTGCGGTAAAACTACAACCGTTCTTTGGGTCACATCCCGGATCGATCAAGTTTTTGGCGCCGTTGCCGGGGAGGCGATTGCGTTTGATTCTTTCTCACCCTAGCTATTTCTTTTTTTATTATTATTATCATTATTTTTACTTCTTATTTCTTGCCTAACCCTTCCACGGTACTAATCATTTCTTTGAAACTCTGTTTCCCCTGTGCATGTACACGAGATCTACGGCGGACCCTGAAGCTATATTATTTGATCCCGAGATCGAACGTACCGCGCGGAGACTTAGAGCGGAAAGGAGACAAAATCCGAAAGGGCGGTTTATGACCAACCCGGAAACTGCGGAACAATTGGCGGCAAGGATGGCGAGGCTAATTTCTATTCGAGATAGGCTTCAGCCTAAGACCTCTTCTACTACCTCATCCATTGCCATGCCAGGCTTGGCGGCTGACAAGAGCTTCGAGCTAAATACTGGACTAGTGGTTCTGATGCAGCAGGATCCATTTCATGGGAATGCCCATGAAAATCCCCACTACCACATCCAATCGTTCTTGTCGAAGTGCGCCACATTCCAGATGCCGGGGTTCTCCATCGATGCCATCAGACTGCGCCTCTTCCCCTTCACGCTAAAGGACAAGGCACTATACTGGTTGAGGACGCAAGCTGAGGGTGTCTTCACTACTTGGGACGAGTTGGCGAGTGCATTTATTGACAAGTTCTATCCGCCATCCAAGACGGTGAAGATCCGGAGCGCTCTCATGTCCTTCAAGCAAGGACCACATGAGACGCTCTATGAAGCTTGGGAGCATTTTAAGGATTTGCAGCATCAATGCCCGCATCATAGCATTGAAGACTGGGAGTTAGTGCATAGCTTCTACAATGGTCTCCAACCGGGGACCAAACAAATTATTGATGCCGCGGCGAATGATGCTATCTTGTCAAAGACTCCCGAGGAAGCTACGGCCCTAATTGAGGAGATGGCCTCAAATAATCAACAATGGGGCGATGAGCGAGGACACTCCACGTCCTCCTTAAAGCGAACTAGCATCTACGAGGCGAAGGCCGTAGCGGAGCTTACGAGCAAATTTGATTCTCTCCACAAGGTCGTGGAGAGATTGGAGAAGTTTATCACGGAGCCCCAAGGAGCCCCATCCACCTCCGCTCCGACTAACCAAATGTGTGATTGGCAAGACCAATCTCAAGCCATGTACTCGGGAGGAGAGCAAGGAGAAGGATCCTTGGAGCAAGTACAATATGTTGCGGGGAACCAAGGATATTGGGCCAATCCGGCCGCAAGAAATCATCCCGGATTCTCTTACGCCAACAATGAAGGAGCTTTGAACCCGCCACAACTGCCACCTCAACAAGCCCGACCACCACTACCACCCCAACAGCAAAACTATCCACCGAGGGGGCCTACTCAACAAAATTTTCAACCAAAGCAACAAGTTCCACCATATAGACCCCCCGGATACAATCAAGGGTGGAGGAATCAAAATCAAAACCCTCCTCAAGCTCAACAACGATCCGACTTCGAAGCTAGAGTGGAGGCGTTCATGGTCGAGCAAAATAAGGTAAATGCTAGCTTGAAGGCGGGGCAAGACTCTCTTAATACCGTTGTGGCTCAAATATCGGAGCAACTAGCGTTGCTAAATCGGAACACTCAACGATTGCCGGCGCAACCCGAGCAAAACCCACGGAGCAACACCGGCCACATCAATGCCGTAGTTGCCGTTACCACTAGAGGCGGAAAGGATACTACCCCCGCCATGATTCCTACCGAGGAGCCCGTGGGGGAAAGCTTGGATCCAATTGAGCCGGTAGTTGGAGATGATAAGGAAAAGGAGCCACACGAAAAGGAGAAATCTAGAGCGGAGCAATTGATCGAGGAAAGGCGCTTCATGCCGCCGGTCCCATTTCCCCAAAGGCTTGCTAGAGCGAAAATGGAGAAAAGGCTAGCGAAGTTTCTCGAGTATCTTAGAGGAGTTAGCCTTAACATTCCCTTCCTTGACGCCATCGTAGAGATCCCCACATATGCTAAATTCTTGAAGGACTTGATTTCGGGGAGAAAGAGGAAGGAGAAGATCATGCTAGCCGAGGAGGGCTCTTGGTTTACTAAGAGAGAAAAAGAGCCGACCAAATTTAAAGATCCGGGGAGTTTTCGGATTCCTTGCACCTTGGGCGGCGTCCCTCTTCAAAAGGCGTTGGTAGATCTTGGGGCGAGTGTGAGCCTCATGCCTCTCTCCATGTTCTTGAGGCTAAACACCGGGACAAAGTTGAAACCTACCGACATGCGCATTCAATTAGCCGATGGGCGAATAACAAGGCCGGTAGGGATCGCCGAAGACATACCGCTACAAGTCCCGGGTGGAATATGCTTGCCATGTGACTTTGTGATCATGGACGTTAAGGAGGAGGGCGATACGTCATTGATACTTGGACGCCCGTTCCTCGCCACCGCCGGAGTAATTGTTGACGTGTGCGAAGGTACCCTAACTTTAAACGTCGGCAACATCGAGGTGGAGCTCCACATTCCTAAGGCCATGAAGCACATGCCCTACCACGAGGAGCTTGATTACATGGACCTCCTTGATAAGGTGATAGAGGAGGCGATCCCCCACTCAATTGGCGCTCTTTTTGATGAAGATTTCGAGGAAGGCCCGGATTTAGGCCAAGATGAGAAGAAAGATGATTCCCCCGACCTCTCCGCTGAAGATGATGAAGGCGACGCTGATGTCGCAAGGATTCGAGAGCTCTGCAAGCTCTCGAAATTAAAGTCTCCAAAGAAAGCTCCTCCGACACGGAGATCGGCGTCACCGGTAAAGCTGTTGACCGGAGCAAATGCTATCTTGGGGGAGCCTTCCCCCAACGCTATTCGAGACGAGAGACCACCGCGGGAGAACACGACGCCACAACTTCCCAATCCAAGCGTCCTCCCCGGAAAGTTTGATGGGTGCATCTCATATGCACCAAACATCCCGCATTGATTGAAAATTATAGGGGGTCGAGCTCACGACCTTAAATGAGCGCTTGTCGGGAGGCAACCCGACGGTCTTTGCTTTATTTTTACTCTTTCTTTATTTTCGTTTTAGAAATTTTTAGTGTTTTGAGTCGTTCGCCCAAAAATTTTGTGATAACGGGTCCTATTTTTCTTGACAGGAGAGGAGATAGGTAGATCCATCATGAGGAGGATGAACAAGACGACGAGGAGCGCCCCAAGAAGGCGCTCCATGCTTAGGAGGAGGATGAAATCGACTGGAGGAAGAAAGACGGAGTTTAGAGCCAAAACGAAGACAAACAGCAGAACACAAGGCTCACTCGACCGAGCATACTAGTCACTCGGCCGAGTACACAAGTTCATCCGGCCGAGCCGCTCACGAACGAGGGAAGTCTGCTGTACCCAACTCTCTGTTTATTTTCTTGATTTCAGTATAACTGCTACTCGGCCGAGTATATATTTGCACTCGGCCGAGTAAAACGGATACCCTCCTAGGGCGAGTCTTGCCGAGTAGCTTGAGTCACTCGGCCGAATGGACTTACTCCACTCGGCCGAGGCTGGCAAAGCCACTCGGCGGAAGCGATAGCGGGGAGGAAATTTTCATTGGTCTCGCCCGGCCGAGTGACCACGTCGCTCGGCCGAGTCGTAACTTTTTTATATAAAGGGCGAGGGGGGGGGCACATTTTTCGAAACGCAAAACCCCCAAACACCCATGCCCCTTCAGCTCCCTCGCCCGATCCTCCCTCGCTCGTGCCCTTACTCGCCCGACCACCGATGCCACGCCGCCGCTTGGCCCGCCACCACCGGCCGAGCACCCCCGTCGCCTCGCCCGAGTCGCCGTCGGCGGCAGCCGCTCCGGCCATCTCCGGTACCCCCTATTTTGCCTATTTCGCCTCTTTTTGTGTATTTTTGAGGATCCATGTGTTAAACGAACCCCTACCCCAAATCAATTTCCATATCTATCTATTATACCCCTAATGCTCCATACGTTTTGATTATTACTCACTGATATCGCCATTTCATGCGCAGGTTGCTTTTTGGAGCTTAAGGGAGCCCAGGGGAGCTTCTCGGGACTGATTTGAGCTTCGTGGAGGCGCGGACTTCGCACGCTTCCATTACTGAGCACTCGCGACTTGTCTGGGTATACTCCTTCCACTCTT
This sequence comes from Scilla litardierei, assembly GCA_030789695.1. Taxonomy (NCBI): domain Eukaryota; kingdom Viridiplantae; phylum Streptophyta; class Magnoliopsida; order Asparagales; family Asparagaceae; genus Scilla; species Scilla litardierei. The sequence goes on along the minus strand of CM061132.1, from coordinate 50,128,836 downwards.
TTACACACACCGCACTTTTTTCACTTTTCGGCGCGCTCGGGGCCGATATGCCGCCCCGGACACGGCCGCGGACGAGGAGACCTTCCGCCAAGCGGAAGCGGTCGGAGGATGCCGACCCCTCCCACGAGGAGGAAGGCTCTCCTCCTCCGTCTCCCACACACGCCGTCCACCCCGCACAGCCTGCAGGCCCCGCACACCCCGCACAGCCTGCAGTGCACCCACAGCCCGCACAGCCTCTCCCTGCCGCCGCACAGCCACCACCACCGGCTCCACTGGTCGAGCCGCTCGGGATTACGTTCCGAGACGACGCACACCGTACCGTCTTCGAGCGTATCTCCCAGCGCTCGATCGTACCCTCCAGGTTTGCACACCTCGCTGACCTAGGACGCCTTGGGGTACTAGAGGGGATGCTCACGTTGTACGACAACGTGGGCTGGCAAGATTTTCTGCAGGTGTCGGCGGATACGTTTATCCGCCCGACACTTGAGGTTTTGAGTTCGATCGCCCGGACCGACGAGGGATGCTCGTTTCGGTTCATGGATCGAGAGTGCCAGGTCACTCTCGATATGATGAGAGTGTTTTTCTCGTGGCCCGCTGTCCCAGGTGCCGATCGCGGTTACGTCCCCACCCATATCCCCCCACCTTCCTTCGATGCCGGTGCCTTCTGGGCACGTATCACGGGTCTGCACGCTGCCTTTGACCCTAGTAGGGCTAAGGCCTCGGCCATCGTCCATCCCTGCCTACGCATTGCTCAGCGCCTTATGGCGACGACCTTTTTGGCCAGGTATGAGCCGGGCACGATGTCTACGCCAGAGCTCTACATGCTCTATGTGATGACGCGTCCCAGAGCTCTATCTAGGGATGGCGATGAGCTTGTCCCCGCCGTCGTGATCGATATCGCGGCTTGGTTTTTAGACCGCATCATTGTATCGGTGGGCGCTCGCTCACCGATATGCTACGGCGGCCTGATCACCTTGCTTGCTCTTATGACCAGTGAGGACTTCCCCACCGACATGCGACGCGTCCCGGGCCCCACTTCTTTGTCGATAGATGTTATGGCCCGGATGAAGATGCTTCGTCTGCACGGCGAGCGTCACTGGGTCTGGTTGCACGGCCCTTTCAGGGTCGATTACATGATTCTTCCGAGCCCTGCTCGGACTCAGATTGCACCGGCCCACGTTGACTGGCTCCCTGCGATGGATGTCATCATCCCCGCTGCGTACGTGCTCGAGGCCGAGCAGGCCCACGCTGCCCCTGTCGACCCTGTTGTCCACCCTGCCGAGCCTGCTGCCCCTGCTGACCCTGTGGCCCCTCAGCCCATACCTGACGTTTCCGCTGCTCCTGACACCTCTGTCGGTGTCGAGAGCACCTCAGCTGAGCCCACTTCCACCACCTCCACCACTTCCGAGGCTGTCACCACCACTCCCACCACCACCACAGGCCCTCTGTCCGTCGATCCTCTTTACTCCGCTCTCCCCGAGCGCCCGCAGACCTTTGTTGAGAGTGGAGAGCCCTCGTTTGCCGGGGTCGTGGAGACCATGGCTAGCATGATCTCTGCTGGGGTTGCACCTTTTGGTCCACACACTTCCACCCCAGCGGTAGTCACCTCCGTCTCCACCCCTGCTGTATTTTCTGAGAGCGTCGTGGCGTCTGTCCACACTTCTGTGCCACTGACCTCTCTGGCCGCCTCGCAGCCACTTTTGCACTCTTCTTTCGCTGCTGCTGCCTCCACTTCTCACCGCCCGCCCTGGCCTCACACTGAGGCCAGGCCCACATTTGCTGGCGCAGCACCTTTTGTACCCTTCCCTGCTGAGCCCGTCACATACTCGACCCGAGTGCGCCAGCCCAGACCTGCCCAGCCCCGCCAGGTGCGTCCCTCTGCACCACCTCCCCCTGACACAGTACTTCAGAGCATTCGTGCTCTAGAGGGGGCGGTGAGTGGCCTCAGAGGCGACCTCCGGACCCTGTCCGCCACCGTCTCTGCGATGGCTGGCCGCTTCGAGCTGCTCCCCCAGATCCATTACTGTCTCACCCAGGTTCTGGAGCATCTCCCGTGCGTACCCCCACCCACCCAGCAGGTTCCCGCCCACACTTCCACACCCACACCCGCTCAGCAGCCTGTCCAGCCAGCACCACCCGTACGACCTCCGCCTCAGGACGGTGACGGTGCAGCACCACCTTCCTAGGCACTCTTGATGCCATCGATTCCTTTTGCCGCTGTGCTGGCCGTTTCTGCTAGGTCCTGTTGCCTTTTTGTCCACCCCCTCCCCTCACTTATTTTGGGATTATCTTTTTGATCATATCTTTATATATCTTTTTTGGGTGAGAGGGAGAGTTTTTGGTGTCACTTATATATCTGTTTCACTCCTATCTGTGCATGCATCATGTCCGCATCATACTTTACTTTCTTTATTTTTCTTTTTATTTTCATTTTTCCATCATGCATGCATCCTCACTTGCCCCTACCATTTCTTGTCTCTCGGTGTGCCACACTTTGCACATTGCGGACACTGTGCCATTTAGCTTGGGGGAGTGAGTTCTCACGATCTTTTTCAGTTTGCCACCTTTATTTTTAGTTTTTCACACCATTTTTCGCATTTGCACTTATTTTTCATTATTTTTCTTTTATTTTACCATGCATCACGTTTTTCTTATTTTTCTGTGTGCCGCATTGTAAATAGTTCTATCTTTCCTTTATCTTTATTTCTTTTTCATCTCATGCTAGAGATGACTTTTCTGTGATGATGACTACGTGGAGTTAGCTTATTCTATATGCGTGCTATATTTGCCATGTCTTAGACTTTATTCCTGATATCATATGCTATGACTTGCCCTGCATTTAGAGATAGTAACCCACACTTTTGCCACATGAAAATGGATGAAATTTTATTATTAGCTGAGTCTGAATATTCATATGTATGCTATCACAGAAAACACACCAAGATTCACGCATTGAATGCCTATATCTGGAGTACTGATTTCTTTTCCTATATCACTTCTATATGCATGAATTGTACACTTCACTTCAGGATGATTGAATGATGTTAGCTATGATAAATCTGGATTAGTTAGCTTTTTTGTGATCGAAACTGAGTAGATTAGATTACCCTGCTGAAGTTGTCGTGCATGTCTCATAGAGTGAACCGAGAGTTATATCTATTTCTTTCTCCACAAATCTTGAACATCATTTCTCTACTTTTAAAATCATTGGTGAATCTCCCCTTAGTGATTCTATTATATGGCATTTCCCCCACTATTCATGCCTAGCTCCAAATCTCTATTGTATAAAAAAAAAGAGAATAGAAGAGAGAAAAATATTCTTGTATATCATTATCTCTCCCTTTGAGTTGGGATCACCTTGTATATATGCTATATCAAAAAAAAACAAAGAAAAAAAAAGAAAAAAAAGAAAGGAAAAGAGGAAAAGTCCTCAATGAAAGATCCCATCTCACTTTCTTTTTCTCTTCTTTCTTCTTATTACATTTGGAGCTATATAAAAATGGGGATGTAAATATTTTTTATGCCACCATGCTTATAGATAAGCTTGGGGGAGGGGATCCATTGATGTGTGAGAGAGTGACTACTAGACGTTGCACGACGACCTAGGTTAAGTAATATTCTATACTCGGTGAGATTATTCTAGCTTTACGAAATCCAGAAATCTAAGCCTAGCGTTCATTTCATGAAATCCATACTTTTCTATTCTCTCTATTCTATAGTGTGATACTCTTATACTCCTGATAGAAAGCGTTCAATTGAAAAGTGTGTGATCTGTGATTTGTATACCGCTTTAAGTGATTCAGACGATGTTAATTTTAGAATTATTCCGTTTTTCATGATTATATCGTTGTTCGTGGGTTGTCTATTTCTATTTGCACTATTATACTATGATATCAAAATAAAATTCTTTGACATGTATTTTTCATTCGGTGCATGCTATAAGAGTAAGTGAAACCCACGTCCTGAGAAAATGATCTAGTATCCTACCTCTTCGCTTCTTTCTTTCTTCTTTATTTTCATTTCGTTTTTCACTCTTCTTCGTTTTTCATTTTTTCGCCGTTTTTGTTTTCCGAATCCACTGGGTTCGCCTTTTACTTATCTTCCTCGAGGACGAGTAAGAGGTAAGCTTGGGGGATTTTGATCGGTCCATATTTTACACCTTTTTTCTGCATATTTGCATGCCATTTAGATCGCCCAAATCATGTTTTTCACGATATATCGACGATATTGCGATGCTTTTCACGATTTGTTGTTTTTGTCGCATTTCAGGTGATTTGGCGCGATTTGGAGTGATCTCGAGATGCGCTCACTTTAGACGGTCACCAACGACCTCCCTGAGGGGTATTTTGCTGTTGGAGAGGAGCGGAAGAAGAATGGACGTCGCAGGAGCGACGAGGAGGCCAAAATAAGCAGACTGGGCATTTTTTGTGTCTCGCTCGGCCGAGTGGAGGAGCCACTCAGCCGACCAGCGAGACACCGCTCGGCCGACCTGATCAGACACGATTTACCTGTGCACTCGGCCGAGCGACGGAGACCACATCGGCCGAGTGACGATATCTCGTCCGCCCGAGTGGCGCCCAGACGAAGCCCATCCAAAACATCGAAGTTACTGTTTTTCGGCTGCCTGAACTTCAGAAGACCCACTCGGCCGAGTGGAGAATCCCGTCCGCCCGAGTACAATGAAGTCATCAGCCGAGTGACGACAACTCACTCGGCCGAGCCACCTCCGAAGTGAAGACCCCTGAAAGCCCCGACTTACTAGAAAATTGCAGGGTTTTCACTCGGCCGAGCGACTTTTGTCACTCGGCCGAGTGCGATGCGCTGCATGTAGCGAAAACTGCGGAAAACAGGCTGTGCAGGGGTATTTTGGTCACGATTTTTGGACGATTTTGAGGGCTATTTAAACCCTGTTTTTACCCTAGTTTTGGGAGCCTCTCTCTTAGATTTTTTGCAGCTTTTTAGATTAGTTTTTAGCTTTATTCTTGTGATTGGAGAGGAGACAAATATTGGATTTTGTTGGATTAATTGAAGAATTCCATTGGTTTGCATCTCTTTTCCTTAAAAAAAATTCTATTTTTATTGCATATCTCAATATTGTGATGAATTCTATTGCTTATTTCAACGATTATTTTTGTGATCTTGCTATGAATTGTGAGTAGTCTCCACGTCTTGGGGCGTGGGGATGAACCCTACAAGCCCATTTTCATATTTGTGATGAATTGGTAGAAATTGTGCTAGAATTGATATCTAGGGATTAGATTGGGATCAATTTATTACGGATGGCTAGGTATTCATATCAATTGGGATTTGCAAGAGATTGGATCCCAATTTGATAGGAAACCCTAGAAATCCGAATTGGGTTGGAATCGGATTTTCGAAGTATCGGTTTGCAAGAGATTGGACCGATACTCGGATTTTCGGTTGCAATTCCATACCGATACTCGTTTGCAAGAGATTGGACGGGTAGGAACTATCCCAATCTAGGTCGTGGACCGAGTTTGCAAGAGATTGGGCTCGGTGCGCGATTGGACGATGATGTTGATCCTAATGCTAGCTTCCCTAGGCTAGGGTTTGCAAGAGATTGGACCCAAACCTAGGATAGCTATAGACCGGCAACAGCGCGAGAGCGTGAGCTTGGTTCTACATTCAGTTGCAACTAGTTCATCCAAATTCTCATTCAAGCAATTTTGATACCAATAAACCGCATTTATGAAATACGGTGAGTAGCGGGGATTCCCCATTCCCTAGACGTTCTTTATTTGATTTGATATTTCCGCATTTTTGTCTGACGATTGTGACAGGATCGCCGAAGGCAAATTTCTCTCTTAAATAGCCAGGTTGATTTGGAGCAAGCACGGTCATTCGTCCTCCCTGTGTTCGATATCCCGCTCGCTGCTACACCGTGCACTTGCGGTAAAATTACAACCGTTCTTTGGGTCACATCCCGGATCGATCAGGAAGCTCGTTCCTCTACCAATAGTCACCAAGTGATTGGGACCAAGTGGATCTTTAAGAACAAGACCAATGAGAACGAGGTCATCACAAGAAACAAAGCAAGGTTAGTATCTCAAGGCTATCGACAAGAAGAATGTATCGATTTCAAAGAGTCTTTTACCCTCGTAGCTAGATTGAAGCTATTAGATTGCTTTTATCTTTTGCATCCATAAGAATTTTAAATTATTTCAAATGGATGTTAAAAGTGCATTTTAAATGGAATTGTTAATGAAGAAGTTTATGTTTCTCAACCACCCGGTTTCATACATGAAAAATTTCCAACCCTTGTTTTCAAACTTAAGAAAGTATTATATGGGTTGACACAAGCTCCTAGAGCTTGGTATGATCGACTAAAAACCTTTCTTTTGGATTTAGGTTTTAAAATGGGTGAAGTTGATTCAACTCCTTTTATTAAAGAATATGAAAATGACATCCTTTTAATTCTAGTTTATGTAGACGATATTATATTTGGTTCTACTAACTTTAATCTTTGCCAAGAATTTTCGAAGTCTCTGAAGGATGAATTCGAAATGAGTCACATGGGTGAGCTCAACTACTTCCTTGGACTTCAAATTCGGCAAATAAAGGATGTGACTTTCATACATCAAACCAAGTACACAGGGGATCTTATCAAGTGATTCGGGATGGAATCGTCTTCAAGCAAAAGAACTCCTTTGAGTACGACGACCCATCTACACAAGGATGAGAATAGAAAAGATGTAGAGGTTTGTCTATATCGAGGTATGATCGGTAGCTTACTTTACTTAACTGTTAGTAGGCCTGATATCATGTTTTCCGTATGCTTGTGTGCTAGATATCAGGATAGACCTAATGAGTCACACTTGATTGCGGTTAAACGAATATTTCGTTACCTCAATCATTCACTAGATTATGAGTTACTTTACCCTAAGTCTAGCACATATGAGTTAATATCATATAGTGATGCCGACTTTGCTGGATGCAAATCCGATAGAAAGAGTACTAGTGGCACTTGCCACTTCATAGGAAATTTCCTAGTTTCTTGGGTTTTCAAGAAACAGAACTCGGTGTCATTGTCCACGACTGAAGAGAAATATATTGTCGAGGGTCTTGCATGTGCATAAGTTCTTTGGATGAGACACACTCTTAAAGACTATGGTGTCAATTGTGATACTTGCCCTATCATGGTTGATAACTAAAGTGCTATATGTCTTTTCAAGAATTTGGTACATCACTCCCATACCAAACACATAGATATGAGACACCATTTTATTAATGATCATGTGGCTAAGAAGGACATCATCTTAGAGTACATTGAAACCCAAAAACAAATCGCCGACATCTTCACTAAATCTCTTAAAGAAGACTCATTTGTGAGGTTGCGTTGAGAATTAGGGATTATGGGTGAATCTGAATTGTAGGAGTTCATACACTCATGTTATATCATGTCTGAATTCATATCATCATTTTTTACTTCTCTTCATTTGATAAATTATATGTTTCACATATATTTGTTTTAGAGATGTATTTGAGATTTTGATGATTTCGATCGCTTGGATTGATTTACGAGCTTTTGTATGTTAATCTATATATGTTGATATTGATTTGTTGATTAGATTTGTGTTAGAGTATAGGTCCTAGGGTGAGAAGTCTCTATCATCTGGATTTTAACCTCACTGTGCATTTCTGGACCAAGACAAACGACTGTCATTCCTTCGACAGTCGACTACCCGACTCTATTTTCTCATACAGCAGACTGTATTTTACGCATAGGCGACTGATGTCGTTTTTACAGTCAACTGTCTGTTTGACAGGCGACTGCATTTTGGTCATCAGGCAACTGTCCAATTCTACAGAGGTCTCTGTTTTTTTATCATCATATTATTGATTCTCTATCAGTCGACTGATGTGTTAGGAACAGTCGACTGTCTCTCCGACAGGAGACTGTGAATTCCTCAACAATCAACTGTCTTTTGATCACTCCGTATTTTACACCCTTTTTCTGCATGTTTGCATGCTGCTTTGATAGCTCATATCGCGTTTTTCACGATTATTCGACAATATTGCGATGCTTTTCACGATTTCTTGTTTTTGTCGTATTTCAGGAGATATGGAGCGATTCAGATGGATTTTGAGATCAAGAGGATTTGCACCCACTTGGAGTGTCACCCAAGGCTCCTCTGAGGACTATTCGGCGATGGGAGGCAAGTGGAAGAGGAAGGAACTTCGTAGGAGCGATGAGTAAGCGAAACGATGAAGATTGGGCATTTGCAGCATCTCACTCAGCCGAGTGAATCACTCACTCGGCCGAGCCAGTAGACCACTTGGCCGACCAGACCGGACACGCTCCAACAGAAGGAATTGGGCGTGCACTCGACCGAGGGACGATATCCCACTCGGCCGAGTATGAAGATCGCATCGCCCGAGTGGCATGGAAAATCCACCATCAAAAAGGCCGACTTACTGGAAATGTACAGGCTTTTGACGGTTCCGACTCGGCCGAGCAAGAAATGCCCCTCGGCCGAGTGAGTAAAGCCACTCGGCCGAGTCACCTCCGAAGACAGACCCCCAAAATCCCGAACTTACTATAATTGTACAGGGTTTGTCACTCGGCTGAGTGACATTTGTCACTCGGCCGAGTGAGCCGCCCCGCCTGCTGCGTAAACTGTGATTTCTGGGCTGCGCAGGGGCGTTTTTGTCACGATTTTTTGGGCGATTTTGAGGGGTATTTAAACCCAGTTTTTGCCCTAGTTTAGAAGAACTTTTTGATACTTTTGGCAGCCTTTTTAGAGAGTTTTTTAGATCAATAGATTTATCTTTTCTCTTGGAGATTAAAAGGTTATTTTTGTTGGATGCTATTGGGTTCTCATTGGTTTGTCTCTCTTCTTATCAAAAACCCTATTTTTGTTGATAATTTCTCTATTGCAATGAATTGTGTTGATTTTGCTATTGATTTTCTCATGAATTGCATGATGATTGGTGAGTAGTTTTATTGTCCTAGGGCATAGGGATGAACCCTATGAACCCTATTTCTAAATTGTGATGAATTGGTGAAATTCTTGCTAGAATTGATTAGGGTTAGGTTGGGATTGATTAATTACGGATAGCTAGGGATTCATATTGATTGGGATTTACAAGAGATTGCATCCCAATTGATAGGAAGCCCTAGAAATTCGATTTAGATTTACGATTGGACTTTTCTAGAATTGGTTTGCAAGAGATTGGACCAAGGCTAGGGTTTTCAATCGTAATTCTATACCAATACCCGTTTGCAAGAGATTGGACGGGTAGGAACTATCTCAACCTAGGTCGTAGCTCGAGTTTGCACGAGAGTGGGCTCAAGATACGGTTGAACGATGATGTCATTCTTCACGCTAGCGGCTTAGGTTAGGGTTTGCAAGAGATTGAGCCCTACCCTAGGTTCGCTATAGACCGGCAATAGCGCGAGAGCGTGAGCTTGGTTCTACATTTAGTTGCGACTAGTTCACCTAAAATTCAAGTCTAGCAATGATGTAACCTACGAATCACAACGATGAGATACGGTCCGTAGCGGGGATTCCCTATCCCTAGGTGCTTTATTTCATTGATATTTCTATCGACATTCGAACGATTGTGACAATTTTACCCCAAATTATTTTCGACCATTTTGATAGCTAGGTGATTGGAAAGAGACGCTGTCATTGTTCCTCCCTGAGTTCGATACCCGCTCGCCACTACGCCGTGCGCTTGCGGTGAGACTAGGAGTCGCTCGTCCCGAGTGCGTGTGCATACCGGGGCGTCGATCATCTTTCAACTTAAGCTTATTTCTATCTTATCGACCAGTCAACTGACAAATGTTCATCAGTCGACTGTCAAATGCTGTGGCGGTTCGCTCATTTGATCTGAGCCGTAGATTTTTCGATCCAACGGCCCAGATTATTTGGACCCTCTTTATATTTTCGAGAGCCGTCCATAATTTCTGTTTGTTTCTCACTCATCCGTCGAAACTCCCTTGTCTTCCTCGTTTCGAAATCCACTGTAGCTGTTGATCCTTTCTCCAATTCGAATCTTCACTCGACGATCACTCCTCCGATCCTTCGATTGCTTTGGCAGATCGTCTTCCTCTCCATCATTCAACACCGATTAGGTATCGTTCTCTCTCGTGTCGATTAAATTCATGCAGTTACTTCATTTCGTTTCCTTCGATTGATTGTGCAATGGCTCCCAAGACCAAGGGGAAGGCTGTTTCTCCTAAACGTACTAGGATCCCTAAGCCGACCATTGCCAAAACCAAAAGACCCCACAAAGCCCGCACCAAGAACGCTGACCCTCCTCCTTCCGACACTTCAGGTTCCTACTCTCCTTCTTTCCTCCGAAGTTGAACCTCTTGTGAAGTGTCCGCATAAGCCTATTGGTGCTCGCATCAATGAGCCTCTCGCTGAGGCCGAACATACTCGGGGGGCTGCTGACACCTAGCCCGAGTCTAGACCCGATTCTCCCCAAGGCCAAAATCCTACCGTGCCTCCTGCTGATCCTCTAGTTCCTATTTGTCGAGACGATGCTTGTCTAGCAAAGTTCAATTCCATACTAGGGATCATGCTCCTTCGTGAGTGTTTTATTGTATATCAGGCATTTATTGCTGAGAGACTCTCAGAGATTCTCTCATTTACCTGCTTGGGTGATCTCTTTCGATACTCCCATATCGACTCCACACGTGCCTATCCCTTCTGGTCAAATTATTCTCTGCCAGCCGCATTTATGGTGAATATGCCGACACAGGAGAGATTGATACTATAGTTTAGGGGTCCCGAATCCGTATTGACCCTACTCTCTTAGGGACCATTCTTAGGATCCCCTCCACAGGCTTCCTTCCTGCTGACATCTCTATTTCTGATGTTTGTGACCTTGATCAGAATGTCCTTCAGGACATGTTCCATGTGATCCCCGCTTTTCTTTCTTCTGGAGTCAGTGCCTCTATGTTCACGGCTAGAGGTTGGGCTGTTCACCTTGTAGTGAAGTCCAACATCTTGCCAAAATATGGCTCTTCAGATCAGCCATCTCCGGAGATCCTCAGATGCATTTATGCTATCTTCTCGGGTATGGCAGTAAACTAGGCTGGTGTCCTCATTGGTCGGATGGACAAGGTCGAGTTTTCTACTGCCTCTGCTCATATCCCTTATGGAGATCTTCTTACCCTTGTTTTTTGTCATTTTGGTATTGATTTGACTCCCTACGAGCCTTTTCCTCTTGGTCCTCTCCTAGATGCTTCTGCAAATTTGAAGTCCTCTTCGGCTCTGCCGTCAGTATCTAAGAAGAGGCAATCTTCCTCTGCTCCTTCGTCATCCTCCATTCCTCCAGCTAATCAGCCTTCTTCTTTAGCCGCACCCTCTCGTGACCTTTCAGATGAGAAGGTTTCTGGTTGATATGAGTTGTTCTTTCTGATGTTCCAACATCGTGGAATTCCTTTCCCTGATCATCTCAGATCCTTTGTTCCACCTCAGCCTACTCAGCCTCCTCCACCTAACGTCACTGAGATTGTGGAGCATCTTGGTGTTACTTCTTATGAGCATGTTGCTACTCCGGCTCATCAAGATGTCTCCGCTGCTGCTGCTGCTCCTCCTCCTCCTCCTCCCAAGGATTCTTCGATTGATCCAGAGACTCAGGAGTTCCAGATTGTGCTGGCTACCTCCTCTGCTGCTTATTTGGACTGACACTCTTCAGAGACACACTCACACTTAGACCTAAATTTTTTTTGTTAGTGTTGATAGTTTTGAGTGTCTTGATGTATTTTGGTCCATTTTTGTGTTGTGATGAATGGATAATGTCCGTATCTTGATCTCATTTTGGATATACATGGTGTTGTAGCTTCTTTTTGTACCCATGTATCTTGGGGGGGTGTGTATATGAAAATGTGTTTACTTCATATTATGTTTCACACATTGTCTCATTGTTTATCTTATTTGTGTGAAATATTGTGAAATTGTCTCAATGTATGCTATCTCATATATATGATGTATTTTGAGACGATTTGATCATTTGGCTTGTAATGTTGATATTGGACTCTCAATTCCTTTAGTCAACTAAGATTTCTTATGTTTTATGGGGTTTTTGATTTGTATATCAATGAGATGCCCCTTTGTTTCTCCGATTATTTGTTGGCATCACTATTGGTATACATCCTATCTTAAGACTCTCATGATTATTTTAGTCCTTATTTGGCACTATTGTTATTGTTATTCTACTCCCACCTTTTGGATAATGCCATAGGAGGAGAGAAATAAACATATCATAATTATGTGCTAAGTGAATTCTAATTCATAACTTGAATCTAAGATTGAAGTTGCCTAAGATTCAAGGGGAGTAAGATATAATGAACTTGCTAGATTTCATGATTTCAAGAAAATCATTCCATTCATGCATATCTTACTCATGTGCTTCAATTGATCTATAGATACCCTTATATTTATTGACTAACTTGATTGGCATCTATGTTGGGGGAGTAGGTTTTCTTTAAGCACAATTATTTATCTTTTTGTTTATGTTTGTTTGTCATCGTCAAAAAAGGGAAGAATGTTGAGTATTGGACTTCTCCTTACTTGGTGTTAGTGATAAGCAAACATAAATACTTGTGACTAATCCCCTATTTGTAGTTAATCCATTGCCTAAGTATATCTTGAAGATCAATTAGCAATGGATGCCACTCAAAGATCAATGAAAGTAAGGAAAATGGATTGGATGATCCGAGATGGTGATTGAAGCCCCTAGAAGACTTCAAGCTCATGCTTTGGATAGAAGAGAGAGGTCTACATGATGTAATCTTCTTTTTCTCTTCTAGTTTGTAGCTTAGAAGTAGAACTATGTTGGAGCGCACACACATCTTCATTTCAGTCATAGGAATACATTAGATCACTTTTCCATGGACTCGAATCCAATTTTCCCAAGCATGTTCAAATTATGATTTCAACAGTTGACTGCAGAACGGTTTACAGTCGCCTGTCTCAAAACAGTCTACTGTGTTTTGTTCTACAGTCGCCTGTTACGCACATACTTTATAAGTTGATCTTTGGGCTTTCTAAGCTTTAACTCTATCAGGTGACTGCTATACATTTCACAGGCGCATGTCCAAGAGACAGTTGACTGTGATTTGTAAATCAGTCGCCTGTCTATCTTCAGCCCAAGGTCATTCTCAGTTTCATCTGGCCAGTCGACTGTTGTTATATTTACAGTCGCCTGTCCAAGGAATAGTCGACTGTCAATGCTTTAACAGTCATCTGTTTTGAGCTTCCCTGCAGACTCAACTCTCTGGAAAATGTCAGGATTTGTGACAGTCGCCTGTAGAGGGGATTACAGTCGCCTATTGGATTTACAGTCGACTGTCTTCTCTTCATCAGTCGCCTGTCCTGTCTTTCCAGCATTTTCCAAGACTTTCTCAACTTACCCAGATTATGGCCAGTCGTCTATAGAAGGAATAACAGTCGCCTGTTGGTTTAACAGTCGACTGTCTTCTCTTCATCAGTCGATTGTCCACGTGGTAAGTTACCGTTTGAATTCTCACCTACCCTCTGACACAGTGCAACAGCCGACTGTGTTTTCTTCACGGATTTCAAAGGAGCTTTTGGGAATCCTGTTTGAGGGTTTTGAGAAACCTATAAATCCAGCCTCTACTTTTCCATTGAGAGGTTACTCACTTGATTCTCATTTGCTCAAACATTCAAGCTTTCAATCTTCCAAGATCAATGCTCTCAAAATCCAAAAGCCCTAGAATGCCTATTTTGAATCTCTTGCTGTCCAACCTAGAACCAAAGAGAAATGTTCTAGGCATTTGGTGCAGTCAAGAGAAAGGGCTTTCATCTCTTTCAAGAGAGTCATTCAACACACAACACACTCTGCTTTAAGTTCTACTTCAAGGTATATGTGATTGTAAGTGTTGTATTTCATATTTTATTTCTTTTGTTATTTGATTTACTCTCAGGTTGTGAGAGTGGTTTTCTTGCTCCCAAGTTGTGGGAGTCAAGGACAATCGAGTGTACTTCGATTTCACTTGTAGGGTTGCTACAAGTGAGTTTTAGGGAAACCTCAAGTTAGGGTTTTAACTTGAGTATCCGGTGGTATCCGGTTGGAAGGGACGTAGGATTACTGAGAATAAGTCGGGAGTTGACTTGGATAATCCGAACTCTTGAAACATCATTGTGTTTGCAATTGTTTCATTTTTAGGGTTTATTTTCATTCCGCACTATTTGTTGGGTAGGAATTTAATTTGGTGTAATTATCATTTTAAATTGTATAAACAATATTCAACCCCCCTTCTAGTATTTTTCTCATAGCCAGGGACTTTATACTCGACACTTAGAGGTACAAATCCAGAGATGAAGATTACTACACAGCTTGAGGGCCAGCTTGAGACTCGTTACAAGCAGTTGCACGAATTGAGCAGAGGTTGGACACTATTCCTACTACTGCCAGAGCTCCAGTTTACGCTATACATGAGGACTACGCCGAGCAAGGGAACGCCCTAATAGAAGGGTCCTACGAAGGAACGGGCTTACTGGCGGAGAAGGTCAATTGTATAACAGGAGATGGGAGAAATCAGTGGCAGAATCCGACTGCGAGAAATCACCCTGGATTTTCTTATAGCAACCCCAATGGAGCATTGCAACCTCCAACCCAACAGAGGCCAACACAACCCCCTCAGCAGTAAGGGCCACTTCCACAGTAGCAACAGTATGGGTTCAGGCCATCTGGGCCTTACAGACCGACTGGTTATTATAATCGATAGCCTTGTCAGCAACAGTAACAGTATAAGCAACCGACGGAGCAAAAACCAAATCTGGAGGTGACCTAGGATGCTTTTATTAGTAGCCAAACGAAGACTAATGCAAAAAATTCAGCAACTTTTAGGAATCTTCAAGCTGCCATTTATGGACTGAATACCCAAGTGTCTCAACTTCTAAAGGCTCAAGGGAGATTGCCCTCTCAGCCTGAGCCAAATACTAGGGGCTAAGTCAACGCAGTTGTAATGGTCACTACAAGCAGAGGAAAGAGTATCGACACTGTAATGGTGCTGGTTTTAAAAAATGTGTGCGAACGATCATCTACTCCTACTCAAGAGGAGGATATTACTACATTTGAACCTATTGTGGCCAGAAACGAGGAGAGAGCTACCGAGGAGCCACATGCCATTAGAGAGAAAGATGCTTCACCTTCCACATTGCCTATTCCTACCTCTATGGCACCATCAGATGTTACTACTTCTGAAAAATCTATTCCAAAGGATGTCGCGAAAGACAAGGGAAGCCGACCTCCACCTCCTTATCCGCAGAGGTTAGCCATGGCAAAGATAGAGAAAAAATATGCTAAGTTTATAGTGCTTCTCAAGGGAATTCATCTAAATATCCCCTTCATGGATGTGCTCACAGAGATCCCCGCGTATGCTAAATTCTTGAAAGATCTAATAGTGGGGAAGCGCAAGCAAGAAGCGGTGAAACTAGCAGATAGTTGCACCTCCATCATAAAGAACACCCTACCAAAGAAGTTGCTAGATCTCGGAAGTTTCACGGTGCCGTGCCCCATAGGTGGCACCCTTATTGATAGAGCATTGATTGACTTGGGTGCGAGCATTAGTTTGATGCCTCTCACTATTTTTAAGAGGCTCAATACGGGGACGGAGCTTGAGCCTACCGGCATGAGTATTCAACTAGCGGACCAATCAATCACATACTTGGTCTGCATTGCATGCGACGTCATTCTACAGATACCAGGTGGGATATGCGTACCGGTGGACTTTGTTATCATGGACATGTCCAAGAAGGGGAGTTCTCAGATTATTCTGAGACGTCCGATCATGGCCATAGTTGGAGTCTTGATTGACGTCTGAGAGGGGATGCTATCTATGAATGTTGGCAACATTAAGATCGAGTTCTAACTCTAAAAGCCAATGAAGGAGCGTTTCCCGTGCGAGGATGCGAGCTACCTTGAGCTCATAGAGGATGAAGCTACTAATGAATACACCATGGAAGAAATCTCCAAAAGTCCCATGAGGACGAGCTTCGATGACGACGGTGATGTCGTACATGATAAGGTGTTAGCCGCCTACTTGCGAGTGCTAGACGAGGAGCCACCTAGTATACCATTGCACGATCAACAACCAGAGGCAACGATCTTTTCGACCGCTGAAGGCCAGCGAGGATAGGGGCGCTAACTTCCACCGCAAGTCCTCATTGGGAAGCACGACGAGCATATTTCATATGTGCCCAACATCATCGAGCGAAATTGAAAATCTTAAGGGAGTTGAGCTTACGACTTTAAACAAGCGCTTATCGGGAGGCAACCCGAATTTTCTTTCTTTTAGTTTTATTTATTTATTTTTTATTCTTCTTTCTATTAAAAACCAAAATAAAAACGTATTTTTATTCCTTAAAATCATAAAATATAAAAATATAAAAATTCTTATGTGTTCTTCCTTCTACAGGTTGAACAATGGAGAGAGCACGCAAAATGATGGAAAAGAGGAGAAGGAATCAAGCGGAGACATTTAGAGGAGCCTTATTAGCTTGGAGAGCAATAGGAGGCTACTCGACCGAGTAGCTACCCTGCTCAGTCGAGCTATAATCAGCTGGAAAATGGAGCCAAAATAGTACTCTAGAAATTTATTGCACTCGACCGAGTAGCTACCCTACTCAGTCGAGCTACATTTGGAGCTCAACGAGCTGAAAACATCGCTCTTTTTCTAATTCGACTCGACTGAGTAGCTACCCCACTCCATCGAGCTACAATCGTAGCCCAGAAAAGCCAAAAATGATGCTCTGTAATTGATTCAGCTCGATCGAGCTGAGTAAGCAGCTTGGTCGAGTAGCTGGGCATAGCTTGAGGGATTCAGAATCTTAAAATTCTCATATCTTTTAAGCTCGATCGAGCAGCTATCGCTGCTCGACTGAGCATCGACTAAAGAGGGGGCCCACATTTTTTTCTTAAATCAGCTCGAGCCCGCCCCTATTTAACCCGAGCCACCCAAATCAATTTCCCCTAATTCAAAAAGAACATAGCGCCTGAGCGAGACCCCTTAAACCCTAACCCCTCTGCTCGTTCCAACCCTTCTCGTTGGAGCCCCGTCGTGATCAGGCTGAGCGCCGCCGCACTCGGTCCGACCTCCCCACCAATTTCCACCTCCCACATCCCCCCTCTCCCCACATTTCCCTCTCTCCACCATTCCTCATTTCAACCCCTAAATTTAATTTTTTTTAATTTAAAACCCTAAACCAAAATTAATTCAAAACCCGCTTCTAATATTATCTTCTTAACTTATTGCAGGTATGTTTTGAGCATTTCGAGGAGACGTTTGGTTTGGGATAGATTGGGGGACGTCTTGTTCGAGGCTTCGCACGTACATCCATTTGTTGCAACCGCTTCGCTTTGCGATATCGGTACACCCGTCCCTTATATTATTATTTATATCGAATATCATGTCGCTTCCATTTGCACACTACACACACCACGATGCCGCCAAGGCTTAGACCTAGGAAGCCCCTGGCCAAGAAGATGAAGGCCGCTCACTCTGGTCCCTCCTCTTCAAGGACTGCACACTACCGACACTGATAACCTTCTCCCGGTGAGGATTTGGACGTCACCACGTCCTCGCCCACATCCTCACGCTCACCATCCCACATGCCTCTAGCACTAGAGGCCCCACTCACCACTGCCACTCACATTCCCACTACAGCTCCCCCACCTCCACCGCCTCCATAGGCACCCACCGAAAATTTGAGGACATATGACAATGTCTTCAGGGATGCCGCTCATCGTGCGTGATTCGGGGTCGTCTCGTGCCACCCCATCATCCCCACCCGCTTTGCATCCATCACCGCCCTCCGAGCTTGGGCATCCTACAGGGTGTCCAGCATCTCTATGAGACCATATGATGTGACCACTTCCTGACGATGCACGCTTGCACGTACACTCACCTCACCTATGAGGCGATGAGTTCTATTGTCAGGGGGGACGTTATCCGTCTTTGGCTGCTGGATCGTGACGTTGTCGTCACATACACCTTGATCTGCTCCTACTTTCATTTCCCTCCCATCCCTGACCTAGACTGGGCCTACTCTCCTGACGTTGTGCTCGGCTCATTTGATGCTGAGGAGTTCTGGCGTCGGATATCAGGTCTTCGCGGCTTCAGCCCTACTAGGGTGAAGTCATCCTCCATTATCCACCACTGCCTCCGATACACCCAGTGCCATATTACCACCACCGTCTTCTCCAGACCTGTGGTCGAGACCCTTTCCATACCTGAGCTTGCACAACTTATGGGGATGACCCGCACCACTGGATGGTGGCCCGACAGTACACTCTGCCCATTCTTACTGTCCGACACAGCCCGATGGCTGTGCCATCACCTCCTTCTCCAGGCCTGCACTGCCACAGAGATCTGTTGCGGTGGTTTCTTCACCATTTTTTCCTTGATGCTTGGCCCCGCTCTTCTCGTCGATCTGTTGGATATGGACGATATGAATACACCCATGAGGGGATGTATGAGGGTATACGGACCTCAGATGTCGAGTGCACGAAAGCGTGCACGGAGGGAACCTTTTCTCGTGTGAAAAGGACCACTCGATAAGTGGAAAAAGCCACTCGATAAGTGGAAAAAGTCACTTTATAAGTGCATAAAGGCACTTGATAAGTGAATGAAGAAGAGGATAAATGAATGTGTTAATATAGGCTAATAAGCTTATAATTGGTTATTTCCTACAATAACCTCCCCTAAAGCCTATAAATAGGACCCAAGGGTAAGGCATTCAAACTACACTTTCCATGCCATAAGTTTGCAAAAGGCATCTTATGTTCTTCTTCTCCCTTCCATTAAAATCCTCTTCTAAATAGAGATTTAGACGGTGAAACTCTGCTTCGATCCTCCGTGACGAAGTATCGACCGTTGTGGCGAATCCGAGGGCAAAGTTCAGAGATTACGGTGCCGCGTACGCAAATGTAAGTCTCTACTTTAATTATTCGATCCTAACGTCGCTGTTTTGACAGGATCCAACAATGGTATCAGAGCCATACGGGTTCGCCCCGGTCAAACCGCCGCCCCGTCGAACCGATGAACGTGGCGTTGTCTTTTTCACGAATGTGTATCCTACTATTATGGATATGGTAGGAACGCTTCGTAACGGAGAGAACACAGCGGTTGTTCTTTTCACGTTAGGGTCTCCTACCATTACGGATATGGCCAGGAACTCTCCGTGACGGGAAGAACCGACCGTTCATATCGTCAAGCTCGCACTCTTCATAGATGCTGAGTCTCCATTCATAGGGAATGTGAACTCTCTTCATGTGGAGCGTGTAGTTTGCAAACTTTAGAGTATGTTATTTCTTCATTTTGGCACACGACCATTAGAGAATAACTACTTTCTCGACGAACGGGTGCTTCATCGACGAATGGGTGCTTCATCGAAGAAGACGACGGTGGTTATTCCCATCGGAGAAGATGACCTTTGGTGCATGATCACCATGGCCAAATGGGCTATGGAGGCAATGCATCCCCCCTCCCTATGCGGAGGGGGTTGGCTACGGCCAAATGACAACGAAAACCACCCCATCGCGGGGGGAAGTGTGTGCGGCAACCCCATACAAGGGGGTGGCTGGCCATGGCCATATGGGCCATGGCCGGCCCTGGCCGGCCAGGGCCAGGGGGCCTTGGCCCGGCCGGCCGCGGCCAGTCCAGGGGGCCTTGGCCCAGCCGGCCACGGCCAGGCCAGGGCCAAGGGGCCCCGGCCCTGGCAGAGGCCAGGGCCATGGCCGGCCCTGGCCAGGGGCCAGGGCCCTGCCGGCCCTGGCAGAGGCCAGGGCCATGGCCGGCCCTGGCAGAGGCCAGGGCCAGGGCCGGCCCTGGCAGAGACCAGGGCCAGGCATTGGCCGGCCCTGGCCGGCCTCGGCCAGGGCAGAGGCCCTGGCCGATCAGTAAGGAACTTTTGGCCGGTATTGGCCGGCCACGGCCAGTGCCGAGCCCCGGTCGAGCCCAGTTTTGAGCCCCGGTTGACCCTGTATTTGGCGGGGGGGGTTTGCATGAATGTGACATGCATGGCTAGCCCATATGGGGCGGACGGAAGTCGTCATGCGGCAAAATTCTCGTATAGAGGGGGGCATCGCTTGGATCCGTACGGGAGCCGGCGACGGTGGCTTGCAGAAAAAAATCCCCTCAGGTGGGATCCGGCCTTGGCACGGCTATGGCTTATCCCCGGCAAATGGCCAGGAAATGCCGAATATTTCGCTAGTATCATAAGGGTACTAGGTTGAAATATACATTTTTGAAAAATACGTTTTCATACGTTTTGAAAAATACGTTTTCAAAAAACGCTTTTCCACTGCAAAGTACTATAAGAGTACTTTTATTTGATAAAGTGATGGGGAAATACTGAAAGTTACTCTAGATGGTGATTGGAAACGTAGTGACCTTTCCGATTCTAGGGTAACATCTTCAATATTTTTCGAAAGTAACTTATCAAATTATAAATATCATTCCAAGTGGGAGTTAAAATTAGAACTATCCAAATGGGATATTCTATTATCATTTCAAGTGGGAATTATATTTTAAGAATTTTTAATGCAATGTTTTTGATCAAACCTTCGGTTTTGTGTCTTTTGCAGCATTTTAAAAGTAAAATGTCTTCCGCTTCAAAGAATATCGTCGCTGAGTTAAACAGAGGTGAAAAACTCAACGGCGATAATTACAAACTATGGTCCATTAAGATACAATACGTTCTAGAGGAGTAAGAAGTGCTCGAAACTCTAAAGAACGTAATGATTGAACCCGAGTTGGGCACTACAGCCCAACACAGACGAGACAAGGAAGCTTTTGATGCTTGGTCTCGGAAGAATAAGATAGCTCGCATTACGTTATTTAGCAGTATGGCCGATGACATAATGCGCATCTTCTGAGAGCATGACCTAGCCATGGACATATGGTCCAAGCTAGAGGAGAAGTTTGGTGGCACATCGGTGTCTAAACTTCGCGCCTTAACTATAAGATTTGATTTATACAAGAAACGTCCAGATCATTCCATGGGGAAACATCTGCGACATATGGCGAATCTTATCTCAGAGTTAAAGGATGCAGGTCATGTGCTCACTGATGAGCAACAAACCCAGGCAGTCATACGTTCCCTACCAAATGTGTGCGACCAAATGAAGATGCATCTCACTCACAATGAGAGCATCAAGAACTTCAGCGACGTTTCTAAGCACCTCGAGTTAGAGGAAGAGCGGCTTGCGGCCGCCAAGCCAAGTGCAGAAGTGCACATGGTTGCTAGTTCCTCACACGGGGGAAAGAAACGAAAAGATCGTTCGAAGTTTACTAATGAACGTAATAAGCAACCTGAGTCTACCAAGCAACCCAAACATAAGGGTGTGCACAAGAAATGGCACAAGAAGAAAGACTTGAAGAGGATCAAGTGCTTCATGTACAACAAGTTCGGTCACTATGCTCGTTCGTGTACGAGTGGAAGCGACGAGGTAACTTGTAATACTATTTACATATGTGTTTCTAGTTCAATATTTCTTGTAGAATCTAATCCATTTTGGATAATTGATTCAGGTGCCACCGACCACATAGCAAGGGACAGACGGTCCTTCGTGGAGTATCATCGGATACCCCAAGGAACGAAGTGAATCTATGTAGGAAACAACACACGTGTTGAAGTGAAAGGCGTTGGGACTTGCAAGCTAGTCTTAGACAACGGCCACACTCTCCTACTTCATGATGTTCTCTTCGCTCCAGATATTCGAAGGAATATAATATCTGTGGTCGTGTTAATGGGTCTTGGTTATAGCTGGTTCTTTCAAAATTGTAAAGTGGACTTGTTTTGTAATAATTCCTTAATTGGTACTGGGTATGTATTCAAAGGATTTATTGTATTAAATACAATTTATGACTCTTCATTTTGTAATGAAAATTTCCTTGTTACAAATTCTTCGATTTATGAGTCTGATATAATTTGTTGGCATGCAAGGCTTGGTCACATTGGACCAACACGAATGGATAGACTTGCCAAACGTGGCCTTCTATCCAATGTTTCAAAGGTTGAAATTCGACCTGCGAACATTGCCTTGTAGGGAAATCTTTTCGCAAGCCGTTTGGAACCGGCACAAGGACCGAGGTTCCATTACAGCTCATCCATTCGGACATATGTGGTCCGATGAATGTCAAGACAAGACGCGGGAAGTCCTATTTCATCACTTTTATTGATGACTTCACCCGATTCGGACATATCTATTTGATATCCCACAAAAGTGAAGCATTAACTTGCTTTAAAAACTATATGAGTTTAGTGGAGAATCAATTAGATCGCAAGATTAAGGTCTTACGAACCGATAGGGGCGGTGAATATCAATCAACAAGTTTTAAGGAACTTTGTGATGAAAAGGGCATAGTACATCAGGTAACTATGCCTTATACTCCTCAACAAAATGGTGTTGCAGAAAGGAGGAATAGGACTTTAATGGAAATGGTTCGTTCAATGATGGCACAAGCTAACTTGCCAATCACCTTTTGGGGGTAATGCATTATTAACGGCCACTTTCATTTTGAACCGCGTACCCTCAAAATCAGTTAGCTCCACTCCTTATGAGTTGTGGAACCAAAGGTCTCCTGACTTAAACATTTTAAAACCTTGGGGATGTGCATCCTACGCACACATTTCCTCCCATAAGTATGGCAAACTTGGGCCACGGGGAAGGAAATGTATCTTTATACGATACGCAGAAAACTCCAAAGATTATGTTTTCATTAGTCAGGAAGACAATAGAGGTCTAATTGATTTTGAGTCGAGGGATGTCGCTTTCTTGGAAAACGAGTTTCCAAGACAGGGCGAGATAAGTCAAGACTTATCTCTATTTGAGATAATGATCAAGAAGGATTACCTCATTCGAGTGGGAGAATTCTTGGTGAAGACGAAAATACGTTTCAAACTTCACCAATGGATGATACGAATGACGCAAATCCTATTCCATACAGGAATAATGATCCAAGTGGGAGCATTTCTAACGACATTCCAAGTGGGAGTGATATTAGAATTGATCTAAATTCGAGTCAACAAGGACTTGAAGAATCTCAAATACGACGTAGTAGTCGTATTTGGTTGGCTCCTCTAAGATTTGAGGATGAGTTTCAGCAAACCTTTATGACTTTACTACAAGATGATAACGAGCCTGCTACTTTCAAACATGCCGTATCATGCCCTGCGAAAGACAAATGGATGGAAGCGATGAAGGAAGAGTTGGAATCCATGAAAGTTAACCAAGTCTGGGACTTAGTTGACTTACCCAGAGGACATAGAGCTATTGGGAACAAATGGGTTCTCAAGATCAAGCATAAGGCTGATGGCTCTATAGACAGATATAAAGCTCGCCTTGTCGCGAAAGGTTTTACGCAACAGGAAGGGATAGACTACGAAGAGACCTTCTCACCTGTTGTTCGTTTTACCTCGATTCGCCTGATTCTGGCAATGGTAGCTTGCTTAGACCTCGAATTACATCAGATGGATGTAAAGACTGCCTTTCTCAATGGAGAATTGGACGAGGAGATCTATATGGAACAACCAACAGGGTTTGTAAAAGAAGGAAACGAACATAAGGTTTGTAAACTTCGTAAGTCCATATATGGTCTTAAACAATCCTCGAGGCAATGGTATATACGATTCCAAGAAGTTGTCTTATCAAATGGTTTTACCATACTTGATGAAGATAATTGTGTATATATCAAGAGGATTAAGAGCAAGTACGTTATTATGTCTCTATATGTAGATGACATTTTAATAGCCGGAAATGACAAGGGCTTTGTGATGGATATCAAGGCTTGGCTTTCATCAGTTTTTGAGATGAAAGACATGGGAGAAGCCGCATATATCCTTGGAGTTAAGATTTCAAGGAATCGTTCGAAGAAACTTCTTTCTCTTTCACAAGAGACTTATATAAAGAAGGTTCTAAAACGTTTTAATATGCAGGACTGTAAGTCCATTGATATTCCAATAAGCATAAGCGATAAGTAATGTCTGAAGATGTGTCCTAAGAACCAAAGGGAAAAGGAAATTATGGAAAAATTTCCATATTTCAGTACAGTTGGTAGTCTTATGTACGCTATAATGTGTACAAGACCGGACATCTGTTTTGCCGTTGGAACGGTAAGTTGTTACCAATCCAATCCAGGGCAAAAACACTAGAAAGCGGTTAAAAGGACAAATTTGCAAAAGATTATGATAAGACCAAGAAGGTAGACATAAGGTACATATCTACGCATGAGATGATGGCGGATCCGCTTACGAAAGCGAACCCCAGAGATGTGTTTTACAAACACTTATCATCTCAAGGATTGCGTATGAGCTGAGTTGTACCAATATAAATTCCCATGTCTGTAAATGATCAAATTTAATAAAAGAATAAGTTCTTTTTCAACATTGCATATGAATTCTTTAAGAAATGTTTGTATACATTTTTAAAATCTCAGCTAGACTTTCTAGTATGTCGGACAGATTGAGGTTGGCTCTCTCACATGAGCAACCGCCTTTATTATATCAGACGGATAAAATAAAGATGAGACCGATTTAAAGTCAAAATCATCAGACGGATGATTTAGAGTCATGACTTAAACAAAATGGTCGTATAAAAGATCTGCATCATATGTATGTTTTCAAAAGATCTAAGAGGATTTTGAAATCCTATCTGTCTTATACGGGATGTGAGTCCAGAAGATTATTTGAGTAGTAAAAGGGACTCAAAGTCAGACATTGTGGTGTCTGGTTATCATCCTTACAACATCATTAAGACATACGCTCCCTGGGAAAGGAGTGATGTTTTAATGCGTATTCATACTACATATGCATTTTGACCATTGGGTTAGAATAGTAATTGTGTTTACTATTATGTGAGACCCAAAGACCACATGGATCTTAACTCATTACCCTTATGGACTCTAATTGGGTCTTTTAGATTTGACTGGGTGATTGTTATCTTAGCATGTTGCTTATGGACTATGGTCAATTCGGTCCGGCGGGGCATGTTAGAAAAGCAAGTCAAGTCAAGATCAAAAGGATCGCAAGAAGAGGAAGATTAATTTCATATTCACATTTGGACTTAGAGATTCAAAGCTGGCCAGCCAATTGTAATCCAGATGGGATTCAATTGTTGAATATAAAGTATAAGAAATGTGAAGAAATAATCTCGGGTAAAGCACACGTTGATCTACTCAACTTTGCACCTCGAGGAGTGTTGTGTATCTCTAACAAGTGCACAACAGCGGACTCTATGCGCATGACGGTCACACGGCTTATTTCTCGGTATGACAAACAGAAGAGTTAAAGGAAAAGATGTTTCCTTACAACCCCCTCAAGTGTGAGTGGGAGATGTTGGATATGGACGACATGAATACACCCATGAGGGGATGTATGAGGGTATACGGACCTCAGATGTCGAGTGCACAAAAGCATGCACGGAGGGAACCTTTTCTCGTGTGAAAAGGACCACTCGATAAGTGGAAAAAGCCACTCAATAAGGGGAAAAAGTCACTTTAGAAGTGCATAAATGCACTTGATAAGTGAATGAAGAAGAGGATAAATGAATGTGCTAATATAGGCTAATAAGCTTATAATTGGTTATTTCCTACAATAACCACCCATAAAGCCTATAAATAGGACCCAAGGGTAAGGCATTCAAACTACACTTTACATGTCATACGTTTGAAAAAGGCATCTTATGTTCTTCTTCTCCTTTCCATTAAAATCCTCTTCTAAATAGAGATTTAGACGGTGAAACTCTGCTTCGATCCTCCGTGACGAAGTATCGACCGTTGTGGCGAATCCGAGGGCAAAGTTCAGAGATCACGGTGCCGAGTACGCAAACACAAGTCTCTACTTTAATTATTCTATCATAACATCGCTGTTTTGATAGGATCCAACACGATCTAATGGTAGCACCCGGGCCTACAAGACTTGACACATATGTGATTGCTCGCATGAACATCATCAGGCCCCATAGTGAGCGTCACTGGATCTATCTTCTAGGCACCCGCTGAAAGCATCATATGTATCTATCCCGCCCCGATCTTACACAGGTAGAGCCAGTCATGCTTGACTGGCTTCATCCTGGCATTCACCCCATCCCCGCCATTCACGTCCTAGAGCCTCTCGGCCAGGCAGTCGCACAGCCACCGCCGGGGAGGGAGATAGCGATTGGGAGCTTAGCTCCTCGGATGATGGGCCTGCTTCCACTTCCATCACCACACCGCTGATGAGAACTTTTGTTCTTACTTCTGTCAGTGCTACCACCACCACCACCGCAGTGACATCCTGGCTTCCACACCTCTTTCCCCGAGGCAACTGCCACACGTTCTTCCATGCCCGGACCTGAGGGCACATCTGTTTCTTTTGCTCCTGTGCCTACCGCCTCACCCATTTTGGAGCATGTCCCACTTGTTCTATCCCCACCCCATCAATTACTGCCAGCACACTCTTTGCAGCCGTGGACCCCATTCTTTCCTATCACCCCATCTCGGAGTCCACAGCTACTCTTCCTGGCACAATTATGGTATTCACTGAGAGTGTCATGGTTTCTGTCCACACTTCTATTACCACGACGAATCCTGTTTCTGTGGTCCCTGCTTCAACTTCTGCACCTGATCTCCGCTCCATTCCTATCCCATCCTATGCCGAGATCCCCCCTAGGCCACCCTCTCCAGGGTTTGCTTTCAGACCCCATGCAGCACATGCACGAGGCCGTGTTGAGAGAGGTGCACCTAGAGGTGCACGTCCACCACTTGATTCCCGCCTCACTGACGCACGCTTGTCAACGATGGAGGATGAGGTTGCTGGTTTGAGGCGTGACTTTGCCACCCTCACCCGCTCGGTCTCCACCTACTACGAGTTAGTGAGCCGGGACATTAGGGACATTCTAGACATTCTGAGGATGCAGCTGATTCGGGTTGAATATTGCATATTTAACCCCCTATTTAGTCCTATTTTATGCTTGTATGATGCCTAATTGGTCTCTAATACGTTCGTATTTTATAAACAATCATTTATTAGAGAAATTACTTAATTTGAGCATAACACATGAATTTTATTGAGTATTTCTGCCTTTTTATATTTTTCATCGCAAGATCTCGATCTCACGATTCCAACGACTATTTATTTGTATTTTTCTGAGATCGGTGCTAATTACTGTGATTTATTGAATGCAGAATACTATTTAATTAGAGAAATACGGTCGAAAATACGCAAATACGCGAGAAAATACGGTGAGCGTACGTCTCCGCTCAGCATATGTGTGACGTGACAACATCACGTCCGTCTGCGTTTCATCCTACGGTCGTAATCAAGGGCGACGCGGCCTCCTTTGCGCCGTTCATCTTCGATCCAAAGGTGAGGAAACACGCTAATTTGAATGTGAAATGGATCCCAGATGCGGGCGATGTGGCGAGCTCCTTACCGTTGGATGGAGATCGAACGGATGACAATCACCCCGCATCGTTGAGCTGCGATCTGAGAGAGCGGGAGAATCCCAGCGACGTGGCGAGTCGAGAAGCGCCCGATCGCGATCCGACGGCCACGAGATGACCCGATCTGAGCCGCTGAGCAACGATCCTACGGTCCAAAAGAATCCGAGTTGAATTCGATGCGGATGCGAATGGAGCGGGTCGAAGCAGCGTTGCGGATCCGCTAAGAAGGCCACGTGGCAAGCCCATGTTGAATCGTGCCCAGATCGAACGGCCAGGAGCTGATGCGGGTGTCGAATAGCGGGTTTTGAACCCAATAAGACCCTAAAACCCGCAAT
The DNA here is from genome assembly GCA_030789695.1 of Scilla litardierei. Lineage (NCBI taxonomy): Eukaryota > Viridiplantae > Streptophyta > Magnoliopsida > Asparagales > Asparagaceae > Scilla > Scilla litardierei. Next base: position 50,101,074 of record CM061132.1, on the reverse strand, counting down.
GCTTATTATTTAAGCGTATTCTAGGGTTTTGGGGCGTATTCTGGCGTATTTTGGGACTTTTGGAGTAGCTACTGTGCGTATTTCTCCAGGGGAAAATTCTGAAAAATCCCAGAGGCTATTCTTCTACTTTCCAGGGAGTTTTGGGTTCTAAAGTGGAGATTTGGTGATAAATTCTTGAACTTATACCCCGTATTTGGTGTATTTCATTGTATTTTGGCTATTAAAACGATGTATTTGGCTATGAAATCTGATTTTCTTTACACCATGCGTGGCTAATCTCCTTGTGCTATGGTTGTGATGTATTTAGGAGTATTTATTCGCTAAATTTCATGTCTTTAGCCCTATTATCATGCCAAAATTGCTCGTAACATTGATTTCTACAACGTATTTGTTGGGTATTTGCTTATTGTCGATATTGTTTACATCCCATATGGCTAGGCCCTGACAAGGCTAGCCAACTCATGTTCACTAATCTGAACTTATTGTTGTGTTTATCGTTTAATGAAATCAATGTTGCTAGTGATACGTATACGGCTATTTTGACTAGTTTTTATCGATTCATCTTCCGACGTCTTCACGCCTTGACCGGGTGAAGCGTTGAGTTATATAAAAGACATGATATTTCAGCGATTATTAACTCCTAATGAACTCACAACCGTAGCACATCCATCTCATATGTGTTGGTGTTGACGTAGTTAGGGTGTCGTATTCATTGATTTCTATATCATTTCGCCCCATTTTAATTGTATACTTGCGTGCTTCGTCAATTTCTAGTCATTTATTGTTTGAGTATGTTATACGGAGACGTGTGCATGCTTGATTCGAATCTGATCTTTGTGGACTTATTCGTGATGAGTGGTGATTTCCTTTATGAAGTTGACATTGCACGTGATTAATCCTTTGGCACGTTTTTAGTCGCTTGATCGCCATACTTTCCGACGTTCTCGTGCCCTGACCGGACGAAACGTTGAGTTATAGAAAAGGTATTGATAATCATTGATTGCACACACCCTAACAAAATCGAACCCAACACATACTCCCCATACTTGTATCCCTACCGAAGTCACCGTAAATATTGCAGGATTTTCATTTCTTATTCCAAACTCTTGATACTCTTGATTATACCTGATAGGTGGTTGGTTAACATCGTATTATTACTCTTTACAGATTCACGTTTGTAGTTTTGCAGGTCAGTTGTCCCGCGGATTCAATACCTGGACTCACCAGGATATTACTTGCACGATCTCCTGCGCTTGGGAGTAGTTCTCACATCATTTGAGACGAGGCAAGTTTTTGGCGCCGTTGCCGGGGACAACAGTACTTGCGATCTACGATTTCAGTTCGTTTGGAGGAACATTCGGTGAGATCCTTCCATCTTATAGTCTAGGATTTTTTTTATTTTTATTTTTTGTTTTCTCTTTTAAAAATGGAGTATATGGAATACGTGAAATTCTATTGCACGAACAATTTGTATGATGCAGAATATGATAAGGCATACAAACATAGGATGGAGAAGCTCAAGATTGTTAGTTTTAATCAGACTGATTGTGAAACTTTCTTTCAGGCCTGGAGGAGGTTCACAGACATAATATCGAGCTATCCGCAGCATGGTTTCACAAAGAAAGAGCTCATGGAGTCATTCCTAGGTGGACTACGACCACAGCTGCAAGAATTATTGGGAGTCATGACGCCGACAGAGGCGTGGAAGTACATGGAGTATTTACAAGAGAACGAAGAAATCACGAAAGAGACTTCAGAGTGCGATTCAACGGAGCCTTCAAGCCTTGATCAAGGAGAGCAAAGCGTAGACGTACCTTTGCAACACTTGAAGGAGGAAGTTCAACTGCTTATTCAGACACATGAGGCCACGTCCCATCAATTCCAAGAGAAATTCCTCGCTCAGAGTCGGCAGATCCAGCAATCTATTGAAAATCTTAAGCTGATTGCCACTTGCTTAGAAGAAAATGAATCTTTTGAAATTCAATTTCCAGCACCTAATGTGAGTTTATCTTCTATTGCAGGTATATCGAGCGAGCCATGTCACGATGAAGTCACGAATGAAAACATTGACATGGCAGGAAGTGTGTGCAAAATAGAGGATGAGCGAGCAATTTTGGATGAACAGGAGGAGGAGACGACTAGGGACATGAGTTCAAAGATCGTTACTATTGAGCCTGAACCATTCCCTTCCCCAGTTTTTTCCCAAAATCATTTACCCCTTTCCACATTGACTGAGCATCATACCAAGAGTAGTGCATATCTTTCAGGGAGTAGTCATTAACACGCTTTATTTTACTTTACCTACTTTGATGACTATATTTGGAATATGTTTGTGGCGAAGAATTCTAAACTAATTTGGACTGACATAACTCGTCTCTTGCAGGACAGTGGTAAACATCTTATAGAGATGCTTGGTGTTGTGTTGCTGGGGTCCAATTTAGCCTTTGGAGGAAGATTAATCGCCGAGGAGCGCAAGGAACAAATTGAACAACTTCCTCCACCATCAAAGATTCGTGATCCGCCATTTGACCACGGTGTGTTCTTTCCAGTAGTGTAGATTTTGATATGCTTTCTAGGATGCTTGCTTGAATAAACTCGTACCCCTTTCGACATTGAGGACAATGTCCATCTTTAGTTGGGGGGTGTGTATGAGACCTTAGGATTTTTTTTTCAAAAGCATGGCATAAGGAAAGAATGAACCACCAATCTCACCATTTTAAACTCCTTTGTATACCTCAAATGCGGGTGATTATGCGTTAATTGAGTTCTAAAAATTGCTTATGGCCTGAAATATTAATTTTTTTTCTTCATGGAATTGCTCATTAATATGCTATTCATGAAAATTTTCAATTGCCATGATTAATATCTCGAAATAGTTTGAGTTTATTTCATGCATGTTAATGTGATGAAAAAGCTTAAGTATACACGATTTATTAGAAAAGTCTTCAAGTTGAAGAGGAAATTTGGCCTTCGTTATTGATGTTTATGTTCGATTTATGGGTGTTGAGTTGCTTACGAAAAAAATAGAAAAAAAAACTTGGCTAAAATTTAAAATGAATGAATTGAACAAGTGTGACAATAAATAAATAACTTGGTTGGCTCGAGTAGTACAGTCCGAGGGGTCCTTTTTGGCCTAATGCCCTATTATCGCCTGATTTGGGAGCCATTGACCAGAAACTCACTCATTTGATGGAGAGATCCAAGTTATATCATTTTCCGCGAATGTTGCTTGATGCGCGTTACGCAGAACCAATAAAATAAAAGAAATGGTGAATACACTGAGCAACTTCAATACCCATGATTTGAACGATCTTTTTGAGATGCCAACTCCTTGGAAATGAGAAGACTAGTACATAACGTCGTGTTATACTTTCGCTTGCGCAAAACGATGCTTGCATGTTCTTTATTCCAATTAAATTAGAGAAAATATCATGTGATTGATCTTGTGCATGGATTGTGTATATTGATGATATAAATCATGTCGGAAAGCGTATTGTTGGGCCAGACCATAAGCGATTGATAGAATTTATTGTTTTAATTAATCACCTGTATTCATCGCTTTTTTGCTAGGGGCTAGCAAAACGCTAGTTGGGGGGTGTGATTCGGGTTGAATATTGCATATTTAACCCCCTATTTAGTCCTATTTTATGCTTATATGATGCCTAATTGGTCTCTAATATGTTCGAATTTTATAAACAATCATTTATTAGATAAATTACTTAATTTGAGCATAACACATAAATTTTATTAAGTTTTTCTGCCTTTTTATATTTTTCATGGCAAGATCTCGATCTCACGATTCCAACGACTATTTATTTGTATTTTTCTGAGATCTGTGCTAATTACTGTGATTTATTGAATGCAGAATACTATTTAATTAGAGAAATACAGTCGAAAATACACAAATACGCGAGAAAATATGGCGGGCGTATGTCTCCGCTCAGCGTATGTGTGACGTGGCAACATCACGTCCGTCTGCGTTTCATCCTACGGTCGTAATCAAGGGCGACGCGGCCTCCTTTGCGCCGTTCATCTTCTATCCAAAGGTGAGGAAACACGCCAATTTGAATGTGAAATGGATCCCAGATGCGGGCGATGTGGCGAGCTCCTTACCGTTGGATGGAGATCGAACGGATGACAATCACCCCGCATCGTTGAGTTGCGATCTGAGAGAGCGGGAGAATCCCAGCGACGTGGCGAGTCGAGAAGCGCCCGATCGCGATCCGACGGCCACGAGATTACCCGATCTGAGCCGCTGAGCAAAGATCCTACGGTCCAAAAGAATCCGAGTTGAATTCGATGCGGATGCGAATGGAGCAGGTCGAAGCAGCGTTGCGGATCCGCTAAGAAGGCCACGTGGCAAGCCCATGTTGAATCACGCCCAGATCGAACGGCCAGGAGCTGACGGGTGTCGGATAGCGGGTTTCGAACCCAATAAGACCCTAAAACCCGCAATGCTTATTATTTAAGCGTATTCTAGGGTTTTGGGGCGTATTCTGGCGTATTTTGGGACTTTTGGAGTGGCTACTGTGCGTATTTCTTCAGGGGAAAATTCTGAAAAATCCCAGAGGCTATTCTTCTACTTTCCAGGGAGTTTTGGGTTCTAAAGTGGAGATTTGGTGATAAATACTTGAACTTATACCCCGTATTTGGTGTATTTCATTGTATTTTGGCTATTAAAATGATGTATTTGGCTATGAAATCTGATTTTCTTTACACCATGTGTGGCTAATCTCCTTGTGCTATGGTTGTGATGTAGTTAGGAGTATTTATTCGCTAAATTTCATGTCTTTAGCCCTATTATCATGCCAAAATTGCTCGTAACATTGATTTCTACAACGTATTTGTTGGGTATTTGCTTATTGTCGATATTGTTTACATCCCATATGGCTAGGCCCTGACAAGGCTAGCCAACTCATGTTCACTAATCCGAACTTATTGTTGCGTTTATCGTTTAATGAAATCAATGTTGCTAGTGATACGTATACGGCTATTTTGACTTGTTTTTATCGATTCATCTTCTGACGTCTTCACGCCTTGACCGGGTGAAGCGTTGAGTTATATAAAAGACATGATATTTCAGCGATTATTAACTCCTAATGAACTCACAACCGTAGCACATCCATCTCATATGTGTTGGTGTTGACGTAGTTAGGGTGTCGTATTCATTGATTTCTATATCTTTTCGCCCCATTTTAATTGTATACTTGCGTGCTTCGTCAATTTCTAGTCATTTACTGTTTGAGTATGTTATACGGAGACGTGTGCATGCTTGATTCGAATCTGATCTTTGCGGACTTATTCGTGATGAGTGGTGATTTCCTTTATGAAGTTGACGTTGCACGTGATTAATCCTTTGGCACGTTTTTAGTCGCTTGATCGCCATACTTTCCGACGTTCTCGTGCCCTGACCGGACGAAACGTTGAATTATAGAAAAGGTATTGATAATCATTGATTGCTCACACCCTAACAAAATCGAACCCAACACATACTCCCCATACTTGTATCCCTACCGAAGTCACCGTAAATATTGCAGGATTTTCGTTTCTTATTCCAAACTCTTGATACTCTTGATTTACCTGATAGGTGGTTGGTTAACATCGTATTATTACTCTTTACAGATTGACGTTCGTAGTTTGGCAGGTCAGTTGTCCCGCGGATTCGATACCTGGACTCACCAGGATATTACTTGCACGATCTCCTGCGCTTGGGAGTAGTTCTCACATCATTTGAGACGAGGCAGCAGCATGCACCCCCTGTTATACTCGCACCTGCTCCTCCGGTCACAGCTGCACTTGCTCCTCCAGTCACACTTTGACGTGCGTTTATATTTCATATATTCACGCACGTTTTCTTTTGTGTTTCGCCGTGTTTTTCTGCCGTCTCTTATTCGTTTTCGTGTATTTTCCCGTTTTCTTTCACTTTTCTTTGTTTATCCATGATTGCAGGGGATTGACCACGTAGGGGATGTTTAACGATGATATCCCAAGTCCCCGGAGCAACAGGAGAAGTCACGCGTGATCTAGGGGGTCAAACGCCAAAGAATTCATCTTTCAGCCCCTCACCCGGTCGGTTGGTCATCTCCAACCGATCGGGTGATGCACGCGTGCACCACCCGGTCTCTGCCACAGCTCACAAAGAAGTCACCCGACCGGTTCGCAGACCGGTTCAGCGGGGGCTGTTCTCTGTTTTCTCGAAGCAAAACGCCAACCGATCGGGTGACTCTCACCTGATCGGTTCATCTGTAGCTGAAGAAGAAGAGCTGAAGACACGGACGTCGAACCGATCGATTCACCCGACTGCTCCAAGATCCAACCGGTCACTCAAGAACTCACCCGACCGGTTCATGTGATCGGGTGAAAGCTCGCAGTTTTCTGTTATTAATTTGTAACGGATCAACCGATCGGTTGACTTGTCAACCGATCGGTTGATGCGAAGGTCTATAAATAGAACCCCTAGGGTTCCAGAAACGAGAGCTGTTATTTTTTCACTGTTTTATTTCCTTGTGACGGCTGTAATTGTTACTCTTTTGTAAGTTTTCAGATCTTTCTAAAATTTTAGTATTGTCTTTATTACTCCATTACTTCCGCATTGCAATTGTCCGATTATGATTCCAACGGTTAAATTTCATTTAGATCGCTTTTTCATGAATTTTTGTGAGTAGTTCCCAAATCTGGGATTTTGGTGGAAACCCCTTCGGGGGCTCTTCCCGATGCGTCCATAGGGTTAGGAAATCGATATGGAGTAGGAATCTAACGGTTACGCGGGGTGTTTCATTGTCATCGGCGGGAAAAAGACCGCCTTTGACCGTTGGGCCAAGGGGGAATAAACTTGGCGGTTGACTCCCTAGCCATAGCTCACACCCTTAGCGTAGACGCCGAATCCTAGCACGCGGGAGCGGCAGGATGAGACGTTGGGAGATATCGTTGCGGGCTTAGTGCTCCCGGGATCGATCAGTGTTAATGGACACGGGAGTGCCCACTGATCGAATCCGGGAAGTCCGGTGTATCATCCTGGGCACCGACCGGAATATCAGGCCCATGGGACACCGGTACCACTTTCAGAGGCAACGTCTCACCATTAGACCCTAATCCCGATCGCTATCCATACCCGTAGGCCGCATCGGCGAGAGTCTCTCGTCGGGCTGGAAACCAAAGTCCCAGGTTTTCTTTCTTGTTGTTCATACCCTTTTATTTCCTTTCGTGACAACCATTCACCGATTCGAGCTAGCTCGCCCCCTCAGGGTGATTTAGGTCCTATCTGACCCAAGCACAACCTCGCCTCCCTGAGTTCGATATTCCCGCACCCTACACTAACCGTGAAACTTGCGGTAAACGACACCGCGCCGCCGCAACGCAAGCGGGGCGCCGGTCAAGTTTATGGCGCCGTTGCCGGGGAGGCAACGTGCTTGTTACTTTAGGATCTCTTGAACCCTCGTGTCTAGCTCACATCCCTACCTCGCGATAATTTTCGCATTCTCCGTTTTCTTTTTTATTTTTTCTTATTTTTATTTCTTATTTTATCTGTTTCTTTCCCACTTGTCGCTTCACGGGTGTTTGTTGTTTTTCATGCGCAGGAGTTCAAGGAGTCTTGACGACTTGATTCCCCTCGATCCAGAGATTAACGCCACCCTTAGGCGTTTGGCCGCCGAGAAGCGAAGAAGAGAAGATCCCGAATCCATGGAGGAGAACACCCCACCTCACAAGTCTCTGCTGGAGTACTCGATGCCATCCATCGAGTCGACTTCCGCCATCCGATCTCCAGCTATTGCGGCCCAAAGCTTTGAGCTGAAGCCGTCTCTAGTGACATGGATCCAACAGGACCAGTTTGCGGATGCACCCATGGAGAGCCCGATCGAGCACCTGGACTCCTTCTTGGAGAAGTGTGACACCTTCCGGATTAATGGTGTCACGACAGAGGCTATCCGTCTGAAGCTGTTCCCCTTCTCTTTGCGAGACAGAGCCAAGCAATGGCTAAGGGGGAAGGACCCCAACACTTTCAACAGCTGGGAGAAGCTCTCCAACGCTTTTCTGACGAATTTCTTTCCTCCGGGGAAGACCATGAAGTTGAGGAGTGAGATCTCCTCCTTCTCCCAGGCCAGCCACGAGTCCTTGCATGAAGCTTGGACGAGATATAAAGAGATGCAAAGAAGATGCCCTCCCCATGAGCTTCCGAAGTGGCAGATTATTAATCTGTTCTACAATGGGTTGAGGGATGACCTGAAATCTTCTATGGACGCCGCGGCTGGGGGTTCCTTCATGTCTAGAAGCGAGGAGGATGTCGGGCATATTCTGGGAAATATGGCATCCAACAATGAGCGGTGGTGTGACGAGAGAGCCACACCAAGATCCGGGGGTATACACAGAGTCGAGGACGTCGACAAACTTTCAAGCAAGTTCGACTTGCTTTCGACCCAGATCTCCGCACTAATGGTAGGAGCCGGTGGGGCCGGTACACAGCAGATTTCTGCGGTAGAGTCCGAATTCTTTGGGGAATTCGACGGTGGTGACATCTCACCACCGTTGGATAAGGCGAGCGCACTATTTTACAACCCCACAGGGAATGCGCCGTATCCGCCAAGGACAAATTCCAACCCGGCCTACTCTCCAAACAACCGGAACCACCCAAATTTCAGTTACCGGCCACCATTTCAGCCCTCGCCGCCTCAGCAGCCGCAGCAACAAACATATCAGCCGGCTAGGTCACAGCAGAATCAGGTTCAGTAGCAACCATTTCAGCAACAACCTCAGCAACAATCTTACGCCCCCAGGACTCAGCAGCCGTTCCAGCAGCAGCAGCAGTATGGCCAACAGAGGGCCGTCTCTCCAGTTGAGTCTCTCTTGACTCAATATATTACCAACCAGGAGAGGATCAACCAAAAGCTGGAAATGGGTCAACGGACCCTCACGGACCAAGTAACCCAGCTGGGGTTACAAGTGGCGAACCTTGCAAGGTCACAAAACCAATTACCGCCACAACCGGAGGTGAACCCGAGGGGAGCAACCCAAACATCGGCACTCGTGCACGAGCACGCAAATGTGTCCGCTATCATTCTGAGTAGCGGGACACAAATTCCTACTAGAGTGCCCTCTAGCAACCCAGAAGCACCATTGGTCGTTGAGAAACCGATCGAAAAATCAAACAACGCCGGTGCTTCGTCATCAAATCCTATGACTCCGGAGGGAGTCTCTGAAGAAGAGAAGAAGAAGAAGGAGGAAGAGAGCCCGAAAGTGTATAAACCCGTTGTGCCATTTCCACAACGGTTGGCTCAGGCAAAAATTGATGAGAAATATGGCAAGTTCTTCGCCATGGTCAAGGACCTAAGCCTGCAAATCCCCTTCCTAGAAGCAATCGAAACAATCCCCTCCTATGCAAAATTCTTGAAAGATTTGGTGACTAGAGGGTCTAGAAAGGAGAAAGTAGTGCTGACGGCGGAATGTAGCGCTCTTATTCAGAGGGTAAACCCGCCGAAACTCAAGGACCCGGGGAGCTTCTCTATTCCTTGCACGATCGGGGCGGTGAAGATTCATCGTGCACTCGTCGATCTAGGAGCGAGTGTTAGCTTGATGCCCTTGTCGATGTATAGAAGGATATGAATGGGTGATTTGGAGCCCACCGGTATAACCCTATAACTAGCTGACCGGTCGGTCAAATATCCGATGGGAATTGTGGATGACCTACCCGTCAATGTGAAAGGGGTGCATGTGCCTGTGGACTTTGTAGTCATGGACATGCCTGAAGACGCACACACCCCCATCATCCTGGGACGGCCTTTCATGGCCACTGCTGGCGTTTTGATTGATGTGAAGAACGGAAAACTTTCTCTAAACATCAGCGGAGAGAAAGTTGAGTTTGATATGGGATTATCCATGAAGCACCCCGATCCCCCTGATGACCCTCGGTGCAATCTGCTCGAGGTAGAAGAGGAAAAAGCTGCAGAGGAGAGCTCCTGGGAGATTCTCCTGAGAAACCCCCCCGATGACTTGGGGGATTCAGAAGATGGAGACGGCCCCGAGAACAAAAAGCTGCTGGAAAACCGAGTGCAGCAAGAACGACCCCTCCCGGGTTCCCCAAGGCTCCTCCTGTGAGGAGAACGGGGAAAGAACCCACGGACCTCACTAAAGACGAAGTCCGGATCCTGAAGAAGATGGCGGGAAGCGCCAACACCAAGGAAAATCCCCCGGATCCCAAGAACAGGGGGAGGGTAGTCGAGCAAGTATTTTTCCAGCCGCTGAGTACTCCAAGTGCCTTCAGCTCCAATGAAGAAGAGATGCCGAACTTCGGGCATCACCCGTATCAACCACCGTGAACATCTCTTGCGGGCGTCGAGCCAACGACGTTAAACAAGTGCGCTTCATGGGAGGCAACCCATGTTCTAAACTTTTTCCCCACTTTTCAACGTTATTTTTGACTTTATTTTGTCTATTTTTATAAATAAAATCAGCCGCGAGAACATCCGTTCGGGGACTTAAACGATTCTAGTGGTTTTTGCAGGAAACAAGCCCCAACCGATCAGATGACAATTCACCCGATCGGTTGGGATGTATCAGATACATGCTGAGATCTGTCCCCATATGACCCGATCGGTTGAGTAATGAAGAGACCGGGTGGCAGACCGGGTGAGCTGGGGAGAACTCTCGGAAATTTTTGGGGAGTATCAACCGATCGGTTGAGTTCGAGCGCGATCGGTTGACGTGACCGGGTGAGCAGCCCTAAGTTCTCGGGAAAATGAGTGGAGCGGCCAACCGATCGGTTGACAAGTCACCCGACCGGTTCACCTGTAGCATTTCTTCGGCAAGAATTTCGACCTAACCGTCAACCGATCGGGTGACAAGTCACCCGATCGGTTCGACTTAAAACCCTATATAAACCCCCCGACACCCGCTCGTTTTCACCCTCGCCCGATCGCAAAATCCGCCGTCGTTTCGCCTTCCCCTCTTCCCCAACAACCGACCCTCACTCCCCAACGCCCTCTACTCCTCCATTACTCCCTCTCTCCACCTCCTCCATTAACCCTTCCATCATCTTCACCCTCACCCACCCTTTTTCATCTCGAGTTTGACCTAATTTTCCCCCAAACCATCCCCATTTCGAAAATTATTGCCGAAGGAGTTCGTTGCGGCTCCACGCTACTCTCGTCAGACAGTTTGGTGACATCTACGAGCAAGCTCCGCCATTCCACTTGGGTACACTCACGCCTAAGCTTATATTTATATATTTGCCCTATAAATTGTGCTTGCTCGTTTGCTTGTGTTAGTGTGCATCCACTGTTTTTGCACTCATTCTTGCTCGCACACTCACACATGGCTCGGGATAAGGATAAGGGGAAGGGAATTATGCGGGAAGAGGAGCCGTCTCGAAAGAGACGAAAACAAACACGCCCCCCTTCCCATACACGAGCACTTACACTTGGCCCTCCTCCGCCTGTTATCCCCCCTGTGGACCCAATATTGGGCCCGCATGGGTATATTTTTCGGAACCAGGAGCACAAAGATATTTACCGTAGGCTCGATGCTCGAGGGCATCTATCTACTAAGTTTTCGCACGCTCGAACACTTGTCGATCTCGGTGTCTTCACCGAGGTCGAATCTCTTTTCGCTAACTTAGGATGGTTGGCCTTTCTTAATGCATCTGCCGTATCTTACCCGGCCTTCACACTCGAATTTCTCTCTACACTTGTCTGGGAGTCCGGGTCGATCATCAAATTCAGGGTGTGTAACTGTAGTGTCACCACAAATCTGAACACGATTAACGATATATTTGGTTTCCCCAATCTCGGGGATGATTCCATCCGACACTACGGGTACACGCCCGAGTTTGATGTCGATCAATTCTGGTTCCGCTTCACATTGATCCGTGACTATCCCCGAGGAAGGGCCAAGGCCTCCTCCATCATTCATCCAGTGTTTCGATTGGCCCACAGGATCATTTCATCTGCATTCTTTCCTAGGGACGAGTCCGGCACTGTGACTATCCCTGACCTTTTTATCCTTTGGGCCATGACTTTCCCTTATGTCCAGGATGATGATGGAGTTAGCTTCAGGGCCCCTACCGTCCCCATCCATGGCAGTGACTGGCTTGTTTACAAGCTACTCGAGATCAGCCGGGCCGGTAAGGGGAAGTTTTGTTGTGGGGGCATCATCACGATCATCTGCTCTCACGCCCAATTCAATATTACCATCCCAAATAATCTTCCAGCTGTCGCAGGACCCTCACATCTTGATATTGATGTCCTGCGGCACATCCACATGATTAAACCCCACTCGGATGGCCGCTTCATATTTCATTATGGCCACCCCCAGCCCCTTACACCATTCTGCCCAACCCCGCTCGCATGACCCTTGCTCTCGTGGGAGATTGGACTTTTCCTCCTGATCCTGACTTTTTAGCTGGGTTGAATCTTCCTTTCTTTCCCGCAGACGCCCGCAGGCCACCGTCCCCTGCTGCCCACTTAGGCGAGCAGGATATCCCTGCGTCTGGGGGAGATTTAGGGGCTGGCCCGAGTCGTCCTGTTTCTGCTCCGGGACCGATCACGTCTGAGCACCTCTTTGCGGCCATTTCTGGCATTGTCTCCTGTACCGGCATGACCACTGCCACCGGCACCTCTTCGACCTTACCTGGCGGCACCACCTCTGCCTCGCGTCAGTCTACATCTTTTGGTCGCCGTCAGGTATCTGCCCGTCTGGGGCTTGAGAGGGAGGTCGCTGCCCTTCGTGAGCTCGCCATGTCCTCTGCTTCCTCGGACCCATCGCCATCCTCCTTTCTTACTCACCCACGTTTCCTCGCACTTGAGAGGAACGTGGCCGCCATTCTCCGCCTTCTTACCCATATCCACGGACCACCTCCACCTTCACCACCCCGGCGATCTTCTCCTCCACCCACCCACACTTCCCCACATCCATCACCCCCCTCACCATATTCCTCTCCTCCCTCTTCACATCCCATCTCGGCATCCACTTCACCCCTCCCGACCACTTCCACCGCACCCACGCTACCTCCCTCCTCCTCCGTCACTCCATACGTGCACCGGAGGAAATTACCGGTGCACTCCAGATCCCTCCCACCACCTCCCACTACCGTCACCACCGCATCTACTTCCTCCATTTCTATTCCTCTCACCACCGCCTTGATCGCCTTCCTACCACCACCACCCACCACCACCGACACTCCTCCCATTGTTCACACCACCACTGCCCCTATTCCTTCGCCTCATTCCCCACTTCTCGGCACACCCCCAGCCTCCCCCGACCACCCATCCACACCCTCTTCCGAGGAGGACGAGGACTCACCTCCTCCTGCTTTCTGATTTCACCTCTTTTGTTTTTGACTCCCCCTTGCACATCTCTGCATTTCATTGATCACATCATTTCGCTAGCACTTTCTGGTCTAGCTTGGGGGACGTCTATTTTGGTGTGCAGTCGTGTTTTGTTTGTTTTTCTCATTTTTGTGTGTGTGCTTGTTTTTCATTTTTTGAGTGTCATGTCGTGTGGTTTTATTTTTATTTTCGTATTGTTTGATTTTGATTTTGATCTTTCTTTCTTTTTCAGTTTCATCTATGTGTTTTCCTCGTTTTCATTTCTTTTTGTGTCAGTGCGTATTCCCCCCCATTTTCATTGCCCTCCCGTACTCACTCATATTGCATTGAGGGCAATGCAAACTTCAGCTTGGGGGAGTCGCACTGTGTGCGTCGTTTGAGTCCTTCTTTTCGTTTATTTGTGTCGTTTTTCTCCGTGTTTTTTATTTTTTAGCTCTTTCTCCTAGAGATGAATCCTATGATGAATCGCCACAAAGTCACACACACCTAGCATTGCATCGATAATCACACTCACTAACCATATGATTTCGAGTCCTCTTGCATTTCACGCATCGTGGGTCCACTTAGCTTTTTGTGAGTCGTGTGTCGTGACTAGCATTTGGTGTGCTTCTGCTTTGTGATTTTACTTTATATACATGTCCAGGAATGACCCCTAGATTATCATGCTCCGATTTGAATATGCGGTATTTATTTCCACTATATGCATGCTATACTTATATCGTATACTTCAATTCGCATGCGTCGGGATTCCATAACTAAGGACTAGGATAACCCATTTAGCCTATGCTCTATTTAGCAAGAATAGTTTCCTTTGCCCGAGTGTTTAGATTTCGACTTCTTTTTTGTTTTACTTGGTGCAAATCCCCTCGTCATGTACCGTTCTCCCACTTGGGAGAGTACACATGTGTATAGCCAAAAATCCAAAAAAAGGAGAAAAGAAAAGAAAAACCCAAAAAGAAAAGAAAAGAAAAATTGTTTATAGCCCAATAATCCAAAAAAAAAATACAAATGCCCAAAACCCAAAAAAAATTTCCGTGTGAATATTTTTTCATACTTGCCAAGAATAAAGGGAATGCGAGAATTTGCACCGAGTGTTCTTCTCCACATCATCTCAACCCCTGTCGTTATCGAAAACACTTGGCTTAGGAACTTTTTAGCTAGTATCTAAGCTATAGTGGCGTGATTTCCTTAACCCTAGTTGTGGAGTCCCCGATGCATGATACGCTTCTATTCTCACTCTTCTCATGCATGCTTGAACTTATATTCGCCGCTTAATTCAATTCGGATCGATATTTTGGGTCATATCTTGGATTTGTGTATATCGAGCCTCATAGCACATCATAGAAAGCATCACCATTTGCTAGCACACGACCACGCTCACTCGCGCTTCACTGCGTGGACCCACGACACTTATTTGGACTCGCTTTCCTAGGTTTAGTGGTGTGATTTGGCGTTTGCTTGCTTGGTGTGTCGTTTTTGATTTTGGTGGCTCTGATGGACGATCTAGGGCTTGGAGTTTTCTTCTTCTTTCTTCCTCTCTATTTTTCCCTTCCGAGCTCCTACTCTCACTCGTCTTCCTCGAGGACGAGGAAGAGTTCAGCTTGGGGGATTTTGACATGCGTTTATATTTCATATATTCACGCACGTTTTCTTTTGTGTTTCGCCGTGTTTTTCCGCCGTCTCTTATTCGTTTTCGTGTATTTTCCCGTTTTCTTTCACTTTTCTTTGTTTATCCATGATTGCAGGGGATTGACCACGTAGGGGACGTTTAACGATGATATCCCAAGTCCCCGGAGCAACGGGAGAAGTCACACGTGATCCAGGGGGTCAAACGCCAAAGAATTCATCTTTCAGCCCCTCACCCGGTCGGTTGGTCATCTCCAACCGATCAGGTGATGCACGCGTGCACCACCCGGTCTCTGCTGCAGCTCACAAAGAAGTCACCCGACCGGTTCGCAGACCGGTTCAGCGGGGGCTGTTCTCTGTTTTCTCGAAGCAAAACGCCAACCGATCGGGTGACTCTCACCCGATCGGTTCATCTGTAGCTGAAGAAGAAGAGCTGAAGACACGGACGTCGAACCGATCGATTCACCCGACTGCTCCAAGATCCAACCGGTCACTCCCCGACCGGTTCATTTGATCGGGTGAAAGCTCGCCGTTTTCTGTTATTAATTTGTAACGGATCAACCGATCGGTTGACTGGTTGATGCGAAGGTCTATAAATAGAACCCCTAGGGTTCCAGAAACAAGAGCTGTTATGTTTTCTACTGTTTTATTTCCTTGTGACGGCTGTAATTGTTACTCTTTTGTAAGTTTTCAGATCTTTCTAAAATTTTAGTATTGTCTTTATTACTCCATTACTTCCGCATTGCAATTGTCCGATTATGATTCCAACGGTTAAATTTCATTTAGATCGCTTTTTCATGAATTTTTGTGAGTAGTTCCCAAATCTGGGATTTTGGTGGAAACCCCTTCGGGGGCTCTTCCCGATGCGTCCATATGGTTAGGAAATCGATATGGAGTAGGAATCTAACGGTTACGCAGGGTGTTTCATTGTCATCGGCGGGAAAAAGACCGCCTTTGACCGTTGGGCCAAGGGGGAATAAACTTGGCGGTTGACTCCCTAGCCATAGCTCACACCCTTAGCGTAGACATCGAATCCTAGCACGCAAGAGCGGCAGGATGAGACGTTGGGAGATATCGTTGCGGGCTTAGTGCTCCCGGGATCGATCAGTGTTAATGGACACGGGAGTGCCCACTGATCGAATCCGGGAAGTCCGGTGTATCATCCTGGGCACCGACCGGAATATCGGGCACATGGGACACCGGTACCACTTTCAGAGGCAACGTCTCACCATTAGACCCTAATCCTGATCGCTATCCATACCCGTAGGCCGCATCGGCGAGAGTCTCTCGTCGGGCTGGAAACCAAAGTCCCGGGTTTTCTTTCTTGTTGTTCATACCCTTTTATTTCCTTTCATGACAACCATTCACCGATTCGAGCTAGCTCGCCCCCTCGGGGTGATTTAGCTCCTATCTGATCCAAGCACAACCTCGCCTCCCTGAGTTCGATATTCCCGCACCCTACACTAACCGTGAAACTTGCGGTAAACGACACCGCGCCGCCGCAATGCAAGCGGGGCGCCGGTCACACTTGCACTGCTCTCCGAGCTGATTGCTCAGGCTTTTACAGGGCCTGTCACACTTTCTGATAAGCCGGCTGCACCTTTTGTTGACCCACTTGCTAGCCTACCTGTTGACCCATCGATCGTCCTACCTTCTGGTCCTCAGTAGCGGGACCCATTACCACCCCCAGAGGGCGGTGCCCCTGCTTGATCTTTATTTTTGCTCATGTTCTCCCCTGCCCTTTTTCCTGTGCCCATCTGTCTTTTCGAGGCCTTGCACCTATTTAGCTTGGGGGAGTACTCATCATATTCCATTTGCATATATCCATCATTTCGATCATCTGCATGCTTGCACATATTATAGGCGTTAGGACATGCATCTGCATTTTTCTTTTACATTTGTATAGTTTTTTCTTTTCCTTATTATTATTATTTTGCCTTTCTTTTCACCCACCCGCCACACCTAGCATTATTTCCCATCCTGCACGCGTGTTCTCAGCAGTGAGGACACTACTGTGTTTAGCTTGGGGGATGATCGCTATCGCTTTTTATTTTTATTTTTACCTTTTATTTTACATCTTCTTATTTTTATTTTCCACCCTTCTTCCACCATTTATAATTTTTTTTCTTTTTAGCATCATATTTTCCATCTTTCGGTATGCTTGCATGCTTGTTTTTATTTTACTACACTGCTTTTCTTTTCCCTGTTTGCTAGATATATTCTCTGTGATGATATCTCTTATAGCCTCAGCAGCTATCACGATGCTTATTATCCTTACCATGCTAGTTAGAGTATTTCAGTTCTTGCTATTCATATGCTTGCATTTATATTTCTTTGGATGATATCTCTAAATGAATGCATGATATTAATTGAAGCTGAATGTATGGATTAGTCCTTAGTATGCTTTTGTTGAAAATGCACCAAGATTCACGCATTATTTGTATATTTGAAGCATCTTTTTTTGTCTTATTCATCTTCTGTGGCATGCCTGATATGCTTGTAAGCTTTACCGCTTGACTTCTCTATTTATTGAAATGAATGAGAATTTCCATGCTTACATATGATTTTTAGTTGATGTATTATCTTATTAAATCGTTCGTGCACATCTTAGAGTGAAGCGAGTGTTACATTATATTTCTTTCTCTACATGTCTCTTTATTTCTCTACATGTCACTTGAGTTCATCCCTTGCAGCAATTTATATCACATCTATTCCCAAAAATCCATTGCAAAAGAAAAAAAAGTTAGCTCCAAAAAGTACAAAAAGTCAAAGCCAAAAATCCAAAATACAAATCATATAGCTCCTACAAAAAGCCAAAAAGAAAAATGAGAAACAAAAAGTTCAAAAAAAATGTGGTTCTATATCTCATTATTGGAACTACAAAAATACTCGCAAAAACCAAGGCAAAAATCCCATTTTCTACTATCCTTATCCTTTAGATGCGATGCCTCAAGCTAAGCTGGGGGGGAAGGGTGAATTCATTTGACCATATGAGTGAGTTTGACATTAGAGTGGAGTAGTGCATTATTGGGGATATTTAATAATGCTGAAACTTTGGAAAATACATTAGCATGGAGATTTCTCATGATTTGATATGAATAAGTGAATGCCAAGATTTTTTTATTCTGTATTGCATGCTTGGTGTGATTCTTATATGCTTCATTTATAACTTTTGATTGAAAAGGGCATCGCCAACATTTGTATATTAAATTCTATGAATTGCATGACGTGAATATGAATTGATTGCATCAATTTGGAGAATCTCGTTTGTTGATCTTAAATGCTTGCAAGCACCACGTTTGAGTAAGATATGAAATTTCTATAGCATGTAGTTCATTATCAAAGTATCGTGATAAGTAGCTTATGAAGGGTTTTCTGGGGGTCCTTAGGGCCATAAATACGACGTCCGGCCTAAGTCGGTCGGACAAAGTTATCATAACAGCAACGGAAAAATCAACTTAAAACAATTTTATGTCCAGCCCTAAAGGGAACAAATCCTAGCCAAGATCTCTATATCCCAGGATTGGGTCCGACCAACCCCTGAGGATAGATCTATCTAACATATGCAATTTATAAACGGAATATTTAAATTACATACCTTTCACTTCGTTTCCATAGAATACGAAGCGTCATTTTAGCAATATTTCTTTGGCCCCCGCGCCGCTTCTCCCAAGCCGAACCGCGTCCCGAGACGAACCGCATCCCGAGCCGAACTGCTTCCCGAACTGAACCGCGTCATGAGGCAAGTAACACCCTTGTCACCAAGTCAACCATGCGCCAAAGAAGATTTTACCTTGAGTGGATCCTTCGTCAAGACTTCGGAACAGGAGCAAGGAAGAAATTTAGGGAGAAAGAGAATATTTAATTTAAGCTCAGATCCGGGCTTGCTCGCGTTTAATGGAGCTATTCAGATTTGGAGCTTGGAATGAGTTTCAAGGAGGAGAGTTGGCCCCCATTTATATAAGCAGCTGACCACTCCCCTTTACTCCATATCCGATGTGGGACTAAAAAATTTGGGAGAAAAAATTAATTAAAGTTTGCCTTTCACAAAGGCCAAACTTTGGTGAATTTTTCCTCCCCCACCGTTGGGCTTCGCAAGTGATACAACCTATCAAATCGAAGAGGGTTGAACGGTGAACGCGTAGGTTTGAATGAAACTCAATTCCGACTTCGTTGGACCCCTCAAACGTTATCTCAAAGTTGCCCAAAACATAGATTTTCGCAAAAACTACAGTGATACAACCTATCAAATCGAAGAGGGTTGAACGGTGAATGCGTAAGTTCGAACGACACTCAATTTCGACATTGTTTGACCCCTCAAACGTTGTCTCAAAGTTGCCCAAAACATAGATTTCACCATGAGTGGATCCTTCGTCAAGACTTCGGATCCAATCCGAGCTCCTCGTAGCTTTGCTAAAGCCTGAACAGGAGCAAGGAAGAAATTTAGTGAGAAAGAGAATATTTAATTTAAGCTCAGATCCGGGCTTGCTCACGTTTAATGGAGCTACTCAGATCTGGAGCTTGGAATGAGTTTCAAGGAGGGGAGTAGGCCCCTATTTATATAGGCTGCTGACCCCTCCCCTTTACTCCATATCCGATGTGTGACTAAAAAATTTAGGAGAAAAAATTAATTAAAGTTTGCCTTTCACAAAGGCCAAACTTTGGTGAATTTTGCCTCCCTCACCGTTGGGCTTCGCAAGTGATACAACCTATTAAATCGAAGAGGGTTGAACGGTGAACGCGTAGGTTCGAACGGCACTCAATTTCGAATTCGTTTGACCCCTCAAACGTTGTCTCAAAGTTGCCCAAAGCATAGATTTTCTTAACAACTACAGCCGTCATGGCTCTGCCCACAACCCTAGACTAGGTGGGGATCACATGCAGGCCCCACCTACTTTCCAGCGGGTGCAACCCGCCCAGGGGTGGGCGGGGCGGGCACCCGCTCATGCGGGTGGCCCCGACCCGCCCGCTGGGCGGGCTTGACCCACCCAGGGCGTGCTCCCTTGTGGGCGGGCCGCCTCTGGGCTGGGAGCACATGCCAAAATGGGTCAGGGTGCACAGCCTAGTTGGGCTGGTGCACCCAGTCCCCTAGGGACTGGGCTGGTACTTGTTTTTGCTCTAAATCCTTCGTTTGGCGTCCGTTTTGGATGCCATTCGAATCTGTGTTTAGACGGGACAATCCCGTCGTCCAGGTAACCAATCTATGCATTTAGTGTATTAAATATATACGTTAACAATTTACGACACATTTAATACCCTTTGCATCATATGCAAAATCCCCACATCTAATATAAAAAATCATTTGCTTCAAATACAAATGATCTGAGGGCATACATTCCCCAACAGCTTATAGCTTGTGATCTGAGCGAATAATCTAGCGCCTCTCCCCACTTCGTATTCTTTTTCCTATTTTTTATTTTTCTTCGCCAAGTGAGCCTCGTATTCGTCTTCCTCGAGGACGAGTAAGTGGTAAGCTTGGGGGATTTTGATGTGCCCATATTTTCCATGTATTTACTACATCATTTCATTTCCTATTCGCCATCCAAAGTTCATATATATATATATTATCGCGCTTCTAATGTTATATTCGAGTTTCGTATAGAAATGTGGATTTTTAGGAACTTTGGAGCGAATTGGAGCATTTATAGGACATGGACACAGCCGAGATGTCCAGAGCATCATTGGCAAGGTCCAACAAGTGTTCGACAAGGGAAATGAGAAGATTAGGGAAGAGGATGAGAAGAAAAGAAGTTTTTCGAGCTCTTTGGGCACTTGGAGCTAATTTCCCAGTCAGCTTGGTCGAGCTGCTCAGCACTCGACCGAGCTGATACTCTCATAACTCCAGCAGAACTGATATGCAGCACTCAACCGAGCAGACCTTCTACTCGACCAAACTGACTCCAAACAGAACGACTATTTCGAGCCATACTCCCAGCACTGTAGCTCGACCGAGCAAGCATGACGACTAGATCGAGCAGAGCTTCTACTCGACCGAGCATAACTAAAACAGAGCAATGTTTTGAGAAGAATCTTAGCCTACTATAGCTCAACCGAGTGGAGGGGCTACTCGACCGAGTAGCCCGTATCAGCCCAGAGCCAAAGCAGCAGCAAAGCGAAAGCCGCATGTCAGCTCAACCGAGTAGGGCGACACAGACTATTTGGTGGGCTCATATCTTCTGATTTTTGTGGGGTCCCTACCCCTTGTATATAAGCATTATTTTTACCCTATTTTGAGGAGGCTACTATTTTCCTTAGTTTAGTTTCTAGTTTAGGTTTAGAAGCCGTCGTAATTTTGTAGAAGACAAAGATTGGATTTTTATCTATTACTTTTGTTTGGAATCTCGAGTCCTTAATTCTCTATGATTGTCTATTACGCTGCAATGTTTTGGTAATGCTTTCTAAACCTCACATGCCTGATTTAATGTTTTCTATTGTGATGGTAATCTCTCTTGTTTTTATTGAATTCTCTATTGTTTTTTCCATGATCCATGAGTAGTCTTATCTATGGCTAATGGATTAGCCCTAGGATCTTAGGATTTAGATGCAAAGTTAGGCTTTTTAGGTTGTTTTGGTATAAAAGGGATGTGATTTGGTCGATCCAGCCAAGTTTGTTGGAGATTCCATATAGGGTTCGTATTCCTACGAGGCGGCACGAACTACTGACGGATATCCTATGGACTTAATTATGTATGTTAGGAGATCCAATTAGGGTTTGTATTCCTACGAGGTGGCGAGAACTTCTGATGGGATCTACCAGCGTTCTATATTACTCATGAGAGCCATCAAGTCACATATCGAGCTCTAATTCCCATGTGGTGGTATAAGCAAGATTGAGTATAGTTGTCGATCGTAATGCATGTATCGTGTGAGAGTCTATCGACGAGGCGGGGCTAACATGGGATACGTTAGATGATCGCGCCCGGGCGTACACCCTAAAGAGCGACCGTGTAGTCTTACCGCAAGAGCACGGTGTAGCGGCGAGCGGGTATCGAACACAGGGAGGACGTATGATAGTGCCTTCTCTGAACAACCTGGCTATGGGGACAGAAGTGTAGGAAATTTCCTTTCGGCGATGTTGTCACAAGCGTCAAACAATATAAAAAGAGATATAAAATCAAATAAAGACGCCTAGGGAATATGGAATCCCCGCTACTCACCGTGTCTCGTCATTGTGATTCATCGGTTTCACAATTGCTAGGGTAGAATGTCAGGTGAACTAGTTGCAACTGAATGTAAAATCTAGCTCACGCTCTCGCGCTGTTGCCGGTCTATAGCAAACCTAGGCTCGGGTCCAATCTCTTGCAAACCCTAACCTAGGCAAGCTAGCATTATGATCAACGTCATCGTTCAATCGTACCCCGAGCCCACTCTCGTGCAAACTCGGGCTACAACCTAGGTTGGGATAGTTCCTACCCATCCAATCTCTTGAAAACGGGTATGGGTATAGAATTGCAACCGAGAATCCTAGTATCGGTCCAATCTCTTGCAAACCGATACTACGGAAACTCAATTTCAACCCAAATCGGATTTCTAGGGTTTCTTATCGAATTGGGATCCAATCTCTTGCAAATCCCAATCGATATGAACACCTAGCTATCCGTATTATATCAATCCCAAACTAACCCTAATCAATTCTAGCAATAGTTCTACCAAATCGTCACAAATCAGAAATTGGGCTCGTAGGGTTCATCCCCACGCCCTAAGACGTTAAGACTACTCACAAATCATATTGCTAATGGAAGAATAATCAATAGAAACAACAATGGAATTCATAGCAATATTCAAAATAGCAATAAAAATAGGATTTTTAATAGAGAGGGAGACAAACCAATGTAGCTTTCAAAGAATCAAACAAAATAGCACTTTTCTCTCCTCTCCAATCACAAGAATTAAACTCTAAAAAATCTAATCTAAAAAGGCTGCTAAAAGCAATA
Organism: Scilla litardierei; assembly: GCA_030789695.1. Taxonomy (NCBI): domain Eukaryota; kingdom Viridiplantae; phylum Streptophyta; class Magnoliopsida; order Asparagales; family Asparagaceae; genus Scilla; species Scilla litardierei. The sequence goes on along the minus strand of CM061132.1, from coordinate 50,078,198 downwards.
GAAAAAAGCTCTCTAAACTAGGTTAGGATCTGGGGTTAAATACCCCCCAAAACTGCCCAAAAATTCGTGACCAAACTGCCCCTGCGCAGCTCCAAAATCGTGATTTCCGCTACAGGCAGCGCTGCTCACTCGGCCGAGTGACAAAGGTCACTCGGCCGAGTGAGAGACCCTGACGGATTCCAGTAACTCTGGGGTCTTGGGGGTCGTCACATCGGGCGTCACTCGGCCGAGTGAGTTGTCGTCACTCGGCCGATGGGCTATCTTCACTCGGGCGGACGGCGATTGCCACTCGGCCGAGTCGGGCTTCTGCTGCTCAGACTGACGGATTACAGTAAGTTGGCTCTTTTTGATGGCCGTCGTCTGGGTGCCACTCGGGCGGACGGGATACGTCACTCGGCCGAGTCGCATGGTGATGCTCGGCCGAGTGCACGCTGATATTGCTCTGTTGCGTGTCCAATCAGGCCGGCCGAGCGGGCTCTCTATGCTTGGCCGAGTGACTCCTTCACTCGGCCGAGTGAAGTGCTAAAAATGCCCAAACTTCATATCTTCGCCTCCTCGTCGCTCCTACGATGTTCTTTCTCCTTCCGCTCCTCTCCAACAGCAAAATACCCCTCAAGAGAGTCGTCGGTGACACTCCGGAGTGGGTGCATCTCAGAATCACTCCAAATCTCCTGAAATACGACAAAACAACAAATCGTGAAAAGTATCGCAATGTTGTCGATAAATCGTGAAAAACGTGATTTGAGCGATCAAAATGGCATGCAAACATGCAGAAAAAAGGTGTAAAATATGGAGTGATCAAAATCCCCCAAGCTTACCTCTTACTCGTCCTCGAGGAAGATAAGTAAGAAGCGAACCCGGTGGATAAAGATAAAGAACACGGCGGAAAGGCGGAAAACGGAAAAAGAAAAAGAAAGAAGAAAGCGAAGAGGGAAGCTGCTAGATCATTTTTCTCTGGACGTGGGTTTTGCTTACTCACTTAGCATGCATCGAATGTAAAACACATGTCAAATATTTTTATTTTGATATCATAGTATAATGGTGCAAATAGAGAAAGAAAACCCAAGAATATCGATATAGCATTAAAAATGGAATAATTCTAAGATTAACATCGTCTGAATTATTTAAAGCGGTATACAATATCGCAGATCACACACTTTTCAATTGAATGCTTTCTATGAGGAGTATAGAGGATATCACACAATAGAGTAGGAAGAATAGAAAAGCGTGGATTTCATGAAGTGAATGCTAGGCGTAGATTTCTGGATTTCGTGAAGCTAAAACAATCTCACCGAGTATAGAATATTACTTAGCCTAGGTTGTCATGCAATGTCAGGTAGTCATTCTCTCACACATCATTGGATTCTCTCCCCCAAGCTTATCTATAAGCGTGGTGGCATATATAAAACGATATTTACGTCCCCATTTTTATGAAGCTCCAAAAGTCAAAAATAAAACAAAAGAGGGAAGAAAGAGACAAAGTATATGAGATGGGATCGTTTTCGAACTACTTTTCTATTTTCATTTCTTATTCTCAAATCTTTTTCTTTTTCTTTTTCTCTTTTTTTTTCTTTCAATAGCATATATACTCAATGATCCCAAATCAAAGAGAAGGATATACAAGTATTATTTTTTTCCTTTTTTTTCTTTGGATTTGGGAAATTTGGAGCTAGGAATTTAGTAACGGGGGAAATGCCAAATACTAGAATCGCTAAGGGGAGATTCACCAATGATTTTAAAATAGAGAATTGATGTTCAAGATATGTGGAGAAAGAAATAAATATGTCTCTCAGTTCACTCTATAGGACGTGCATGACAACTTCAGCAGGGTAATCTAATCTACTCGGTTTCGATCTCAAAAAAGCAAACTAATCCAGATTTTGTTGGATATGGAAGACGTTTGTACACCCTTGTGGGGGATGTACGAGGGAATACGGACCTCGAACGTCGCGTACACGAAGTCGTGTACAAAGGGAATATGTTCCCTTGCGGAGAGGATCTCTGGATGAGTGGGAAAGTCGCATTATATATGCATAAGTGCATGCGACATATGGCTAATAAAGGGGGAATATCTTAAGCTTATGTTGTACCATGCATATGGTACAACTTAAGCTTATAATGTGCCATGTATTATGGTACACCTTAATTAAGTTGTTCCAAAGGAACAACTTACCCTAAAATAACTACCTTGGGGGCTATAAATAAGACCCAAGGGTAAGCCATTTCTTACACCTTTTTGCATGAAATTCATGCATGCATCTTCATTCTAGCGAAGCTCTGCAGAAATCCTTTCTCTCCCTCTTATCCAAGTTCTTAATCTAAAGTAGAGATTTAGATTGTGGATTTAGACTCGATCCGTCGTGGCGAATCCGAAGGCGAAGTTCGTAGACTACCGTGCCGCGTACGCAAGCGTAAGTCTCAACTTCATTTATCGATCCTAACTCTGTTTTGGACAGGATCCTACATTGGTATCAGAGCCATAAGGGTTCACCCAGGTCAAACCGCCGCCCCGTCGAAACTATGAACGAGTCGTTGTCTTTTTCACGAATGGGTCTCCTACTATTACGGATATAGTAGGAACGCTTCGTGACGGAGAGAACACAGTGGTTGTTCTTTTCACATTAGGGTCTCCTATCATTACGGATATGGTAGGAACTCTCCGTGACGGGAAGAACCGACCATTCACGTAGTATGTTATTTTTCATTTTTGGCACACGGCCATTAGGAAATAACTAATTTCTCGACGAACGGGTGCTTCATCGACGAACGGGTGCTTCATCGAGGAAGATGATGGTAGTTATTTCCATCGGGTAAGAGAAATTTGGTGCATGTGCACCATGGCCAAATGGGCTATGAAGGCTATGCACCCCCCTTCACTTGCGGAGGGGGTTGGCTACGGCCAATAACCACCGGCGACCACCCCATCAAGGGGGAGGAATGTGTGTGGCAACCCCATTCAAAGGGGGTGGCCGGCCATGGCCAAAGGGGCCATGGCCAAAGGGGCCATGGCCGGCCAATGCCAAATGGCCTTGGCCATGACCGGCCATGGCCACGCCATGGCCGGCCATGGCCAGGCCGGCAGTGGCCGGCCAAGGCCAGGCCGGCAATGGCCGGCCTTGGCCAAGGCCTGCCGGCCTGGCCGGCCTGGCCGGCCCTGGCAGTGGCCAGGGCCGGCGCCCTGGCCTCGGCCAGGGCCTGGCCGGCCCTGGCAGGGGCCAGGGCCGGCTGGCCTGCCCTGGCAGAGGCCAGGGCCAATGCCCTGGCAGAGGCCAGGGCCTGGCCGGCCCTGGCCGGCCTCGGCCAGGGCAGAGGCCCTGGCCGAGGGGGCCAAGGCCCCTGGCCGGCCAGGGCAGAGGCCCTGGCCGGCCCTTGGCCAAGCCCCGGCCAGGGCAGAGACCCTGGCCGGGAAGACGTTGCAATTCAAAAAAATTGGTCGACAAATTTGGTGTTTTTGGTCGACCAATCCGACAGAAGGTCTGGGTCGATTGCAAACTTGCCAAATGACCCATACGGGGTAACAAAATGCCTCGTTCAAACTCGAATGTGTCGATTAGTCCATACGGGGCTAACCACAGTGCCGACTAGTTCATACGGGACTAACGTTTTAATGAAGTTTTCTTTGGGCTCTACTCCTTGAAGACTAGCCATAGTGCTCTACTTCATGCGAGATTAGCCAAGTCATTGTGCTCTACTCTACGGAGATTAGCCAATGTACTTATGACGTTGTGCTCTACTCTACGGAGATTAGCCAATGTATTTTGAATTTTTGAAAAATACGTTTTTCAAAAACGATTTTCCGCTGCAAAGTACTATAAGAGTACTAACATTTGATAAAGTGAGGGAGAAATATTGAAAGTTACTTTAGATGGTGATTGGAAACATAGTGACCTTTCTGACTCTAGAGTAACATCTTCAATATTTTTCGAAAGTAACTTATCAAATTATGAATATCGTTCCAAGTGGGAGTTGATTTTAGAACTATCCATATGTGATATTCTATTGTCATTTCAAGTGGGAATTATATCTGAAAAATACGTTTTCAAACTCGTTTTCTGCTGCTAGTACTATAAGAGTACTATTGTTTGATAAGTGATGGGGGAATATTGAAGGTTGTTCTAGATGCTGATTGGAATCATAGAGACCTTTTCGATTCTAGAACAACATCTTCAATATTTTTCGAAAGTAACAGGCTTGTCATCATCTTGTAGTAAAGTCATAAAGGTTTACGGAAATTAATCCTCAAATCTTAGAGGAGCCAACCTTGTACGACTACTACGTTGTATTTGAGATTTCTTCAAGTCCTTGTTGACTCGAATTTAGATCAATTCTAATATCACTCCCACTTGGAATGTCGTTAGAATTGCTCCCACTTGGATCATTATTCCCGTATGGAATATGATAATCGTCATTCGTATAATCCATTGGTGAAGGTTGAAACGTATTTTCGTTTTCACCAAGAATTCTCCCACTCGAATGAGGTAATCCTTTTTGATCATAAATCTCAAATAAAGATAAGTCCTGACTTATCTCGCCCTGTCTTGGAAACTCGTTTTCCAAGAAAGTGACATCCCTCGATTCAAACTCAATTAGCCCACCATTGTCTTCCTGACTAACAAAAATATAACCTTTGGAGTTTTCTGCGTATCGTATAAAGATACGTTTCCTTCCCCTTGGCCCAAGTTTGCCATACTTATGGGAGGAAATATGTGCGTAGAATGCACAACCCCAAGGTTTCAAAATCTTTAAGTCAGGATACTTTTAGTTCCACAACTCATAAGGAGTGGAGCTAACTGATTTCGAGGGTACGCGTTTCAAAATGAAAGCGGCCGTCAATAATGCATCACCCCAAAAGGTGATTGGCAAGTTAGATTGCTCCATCATTGAATGGACCATTTTTCATTAAAGTCATATACCTCCTTTCTGCAATACCAATTTGTTGAGGAGTATAAGGCATAGTTACCTGATGTACTATGCCTTTTTCATCACAAAGTTCCTTTAAACTTGTTGATTGATATTCACCGCCCATATCGGTTCGCATGACCTTAATCTTGCGATCTAATTGATTCTCCACTAAACTCATATAGTTTTTAAAGCAGGTTTAGTGCTTTCACTTTTGTGGGATATCAAATAGATATGACCGAATCGGGTGAAATCATCAATAAAAGTGATGAAATAGGACTTCCCGCGTCTTGTCTTGACATTCATCGGACCACATATGTCCAAATGGATAAGCTGTATTGGAACCTCGGCCCTTGTGCCGGTTCCAAACGGCTTGCGACAAGATTTCCTCACAAGGCAATGTTCGCAGGTTGACATTTCAACCTTTGAAACATTGGATAGAAGGCCACGTTTGGCAAGTCTATCTATACGCATTGGTCCAATATGACCAAGCCTTGCGTGCCAACAAATTATATTAGACTCATTAGTCAAAGAATTTGTCACAAGGAAATTTTCATTACATGAGGAAATACATTGTACTTATTACAATAAATCCTTTGAAATACAAACCCAGTTCCAATAAAGGAAAAATAGGTCCATATTACAATCATGAAGGAACCAACTATAACCAAGACCCATTAAATTGACCACAGTATTAATATTCCTTTGAATATATAGAATGAAGAGAACATCATAAAGTAGGAGAGTGTGGCCGTTGTCCAAGTCTAGCTTGCAATTCCCAACGCCTTTCTCTACAACACGTGAGTTGTTTCCTACATCGATCCACTTCATTCCATGGTGTATCCGGTGATACTCCACGAAGGACCGTCTGTCCTTTGCTATGTGGTCGGTGGCACCTGAATCAATTATCCCATAATGGATTTAGATTCCACAAGAAATATTGAACTAGAAACACATATGTAACTAGTATTAAAAGTTACCTCGTCACTTCCACTCGTACACGAACGAGCATAGTGACCGAGTTTGTTGCACTTGAAGCACTTGATCCTTTTCAAGTCTTTCTTCTTGTGCCATTTCTTGTGCCCACCCTTATGTTTGGGTTCCTTGGTAGACTCAGGTTGCTTATTACGTTCATTAGAAGACTTCGAACGATCTTTACGTTTCTTTCCCCCGTGTGAGGAACTAGCAACCATGTGCACTTCTGCACTTGGCTTGGCAGCCGCAAGCCGCTCTTCCTATAATTCGAGGTGCTTGGAAACGTCGTTGAAGGTCTTGATGCTCTCATTGTGAGTGAGATGCATCTTCATTTGATCCCACCCATTTGGTAGGGAACGTATGACTGCTTGGATTTGTTGCTCATCAGTGAGCACATGACCTGCGTCCTTTAACTCCGAGATAAGGTTCGCCATCTGTCGCAGATGTTTCCCCATGGAATGATATGGACGTTTCTTATATGTATCGAACCTTAGAGTTAAGGCGCGAAGTTTGGACACCGATGTGCCACCGAACTTCTCCTCTAGCTTGGACCATATGTCCATGGCTAGGTCATATTCTCGGAAGATGCGCATTATGTCATCAGCCATACTGCTTAATAACGTAATGCGCGCTATCTTATTCTTTCGAGACCAAGCATCAAAAGCTTCCTTGTCTCGTCTGTGTTGGGCCGTAGTGCCCAACTTGGGTTCAATCATTATGTTCTTTAGAGTTTCGAGCACTTCTTGCTCCTCTAAAACGTATTGTATCTTAATGGACCAAAGTTTGTAATTATCGCCATTGAGTTTTTCACCTTTGTTTAACTCAGCGACGATATTCTTTGAAGCGGAAGACATTTTACTTTTAAAATGCTGCAAAAGACACAAAACCGAAGGTTCGATCAAAACATTGCATAAAAATTCTTAAAATATAACTCCTACTTGAAATGATAATAGAGTATCCCATTTGGATAGTTCTAAAAATTCAAATCCCACTTGGAATTATATTATATTTGATAAGTTACTTTCGAAAAATATGAAGGATCCTGTCCAAAACAGAGTTAGGATCGATAATATGAAGTTTAGACTTACGCTTGCGTATGCGGCACGGTAGTCTACGAACTTCGCCTTCGGATTCGCCACGACGGATCGAGTCTTCTCATGAACGGAGTAAGGCTACTAATCCACAATCTAAATCTCTACTTTAGATTAAGAACTTGGATAGAGGAAGAGAAAGGATTTCTGCAGAGCTTCGCTATGATGAAGTTGCATGCATGAATTTCATGCAAAAGGTGTAAGAAATGGCTTACCCTTGGGTCTTATTTATAGCCCCCAAGGTAGTTATTTTAGGGTAAGTTGTTCCTTTGGAACAACTTAATTAAGGTGTACCATGATACATGGCACATTATAAGCTTAAGTTGTACCATATGCATGGTACAACATAAGCTTAAGATATTCCCCCTTTATAAGCCATATGTCGCATGCACTTATACATATATAATGCGACTTTCCCACTCATCCAGAGATCCTCTCCGCAAGGGAATAGATTCCCTTTGTACAGGACTTCGTGTACACGACATTCGAGGTCCGTATTCCCTCGTACATCCCCCACAAGGGTGTACAAACGTCTTCCATATCCAACATCTCCCACTCACACTTGAGGGGATTGTAAGAGAACGTCTTTCCCTTAGTTCTTTCATCTATCATACCGAGAAATAGACCGTGCGACCGTCATGCGCGTAGAGTCTGTTGTTGTGCACTTGTTAGAGATACACAACGACCTCGAAGGTGCAAAGTTGAGTAGTTCAACGCATGCTTTACCCTAGATTATTTCTTCGCATTTCTTATACTTTATATTCAACAATTGAATCCCATCTGGATTACAATTGGCTGGCCAGCTTTGAATCATTAAAGTCCAAATGCGAATATGAAATCAATCTTCCTCTTCTTGCGAACCTTCTGATCTTGACTTGATTCGCTTTTCTAACGTGCCCCGCCGAGCCGAATTATCATAGCCCATAAGTAACACGCTAAGATAGCGATCATCTCGTCAAATCTAAAGGAACCAATTGGAGTCCTTGAGGGTAAGAGTTAAGACCCGTATGGCCTTTGAGTCTCACATAATAGCAAACACTATTGCTACTAACTCAGTGGTCGAAATGCATACGTGGTATGAACACGTATTACAACATCACTCCTTTCCCAGGGAGAGTATGTCTTAATGATGTTGTACAGATGAAAAGATCAGACACCACAGTGCCTATCTTTTTGAGTCCCTTTACTACTCGTGAAATATTTACGGACTCTCATCCTGCTTAAGACAGATAGGATTTAAAAAATCCTACGAGATCTCTTTCAAATATCATTGTGATGCAGATCTCAGATCTTTTGTAAGCATCCATATGATGCAGATCTTTCATTCGACTATCTTGTTTAAGTCATGACTCTAAATCATTCGTCTAATGATTTTGACTTTAAACTAGTCTCATCTCTATCTTATCCATCTGATAAGATAAGGCGGTTGCTCATGTGAGAGAGCCAACCTTTATCTGTCCGACATACACACAATTCAGCTGAGATTTCAAAAATGTACACAAACATTTCTTAAGAAATTCATATGCAATGTTTGAAAAATAACTTATTCTTTTATTAAATTTGATCTTTCTTAGACATGGGAATATGTATTGATACAACTCAGCTCATACGCAATCCTTGGGATGATAAGTGCTTATAAAACACATTTCTGGGGATCGCTTTCGTAAGCTGATCCTCTATCATCTCATGTGTAGATATGTACCTTATGTCTACCTTCTTGGTTTTGTCATAGTCTTTTGCAAATCTGCAGTTCCTTTAAGATATTGCATTATCCTCTTAACCGCTTTCCAGTGTTCTTGCCCTGGGTTGGATTGGTAACAGCTTACAATTTCCAACGGCAAAACAGATGTCCGGTCTCGTACACACCATAGTGTACATAAGACTATCAACTGCACTGGAATATGGAACTTTTTCCATAATTTCCTTTTCCTTTTGGTTCTTTGGACATGATTCCAGATATAAATTATCGCATAAGCTTATATGAATATCAATGGACTTGCAGTCCTGCATATTAAATCATTCTAGAACCTTCTTTATATAAGTCTCCTGTGAAAGAGAAAGAAGTTTCTTTGAACGATTCCTTGAAATCTTAACTCCAAGGATATATGCGGCTTTTCCTATGCCTTTCATCTAAAATACTGATGAAAGCCAAGCCTTGATACTCATCACAAAGCCCTTGTCATTTCCGGCTATTAAAATGTCATCTACATATAGAGACATAATAACATGCTTGCTTTTAATCCTCTTGATATATACGTAGTTATCTTCATCAAGTATGGAAAATCCATTTGATAACCTCTTGAAATCGTATATACCATTGCCTCGAGGATTGTTTAAGACCATATATGGATTTACGAAGTTTACAAACCTTATGTTCGTTTCCTTCTTTTACAAACCCTGTTGGTTGTTCCATATAGATCTCCTCGTCCAATTCTCCATTGAGAAAGGCAGTCTTTACATCCATCTGATGTAATTCGAGGTATAAGTAAGCTACCATTGCCAGAATCATGCGAATCAAGGTAAAATGCACAACAGGAGAGAAGGTAAATTCGTAGTTTATCCCTTCCTGTTGCGTAAAACCTTTCGCGACAAGGCAAAGCTTTATATCTGTCAATAGAGCCATCAGCCTTATGCTTGATCTTGAGAACCCATTTATTCCCAATTGCTCTATGTCCTCTGGGTGAGTTAACCAAGTCCCAGACTTGGTTAACTTTCATGGATTTCAATTCCTCCTTCATCGCTTCCATCCATTTGTCTTTCGCAGGGCATGATGCGGCCTGTTTGAAAGTGGCAGGCTTGTCATCATCTTGTAGTAAAGTCATAAAGGTTTACGGAAATTCATCCTCAATTCTTAGAGGAGCCAACCTTGTACGACTACTACGTTGTATTTGAGATTTCTTCAAGTCCTTGTTGACTCGAATTTAGATCAATTCTAATATCACTCCCACTTGGAATGTCGTTAGAATTGCTCCCACTTGGATCATTATTCCCGTATGGAATAGGATAATCGTCATTCGTATAATCCATTGGTGAAGGTTGAAACGTATTTTCGTTTTCACCAAGAATTCTCCCACTCGAATGAGGTAATCCTTTTTGATCATAAATCTCAAATAAAGATAAGTCCTGACTTATCTCGCCCTGTCTTGGAAACTCGTTTTCCAAGAAAGTGACATCCCTCGACTCAAACTCAATTAGCCCACCATTGTCTTCCTGACTAACAAAAATATAACCTTTGGAGTTTTCTGCGTATCGTATAAAGATACGTTTCCTTCCCCTTGGCCCAAGTTTGCCATACTTATGGGAGGAAATATGTGCGTAGAATGCACAACCCCAAGGTTTCAAAATGTTTAAGTCAGGAGACTTTTGGTTCCACAACTCATAAGGAGTGGAGCTAACTGATTTCGAGGGTACACGTTTCAAAATGAAAGCGGCCGTCAATAATGCATCACCTCAAAAGGTGATTGGCAAGTTAGCTTGCTCCATCATTGAACGGACCATTTTTCATTAAAGTCCTATACCTCCTTTCTGCAACACCAATTTGTTGAGGAGTATAAGGCATAGTTACCTGATGTACTATGCCTTTTTCATCACAAAGTTCCTTTAAACTTGTTGATTGATATTCACCGCCCCTATCGGTTCGCATGACCTTAATCTTGCGATCTAATTGATTCTCCACTAAACTCATATAGTTTTTAAAGCAGGTTTAGTGCTTTCACTTTTGTGGGATATCAAATAGATATGACCGAATCGGGTGAAATCATCAATAAAAGTGATGAAATAGGACTTCCCGCGTCTTGTCTTGACATTCATCGGACCACATATGTCCGAATGGATAAGCTGTATTGGAACCTCGGCCCTTGTGGCGGTTCCAAACGGCTTGCGACAAGATTTCCTCACAAGGCAATGTTCGCAGGTCGACATTTCAACCTTTGAAACATTGGATAGAAGGCCACGTTTGGCAAGTCTATCTATACGCATTGGTCCAATATGACCAAGCCTTGCGTGCCAACAAATTATATTAGACTCATTAGTCAAAGAATTTGTCACAAGGAAATTTTCATTACATGAGGAAATACATTGTACTTATTACAATAAATCCTTTGAAATACAAACCCAGTTCCAATAAAGGAAAAATAGGTCCATATTACAATCATGAAGGAACCAACTATAACCAAGACCCATTAAATTGACCACAGTATTAATATTCCTTTGAATATATAGAATGAAGAGAACATCATAAAGTAGGAGAGTGTGGCCGTTGTCCAAGTCTAGCTTGCAATTCCCAACGCCTTTCTCTACAACACGTGAGTTGTTTCCTACATCGATCCACTTCATTCCATGGTGTATCCGGTGATACTCCACGAAGGACCGTCTGTCCTTTGCTATGTGGTCGGTGGCACCTCGTCACTTCCACTCGTACACGAACGAGCATAGTGACCGAGTTTGTTGCACTTGAAGCACTTGATCCTTTTCAAGTCTTTCTTCTTGTGCCATTTCTTGTGCCCACCCTTATGTTTGGGTTCCTTGGTAGACTCAGGTTGCTTATTACGTTCATTAGAAGACTTCGAACGATCTTTACGTTTCTTTCCCCCGTGTGAGGAACTAGCAACCATGTGCACTTCTGCACTTGGCTTGGCAGCCGCAAGCCGCTCTTCCTCTAATTCGAGGTGCTTGGAAACGTCGTTGAAGGTCTTGATGCTCTCATTGTAAGTGAGATGCATCTTCATTTGATCCCACCCATTTGGTAGGGAACGTATGACTGCTTGGATTTGTTGCTCATCAGTGAGCACATGACCTACGTCCTTTAACTCCGAGATAAGGTTCGCCATATGTCGCAGATGTTTCCCCATGGAATGATCTGGATGTTTCTTATATGAATCGAACCTTATAGTTAAGGCGCGAAGTTTGGACACCGATGTGCCACCGAACTCCCTCTAGCTTGGACCATATGTCCATGGCTAGGTCATATTCTCGGAAGATGCGCATTATGTCATCAGCCATACTGCTTAATAACGTAATGCGCGCTATCTTATTCTTCCGAGACCAAGCATCAAAAGCTTCCTTGTCTCGTCTGTGTTGGGCCGTAGTGCCCAACTCGGGTTCAATCATTACGTTCTTTAGAGTTTCGAGCACTTCTTGCTCCTCTAAAACGTATTGTATCTTAATGGACCAAAGTTTGTAATTATCGCCGTTGAGTTTTTCACCTTTGTTTAACTCAGCGACGATATTCTTTGAAGCGGAAGACATTTTACTTTTAAAATGCTGCAAAAGACACAAAACCGAAGGTTCGATCAAAACATTGCATAAAAATTCTTAAAATATAACTCCCACTTGAAATGATAATAGAGTATCCCATTTGGATAGTTCTAAAAATTCAAATCCCACTTGGAATTATATTATATTTGATAAGTTACTTTCGAAAAATATTGAAGATGTTGTTCTAGAATCGAAAAGGTCTCTATGATTCCAATCACCATCTAGAACAACCTTCAATATTCCCCCATCACTTATCAAACAATAGTACTCTTATAGTACTAGCAGCGGAAAAAGAGTTTGAAAACGTATTTTTCAGATATAATTCCCACTTGAAATGATAATAGAATATCCCATATGGATAGTTCTAAAATCAACTCCCACTTGGAATGATATTCATAATTTGATAAGTTACTTTCGAAAAATATTGAAGATGTTACTCTAGAGTCGGAAAGGTCACTATGTTTCCAATCACCATCTAGAGTAACTTTCAATATTTCTCCCTCACTTTATCAAATGTTAGTACTCTTATAGTACTTTGCAGCGGAAAAGCGTTTTTGAAAAACGTATTTTTTCAAAAATTTAAAATACATTGGCTAATCTCCGTAGAGTAGAGCACAACGTCATAAGTACATTGGCTAATCTCCGTAGAGTAGAGCACAATGACATGGCTAATCTCGCATGAAGTAGAGCACTAAGGCTAATCTTCAAGGAGTAGAGCACAATTTCATAAGTACATTGGCTAATCTCCGTAGAGTAGAGCACAATGACTTGGCTAATCTCGCATGAAGTAGAGCACTATGGCTAGTCTTCAAGGAGTAGAGCCCAAAGAAAAAAACTTCATTAAAACGTTAGTCCCGTATGAACTAGTCGGCACTGTGGTTTGCCCCGTATGGACTAATCGACACATTCGAGTTTGACCAAGGCCTTCTGTTACCCCATATGGGTCATTTGGCAAGTTTGCAATCGACCCAGACCTTCTGTCGGATTGGTCGACCAAAAACACCAAATTGGTCGACCAATTTTTGGTCGCAACTTCTTCCCGGCCAGGGCCTCTGCCCTGGCCGGGGCTTGGCCAAGGGCCGGCCAGGGCCTCTGCCCTGGCCGGCCAGGGGCCTTGGCCCCCTCGGCCAGGGCCTCTGCCCTGGCCGAGGCCGGCCAAGGCCGGCCAGGCCCTGGCCGAGGCCAGGGCATTGGCCCTGGCCTCTGCCAGGGCAGGCCAGCCGGCCCTGGCCCCTGCCAGGGCCGGCCAGGCCGGCAGGCCTTGGCCAAGGCCGGCCACTGCCGGCCTGGTCATGGCCGGCCATGGCTTGGCCATGGCCGGTCATGGCCAAGGCCATTTGGCATTGGCTGGCCATGGCCCCTTTGGTCATGGCCGGCCACCCCCTTTGAATGGGGTTGCCGCACACACTCCTCCCCCTTGATGGGGTGGTCGCCGGTGGTTATTGGCCGTAGCCAACCCCCTCCGCAAGTGGAGGGGGTGTGCATAACCTTCATAGCCCATTTGGCCATGGTGCACATGCACCAAATTTCCTCTTACCCGATGGAAATAACTACCATCATCTTCCTCGATGAAGCACCCGTTCATCGATGAAGCACCCGTTCGTTGAGAAATTAGTTATTTCCTAATGGCCGTATGCCAAAAATGAAAAATAACATACTACGTGAACGGTCGGTTCTTCCCGTCACGGAGAGTTCCTACCATATCCGTAATGATAGGAGACCCTAACGTGAAAAGAACAACCGCTGCGTTCTCTCCGTCACGAAGCGTTCCTACTATATCCGTAATAGTAGGAGACCCATTCGTGAAAAGACAACGACTCGTTCATAGTTTTGACGGGGTGGTGATTTGACCGGGGCGAACCCATATGGCTCTGATACCAATGACTCGTTCATTCGAGTGGGAGAATTCTTGGTGAAAACGAAAATACGTTTCAACCTTCACCAATGGATTATACGAATGACGATTATCCTATTCCATACGGGAATAATGATCCAAGTGGGAGCAATTCTAACGACATTCCAAGTGGGAGTGATATTAGAATTGATCTAAATTCGAGTCAACAAGGACTTGAAGAAATCTCAAATACAACGTAGTAGTCGTACAAGGTTGGCTCCTCTAATATTTGAGGATGAATTTCCGTAAACCTTTATGACTTTACTACAAGATGATGACAAGCCTGCCACTTTCAAACAGGCCGCATCATGCCCTGCGAAAGACAAATGGATGGAAGCGATGAAGGAGGAATTGAAATCCATGAAAGTTAACCAAGTCTGGGACTTGGTTAACTCACCCAGAGGACATAGAGCAATTGGGAACAAATGGGTTCTCAAGATCAAGCATAAGGCTGATGGCTCTATTGACAGATATAAAGCTCGCCTTGTCGCGAAAGGTTTTACGCAACAGGAAGGGATAGACTACGAAGAGACCTTCTCACCTGTTGTGCATTTTACCTTGATTCGCATGATTCTGGCAATGGTAGCTTGCTTATACCTCGAATTACATCAGATGGATGTAAAGACTGCCTTTCTCAATGGAGAATTGGATGAGGAGATCTATATGGAACAACCAACAGGGTTTGTAAAAGAAGGAAACGAACATAAGGTTTGTAAACTTCGTAAATCCATATATGGTCTTAAGTAATCCTCGAGGCAATCGTATATACAATTTCATGAAGTTGTCTTATCAAATGGTTTTTCCATGCTTGATGAAGATAACTGAGTATATATCAAGAGGATTAAAAGCAAGTATATTATCATGTCTCTATATGTAGATGACATTTTAATAGCCAGAAATGACAAGGGCTTTGTGATGAGTATCAAGGCTTGGCTTTCATCAGTATTTGAGATGAAAGGCATAGGAAAAGCCGCATATATCCTTGGAGTTAAGATTTCAAGGAATCGTTCGAAGAAACTTCTTTCTCTTTCACAGGAGACTTATATAAAGAAGGTTCTAGAACGATTTAATATGCAGGACTGCAAGTCCATTGATATTCATATAAGCATATGCGATAATTTATATCTGGAATCGTGTCCAAAGAACCAAAAGGAAAAGGAAATTATGGAAAAAGTTCCATATTCCAGTGCAGTTGATAGTCTTATGTACGCTATAGTGTGTACGAGACCGGACATCTGTTTTGCCGTTGGAAATGGTAAGCTGTTACCAATCCAACCCAGGGCAAGAACACTGGAAAGCGGTTAAGAGGATAATGCCGTATCTTAAAGGAACTGCAGAATTGCAAAAGACTATGATAAAACCAAGAAGGTAGACTTAAGGTACATATCTACGCATGAGATGATAGAGAATCAGCTTACGAAAGCGATCCCCAGAAATGTGTTTTATAAACACTTATCATCCCAAGGATTGCGTATGAGCTGAGTTGTACCAATATATATTCCCATGTCTAAGAAAGATCAAATTTAATAAAAGAATAATTTCTTTTTCAAACATTGCATATGAATTTCTTAAGAAATGTTTGTGTACATTTTTGAAATCTCAGCTGAATTGTGTGTATGTCGGACAGATAAAGGTTGGCTCTCTCACATGAGCAACCGCCTTATCTTATCAGATGGATAAGATAGAGATGAGACTAGTTTAAAGTCAAAATCATTAGACGAATGATTTAGAGTCATGACTTAAACAAGATAGTCGAATGAAAGATCTGCATCATATGGATGCTTACAAAAGATCTGAGATCTGTATCACAAGGATATTTGATAGAGATCTCGTAGGATTTTTTAAATCCTATCTGTCTTATGCAGGATGAGAGTCCGTGAATATTTCACGAGTAGTAAGGGGACTCAAAAAGATAGACACTTTGGTGTCTGATCTTTTCATCCGTACAACATCATTAAGACATACTCTCCATGGGAAAGGAGTGATGTTGTAATACGTGTTCATACCACGTATGCATTTCGACCACTGAGTTAGTAGCAATAGTGTTTGCTATTATGTGAGACTCAAAGGCCATACGGGTCTTAACTCTTACCCTCAAGGACTCCAATTGGTTCCTTTAGATTTGACGAGATGATCGCTATCTTAGCGTGTTACTTATGGGCTATGATAATTCGGCTCGGCGGGGCACGTTAGAAAAGCGAATCAAGTCAAGATCAGAAGGTTCGCAAGAAGAGGAAGATTGATTTCATATTCCCATTTGGACTTTAATGATTCAAAGCTGGCCAGCCAATTGTGATCCAGATGGCATTCAATTGTTGAATATAAAGTATAAGAAATTGGAAGAAATAATCTAGGGTAAAGCATGCATTGAACTACTCAACTTTGCACCTTCGAGGTCGTTGTGTATCTCTAACAAGTGCACAACAACAGACTCTACGCGCATGACGGTCGCACGGTCTATTTCTCGGTATGATAGATGAAAGAACTAAGGGAAAGACGTTCTCTTACAATCCCCTCAAGTGTGAGTGGGAGATGTTGGATATGGAAGACGTTTGTACACCCTTGTGGGGGATGTACGAGGGAATACGGACCTCGAACGTCGCGTACACGAAGTCGTGTACAAAGGGAATATGTTCCCTTGCGGAGAGGATCTCTGGATGAGTGGGAAAGTCGCATTATATATGCATAAGTGCATGCGACATATGGCTAATAAAGGGGGAATATCTTAAGCTTATGTTGTACCATGCATATGGTACAACTTAAGCTTATAATGTGCCATGTATTATGGTACACCTTAATTAAGTTGTTCCAAAGGAACAACTTAACCTAAAATAACTACCTTGGGGGCTATAAATAAGACCCAAGGGTAAGCCATTTCTTACACCTTTTTGCATGAAATTCATGCATGCATCTTCATTCTAGCGAAGCTCTGCAGAAATCCTCTCTCCCTCTTATCCAAGTTCTTAATCTAAAGTAGAGATTTAGATTGTGGATTTAGTAGCCTTACTCCGTTCGTGAGTAGACTCGATCCGTCGTGGCGAATCCGAAGGCGAAGTTCGTAGACTACCGTGCCGCGTACGCAAGCGTAAGTCTCAACTTCATTTATCGATCCTAACTCTGTTTTGGACAGGATCCTACAGATTTATCATAGCTAACATCATTCAATCATCCTGAAGTGAAGTGTACAAGTCATGCAAATAGAAGTGATATAGGAAAAGAAAACGGTACTCCAGATATAGGCATTCAATGCGTGAATCTTGGTGTGTTTTCTACGAAAGCATACATATGAATATTCAGACTCAGCTAATAATAGAATTTCATCCATTTTCATATGGAAAAAGTGTGGGTTACTATCTCTAAATGCAAGGCAGATCATAGCATATGATATCAGAAATAAAAGCTAAGACATGACAAATATAGCATGCATATAGAGAAAGCTAACTCCACGTCATCATCATCACAGAAAAGTCATCTTTAGCATGAGATGAAAGAAATAAAGATAAAGACGGAAAATTAAACTATTTACAATGCGGCACACGAAGAAAATAAGAAAAACGTGATGCATGGTAAAAATAAGAAAAAGTGTTGAAAATGAGTGCAAATGCGAAAATGGCGTGAAAAAAAAACTAAAAATAAAGGTGGTAAATCAAAAAGCGTGAGAACTCACTCCCCCAAGCTAAAGTGCACAGTGTCCTCAATGTGCGAAGTGTGGCACACCGAGAGACGTGTAATGGGAGGGGGGTGGGGATGCATGCATGATAAAAAAAAGATAAAATAAAATAAAATAAAATAAAAAAATAAAAAGAACAAAATGAAAAATATGATGTGAATGTGATGCATGCAAGGACAAGAGTGATCCAGATATGTGTGTGTCACCAAAAATACTCTCCCTCACTCCCGGAAAAAGGATATAGAATCATATGATCAAAAAGTGGACAAAAGTAGTGATGGGAGAGGGGTCAGAAATATCATCAGGACCAAGCAGAGAATGGGCAGCATAACGCCAAAAAATCGGAGGCTTCAAGGGTGTGCCTAAGCTGGTGGTGCTGCGCCATCTCCGTCCTGAGGCGGAGGTGGGGGTGGTGGGCGTGGAACAGTCTGCTGGGTGGGTGGTGGTCGTGGCAGTCGCTCGAGAATCTGGGTCAAGCAATAGTGAATGCTAGGAAGTAGCTCGAGGCGGTGCTGCATGGCGGTGACTGTGGAAGACAAAGCCCTAAAATCGCCCCGGAATCCACTCAACGCCCCCTCAAGAGCGCGAACGCTCTGAACTAAGGCGTCAGGGGGTGGTGGAGCGGAGGGACGAACATGTCTAGGCAGAGCTGGTCGGGGCTGTCTAACACGGGCGGTGTAGGTGATCGGGACAACAGGCATGGGTGGTAAGGGTGTCGTGCTCACTAGTGGATGCCCAGCCTCAGGGCGAGGCTAGGACGTAGGCTTGTGTGAGGTGGAAGTAGCAGTAGTGGGAGTGGGAGTCAAAATCAGTGACGAGGCAGCAAAAGAGGTCAGTGACACAGACGTGGGGACAGACGTCACGACACTCTCAGATAGGACGGCTACAGTGGAGACAGAGGGGTCAACCGCTGGGGAGGAAGTGTGGGGTCCAAAAGGTGAAATCCCAGCGGAGATCAGAGAGTGTAGGGTCTCCACGACGGAAGAAAAGGAAGGCTCGCCGCTCTCAACAATGGAAGGTGGACGATCGGGTGGCAGGGAGAGAAGTGGCTCAACCGACAAGGGCACAACAGTGGTGGTGTGGGTGGTAGACGTGGTGGGTGTAGGCTCGGCAAGTGTACGCCCGACACTGGTAGAAGTGGGGACAGAAGTGTCGGGAGCGGCAGAAAGTGCAGGCTCAGGCTGAGGGAACACAGGGTCAGCTGGCGGTGCAGGGTGTGCAGGTGGTGTAGGCTCAGCTCCCTCGGCCTCTAGCACGTAGGCGGCAGGGATCAGGAGATCCATCGTCAGAAGCCAGTCGTCGTGTGCTGGTCCTAAGTGTGTCCGAGCGGGGCTCGGAAGGATCATGTAGTCAGCACCGTACGGACCGTGCAACCATACCCAGTGCCGCTGACCGTGCAGACGAAGCATCTTCATCCGGTCCATGACGTCTATCGATAATGCAGTGGGGCCCGGGGCTCGTCGCAGGTCAGCCGGAAGGTCTTCGCCGGTCATCAGGGCTAGCAGGGTGATCAGACCGCCGCAACATATCGGGGAGCGAGCGCCCACCGATACGATGATGCGGTCCAAAAACCAGCTAGCAACATCAATCTCCACGGCGGGGACCAACGTGACTCCATCCCTATCAAGAACTCTGGGGCGAGTCATCGCGTAGAGCATATAGAGCCCGGGTGTCGACATCGTCCCAGGCTCGTACCTCGCCAGAAAGGTGGTCGCCATAAGGCGCTGTGCTATGTGGAGGCAGGGGTGGACTATGGCCGAGGCCTTGGCCCTACTAGGGTCAAAGGCCGGTGGTAAACCTGTGATCCGGGCCCAGAAGGCGTGTGAATCGAAGGATAGGGGAGGGATGTGTGTGGGGGCGTAGGCTCGGTCGGGTGTGGGGACAGCGGGCCACTGAAAGAATGCCCTAAGCATATCAAGAGTGATCTGACACTCTCGATCCATTAGTCAGAAGGAGCATCCTTCAGCGGTCCAGGCGATCGAGCTGAGGACCTCGAGTGTCGGACGGACATAGGTGTCCGCCGACACAGAAAGAAAGTCTCGCCAACCCATGTTGTCATACAACGTGAGTAATCCCTCGAGTACCCCCAGGTGTCCTAGGTCTGCAAGGTGTGCGAACCTGGAGGGCACTATCAAGCGTTGGGTGATACACTCAAAAGCGACGCGATGTGCATCGTCTCGGAACGTAATACCCAGCGGCCCGACAAGTGGAGCCGGTGGTGGCAGTGGGTCGACTGGGAGTGGCTGTGCGAGGTGAACGTGGTCTGCAGGCTGTGGCTATGCGGGGTGAACGGGGTCTGCAGGCTCTGGCTGTGCGGGGTGAGGTGGTGTAGGCAGAGGAGAGTCCTCCATCTCGTGGGAGGGGCCGGGCTCATCCGGCCGCTTCCGCTTGGCGGATGCTCTCCTAGACCGTGGCCGTGTCCGGGGCGGCATAGGTGCCCCGAGTGCTCACCAAAAACAGAAAAAGTGCGGCGTGCGAAAATAAGTGGAACGAATATACCGGAACACGCCGTGAGAGCAAAATAGTGGATGCGTGCGAAGACGCCGCCTCCACAAAGCCAAAAACGCTCCCCGGAAGCTCCCCTAAGCTCCACTAAGCTCCCCAATATAGCCTGCACATCAAACGAAGATATCAGCGCGTAACATTCAAAATGTATGGGGGGTTAGGGGTATAATAGATAAATATTGAAGTTAATTTGATTTAGGGGTTCGATTAGCACATGGATCGTCGAAAAATACAAGAAATAGGAGAAGATTGGGCGAAATGAGGGTTACCGGAGCTCGGCCGGCGGTGAGAGGGTCGCTGGCGACTTGGGCGGAGCGGCGGCGATGGTCGGCGTCGGTGGTCGGCCGAGCGCCGCCGTCGACAGGCGAGATCGGGCGAGTCGCCGAGTGATCGCAGCGGTTGGGAGTAAAGGGGCTCGGGCTCGGGCGATTGTGACGCTTCGAATTCCGCGCCGAGCCCGTGTCTCTTATAAAGAAAAGTTACGACTCGGCCGAGTGAAAGTGTCACTCGGCCGAGTGATCGTAACGGAAATATTTTTAAAAATTCCTCCCTGCTTACGACTCGGCCGAGTGGCTTTGCCACCCTCGACCGAGTGGAAAGAGTCCATTCGGCCGAGTGGCACAAGCTACTCGGCAGTTCTCGCCCTAGGAGCATATCAGTTTCACTCGGCCGAGTGAAGATATATACTCGGCCGAGTTGAAATTATACTGAAATCAAGAAAAGAAACAGAGAGTTGGGGCATGCAGACTTCCCTCGTTTGTGCGCCGCTCGGGCGGACGAACTTATGTACTCGGCCGAGTGGATATTCTACTCGGCCGAGTGACTCCTGTTTTCTGCTGTTTGGCTCCGTTTGGGCTCTAATCTCTGTTTTTCTTCATCCAGTTGATTTCTTCCTTCTCCTAAGCATCGAGCACATTCCTGAAGCGCTCTTCGTCGCCTTGTTCATCCTCCTAATTATAGATATCCCTTTCTCCTCTCCTGTCAAAGAAAAATAGGACCCGTTATCACGAATTTTTCAGGCAAACGACTCAAAACACCAATAATTTCTAAAACAAAAATAAAGAACAAAGTAAAAACAAAGCGATAACCGTCGGGTTGCCTCCCGACAAGCGCTCGTTTAAGGTCTTGAGCTCGACCCTGGATTTTCAATTCATTGCGGGATGTTGGGTGCATATGAGATGCACCCGTCGAATTTACCGGGAAGAACGCTCGGATTTGGATGTTGTGGCGGCGTGTTCTTCCTCAGTGCTCCTTCTTCTTGGGTAGTGTTGGGGGGTGGCTCCCCCAAGCTAGAGCTTGCTCCAGGCCTTGGCTTCACCGGTGACACCGATTTTCGTATCGGTGGAGCTTTCTTCGGAGTCCTCATCTTTGAGAGCTTGCAGAGCTCCCGTATTCTTGTGACATCAGCGTCGCCTTCATCAATTTCCATGGAGAGATCGGAGGAGTGCTTCGTCTTTTCTTCTTGGCCCAAATCTGGGCCTTCTTCGAAGTCATCCTCGTGGGGTGCACCGATGGAATGGGGGATTGCCTCCTCAATGACCTCGTCAAGGAGGTCCATATAGTCGAGCTCCTCATGATAAGGCATGTGTTTCATTGCCTTGGGTATATGAAGCTCCACTTCGATGTTGCCGACGTTCAATGTTAAAGTCCCTTCATGTACGTCGACAATGACACCGGCGGTGGCGAGGAATGGGCGTCCAAGTATTAGCTACGTATCGCCCTCCTCCTTGACATCCATGACCACACAATCGCATGGCAAACATATGCCTCCCAAGACTTGTAACGGGATGTCCTCTGCGATCCCTACCGGCCTTGTGATCCGACTATCTGTTAGTTGTATCCGCATGTCGGTAGGCTTCAAATCTGTGCCGGTGTTCAGTCTTCGGAACATAGAGAGAGGCATGAGGCTAACACTAGCCCCTAAGTCCACTAACGCCTTTTGTAGAGGGACGTCGCCTAAGGTGCAAGGAATTCGGAAACTCCCCGGATCTTTGAATTTGGCGGGCTCCTTCTCTTTCCTTGTGAACCAAGTCCCCTCCTCAGCGAGCATGATTTTCTTCTTCCTCTTTCTTCTCGTAATCAAATCCTTTAAGAACTTGGCGTATGTCGGGATCTCCACGATAGCGTCGAGGAAGGGGATATTGAGGCTTACCCCTCTCAAATACTCGAGAAACTTGGCTAGCCGTTTCTCCATCTTTGCTCTAGCTAGCCTCTGAGGGAATGGGATCGATGGCATAAAACGGCGCTCCATAATCTGCTGCTCCGCTCTGGACTTTTCTCCCCCTTACGGCTCTTTCTCTCTCTCAACTTCATTGACCGGCTCGCTTGGCTCTACAATCTCCACCACGGGCTCCTCGGTAGGAATCATGACGGGAGTGGTATCCTTCCCACCTCTCGTAGTAACTGCAACCACGGCGTTGATATGGCCGGTGTTGCCCCGTGGATTTTGCTCGGGTTGAGCCGGCAACTGTTGACTGTTTCTATTGAGCAACGCAAGTTTCTCCGCAATTTGTCCAACGACAGTTGTAAGAGAGTCTTGGCCCGCCTTTAAGGAAGCATTAATCTTCTTCTGCTCGACCATAAACTCCTCCACCTTAGCTTCAAATTCAGATCGTTGTTGAGCTTATGGAGGGTTTGGATTTCTCCACCCTTGATTGTATCCGGGCGGCCTATAGGGTCCCACGTGTTGCCTTGGTGGGAAATTCTGTTGCGGTGGCCCCTTTGGTGGATAATGGTGTTGTTGTTGTGGTGGAGGTCGAGCTTGATGAGGTAGTTGTCGCGGGGGGTTCAATGCTCCATCATTGTTGGCATAGGAGAAACCGGGATGGTTTCTAGTCGCCGGATTGTCCCAATATCCTTGGTTCCCCGCAACGTATTGAACTTGCTCCAAAGATCCCTCTCCTTGTTCTCCTCCCAAATACATAGCTTGGGATTGGTCTTGCCAATCGCACATTTGACTTGGTGTGGATGTGGAAGGGGCTCCTTGGGGCTCCGTAATATATTTCTCCAGTCTCTCCACTACCTTGTGGAGAGAATCAAACTTATTGGCAAGCTCCGCCACGGCCTTGGCCTCATAGATGCTAGATGTCTTCAAGGAGGACGAAGAGTGTCCTCGCTCGTCGCCCCACTGTTGATTGTTCGAGGCCATCTCCTCAAGTAAGGCTGTAGCTTCGTCGGGAGTCTTCGATAGGATGGCCCCATTTACCGTGGCATCGATAATCTGCTTGGTCCCCGGTTGGAGACCATTGTAGAAGCTATGGACGAGCTCCCAATCTTCAATGCTATGGTGGGGGCACTGATGCTGCAGGTCTTTGAAGCGCTCCCATGACTCGTAGAGTGTCTCTTGATGTCCTTGCTTGAAGGACATGAGAGCACTCCTAATCTTCACCGTCTTGGAGGGCGGATAGAACTTGTCGATAAACGCGCTCGCCAACTCATCCCATGTGGTGAAGACTCCTTCAGCTTGCATCCTCAACCAATAAAGAGCTTTATCCTTTAGTGTGAAGGGGAAGAGGCGCAGTCTGATGGCATCTAGGGTGACGCCTGGCATCTGGAAGGTGGCACACTTTGATAGGAAGAGCTGGATGTGGTAGTGGGGATTTTCATGGGGATTCCCATGAAAAGGATCCTGTTGCATAAGGACCACTAATCCGGTCTTCAACTCGAAGTTTTTATCGGCCGCCAACTGCGGCATAGCTATGGACGAGGTAGTGGAGGAAGTCTTAGGCCGGAGCCTATCTCGAATGGAAATAATCCTCGCCATTCTTACCGCTAACTCTTCAGGCGTCTCCCGAACGTTCATAAACCTCCCTTCCGTATCGGGTCTCCTCTCCGCTCTGATTCTCCGCAAGGTACGCTCAATCTCAGGATCAAACAATATATCTACGGGGTCCGCTGTGGATCTCGTGTACATGCACAGGAAAACAAAGTTTCAAAGAAGTTATTAGCACAATGGAAGGGTTAGATAAAAAAATGAAGAAATAAAACAAAAAGAAAGAAATAGCTAGGGTGGTAGGATCAAACACAATCGCCTCCCCGGCAACGGCTTTAAAAACTTGATCGGGCCCGGGCGTACACCCTAAAGAGCGACCGTGTAGTCTTACCGCAGGCGCACGGTGTAGCGGCGAGCGGGTATCGAACACAGGGAGGACGTATGATAGTGCCTTCTCCGAACAACCTAGCTATGGGGACAGAAGTGTAGGAAATTTCCTTTCGGCGATGTTGTCACAATCGTCAAACAATATAAAAAGAGATATAAAATCAAATAAAGACGCCTAGGGAATAGGGAATCCCCGCTACTCACCGTGTCTCGTCATTGTGATTCATCGGTTTCACAATTGCTAGGGTAGAATGTCAGGTGAACTAGTTGCAACTGAATGTAAAACCTAGCTCACGCTCTCGCGCTGTTACCGGTCTATAGCAAACCTAGGCTCGGGTCCAATCTCTTGCAAACCCTAACCTAGGCAAGCTAGCATTAGGATCAACGTCATCGTTCAATCGCACCCCGAGCCCACTCTCGTGCAAACTCGGGCTACGACCTAGGTTCGGATAGTTCCTACCCGTCCAATCTCTTGCAAACGGGTATCGGTGTAGAATTGCAACCGAGAATCCTAGTATCGGTCCAATCTCTTGCAAACCGATACTACGGAAACTCAATTTCAACCCAATTCAGATTTCTAGGGTTTCCTATCGAATTGGGATCCAATCTCTTGCAAATCCCAATCGATATGAACACCTAGCTATCTGTATTATATCAATCCCAAACTAACCCTAATCAATTCTAGCAATAGTTCTACCAAATCGTCACAAATCGGAAATTGGGCTCGTAGGGTTCATCCCCACGCCCTAAGACGTTAAGACTACTCACAAATCATAATGCTAATGGAAGAATAATCAATAGAAACAACAATGGAATTCATAGCAATATTCAAAATAGCAATAAAATTAGGATTTTTAATAGAGAGGGAGACAAACCAATGTAGCTTTCCAAGAATCCAACAAAATAGCACTTTTCTCTCCTCTCCAATCACAAGAATTAAACTCTAAAAAATCTAATCTAAAAAGGCTGCTAAAAGCAATAGAAAAAAGCTCTCTAAACTAGGTTAGAATCTGGGGTATTTGGTTAAATACCCCCCAAAACTGCCCAAAAATTCGTGACCAAACTGCCCCTGCGCAGCTCCAAAATCGTGATTTCCGCTACAGGCAGCGCTGCTCACTCGGCCGAGTGACAAAGGTCACTCGGCCGAGTGAGAGACCCTGACGGATTCCAGTAACTCTGGGGTCTTGGGGGTCGTCACATCGGGCGTCACTCGGCCGAGTGAGTTGTCATCACTCGGCCGATGGGTTATCTTCACTCGGGCAGACGGCGATTGCCACTCGGCCGAGTCGGGCTTCTGCTGCTCAGACTGACGGATTACAGTAAGTTGGCTCTTTTTGATGGCCGTCGTCTGGGTGCCACTCGGGCGGACGGGATACGTCACTCGGCCGAGTCGCATGGTGATGCTCGGCCGAGTGCACGCTGATATTGCTCTGTTGCGTGTCCAATCAGGCCGGCCGAGTGGGCTCTCTATGCTCGGCCGAGTGACTCCTTCACTCGGCCGAGTGAAGTGCTAAAAATGCCCAAACTTCATATCTTCGCCTCCTCGTCGCTCCTACGACGTTCTTTCTCCTTCCGCTCCTCTCCAACAGCAAAATACCCCTCAAGATAGTCGTCGGTGACACTCCGGAGTGGGTGCATCTCAGAATCACTCCACATCGCTCCAAATCTCCTGAAATACGACAAAACAACAAATCGTGAAAAGTATCACAATGTTGTCGATAAATCGTGAAAAATGTGATTTGAGCGATCAAAATGACATGCAAACATGCAGAAAAAAGGTGTAAAATATGGAGTGATCATTAGACGAGTTGCTCAATGATAATTGGCCATGAGTTCTACCTTTTTAGATACGACAATCTCTTCCTAATAAAGCCAATTCAACGTAAGAGTTCTAGCCTAGCATCGACATCCGACGATCCTAGTGATGACTCCTAATGCCCTAGTCTTTTTATATTGTTGATAATCCTTGATAAGAGATGTTTGTGACAACCAATTTGACTATGTCTGCTGACAACGTTCTAAGATCTAGAAAATACCCAAGTCTATTAGCATCACCTCCCTGTGGGATCGATATCTTTCTATATTACAAAGCTCTGACACTGTGCCCTTGCGGTAGTTTTCGGGTGTGAATCCAGAGCGCATCAACCGTAGTATCTACCTTCAACCAGATGATAAATTTTCAGACTCCCCAAGGAGTCGGAAAGGTGAAAGGGAATCAGGTGCAAGACACGTCATTTTACCTCTTATCTACCTTATTAGGAGAGCGGAACAGGCAGACCCGGTCGATCTCCACGATGACAAGGGCAATCTAGCTGACCGAGACCTATCGTCGTTGAGGAGACAGAGTCCATCTGTATCCCAAAAGAAGAAGGGAAAACTGTATCTGTTGGGTCAAGACTCCCCTTTGACCTAATGAAACAATTGATTACTTTTTTGAGGAAGAATGCCGATGTATTTGCCTGGTCTCCTGATGACATGTATCGACCCATGGGTTATGTCTCATGAGTTGAACGTCGATCCGACTTTCAAATCCGTGAAGCAAAAGAAAAGGAATATCGGGGGTGACAAGATAAAGGCAGATGTTGAAGAAGTGGATCGACTCTTAGAGGCTGGTTTCATCCAGGAGGTCCATTATCCTGTGTGGCTATCCAACGTGGTGATGGTGAAGAAAGCTAACGGAAAATGGAGGATGTGCATCGATTTCACCAATTTAAACAAGGCATACTCGAAGGATAGTTACCCCTTACCTCGGATCAACCATCTCGCTGATAATACCTCTGGATATGAGCTCTTGAGCTTCATGGATGCCTTCTATGGCTACAATTAGATCCAAATGGCACCAGAGGATGAAGAAAAGAACTCTTTCATTACAGACCGAGGGATTTTATGCTATAGAAAAATGCCATTCGGCTTGAAGAATGCTGAGACGACTTAGCACAAATG
Source organism: Scilla litardierei (assembly GCA_030789695.1). Taxonomy (NCBI): domain Eukaryota; kingdom Viridiplantae; phylum Streptophyta; class Magnoliopsida; order Asparagales; family Asparagaceae; genus Scilla; species Scilla litardierei. The sequence goes on along the minus strand of CM061132.1, from coordinate 50,050,866 downwards.
ATGAATAAAGCCTTCAAAGCTCAGATTGGAAGAAATTTAGAAGTCTATCTCGATGATATGTTGGTCAAATCGAAGAGCCTGACTGACCATATCAAGAACCTTAGGGAGAGTTTTGCTGAGATTTGACGGTATAATCTCCGATTGAACCTTGCCAAATGAACTTTCGAGGTCCTATCTAGAAAATTTCTCGGCACGTTAACGAACCGAGGAATTGAGGCCAACCTTAACAAGGTCGCGGAGATTGTAGGCATGAAGGAACCAATCACTATCAGGGAGCTCCAGAGACTGAATGGAAGGATTGCTGCACTCGGTCGTTTTTTATCAAAATCGACGGAGCGATCGCTTCCTTTCATAAAGTTCTTGAGGAAGGCAATAGTTCTCCCCAAAGGTAACAAGAAGGTCATTAAGTGAGACACAGACTGTAAGAGGGATTTATTCGAATTAATGCAGTATCTTCGCAGTCCACTACTCCTAACGAAGCCCAATGAAAGAGACCAGGTGATCATCTATTTAATTGCTACCATGGAAGCTGTAAGCTCTGTTGAGTATTGGACTTCTCTCTGTTGGATATGGATCTAAGCCTAAAGGGGGAGGGGAGAATAGGCTAATAAAAATTCTCGTGCAACCCACGAGCAATCACACACATATATATATATAGCATATGCAGAGTAAATAATAAGCAATAAAAGAGTACGCAGCAGATTTACCTTGGTTCAGTTGCACACACGACCTACGTCCATCCCCGAAAGCAAATACAAGATTAATAATGTTACTGGTACAACGTGTAGCTAGAGCACTGTGGGATCCTGTCAAAACAGAGTTAGGATCCATAAATGAAGTTTAGACTTACGCTTGCGTATGCGGCACGGTAGTCTCGGAACTTTGCCTTCGGATTCACCACGACGGATCGAGTCTTCTCACGAACGGAGTAAGGCTACTAAATCCACAATCTAAATCTCTACTTTTAGATTAAGAACTTGGATAAAGAGAGAGGAAGGATTTCGGCAGAGCTTCGCTAGAATGAAATGCATACAAGAATGCCATGCAAAAGTGTAAGGAAATGGCTAACCCTTGGGTCTTATTTATAGCCCCTAAGGTAGTTATTTTAGGAGTAATTGTTCCTTTGGAACAATTTAACTAAGGTGTACCATCATACATGGCACATTATAAGCTTAAGTTGTACCATATGCATGGTACAAGATAAGCTTAAGATATTACCCCTTTATTAGCCATATGTCGCATGCACTTATGCACATATAATGCGACTTTCCCATCAATCTAGAGATTCTCTCTACAAGGGAACATATTCCCTTTGTACACGACTTCGTGTACGCGACGTTCGAGGTCCGTATTCCCTCGTACATCCCCTACAAGGGTGTACTAACGTCTTCCATATCCAACATCTCCCACTCACACTTGAGGGGATTGTAAGAGAACGTCTTTCTCTTAGTTCTTTCATCTATCATACCGAGAAATAGACCGTGCGACCGTCATGCGCGTAGAGTCTGTTGTTGTGCACTTGTTAGAGATACACAACGACCTCGAAGGTGCAAAGTTGAGTAGTTCAACGCATGCTTTACCCTAGATTATTTCTTCCAATTTCTTATACTTTATATTCAACAATTGAATCCCATCTGGATCACAATTGGCTGGCCAGCTTTGAATCATTAAAGTCCAAATGTGAATATGAAATCAATCTTCCTCTTCTTGCGAACCTTCTGATCTTGACTTGATTCGCTTTTCTAACGTGCCCCGCCGAGCCGAATTATCATAGCCCATAAGTAACACGCTAAGATAGCGATCATCTCGTCAAATCTAAAGGAACCAATTGGAGTCCTTGAGGGTAAGAGTTAAGACCCGTATGGCCTTTGAGTCTCACATAATAGCAAACACTATTGCTACTAACTCAGTGGTCGAAATGCATACGTGGTATGAACACGTATTACAACATCACTCCTTTCCCAGGGAGAGTATGTCTTAATGATGTTGTACGGATGAAAAGATCAGACACCAAAGTGTCTATCTTTTTGAGTCCCCTTACTACTCGTGAAATATTCACGGACTCTCATCCTGCATAAGACAGATAGGATTTAAAAAATCCTATGAGATCTCTTTCAAATATCCTTGTGATATAGATCTCAGATCTTTTGTAAGCATCCATATGATGCAGATCTTTCATTCGACTATCTTGTTTAAGTCACGACTCTAAATCATTTGTCTAATAATTTTGACTTTAAACTAGTCTCATCTCTATCTTATCCATATGATAAGATAAGGCGGTTGCTCATATGAGAGAGCCAACCTTAATCTGTCCGACATACACACAATAAAATAGCTGAGACTTAAACACAAATGTATATAAAATCATTTGTAAGAAACTTGTATGCAAATTAAACTTTGATCTTCTATAGACATAGGAAATATTACATGATACAGCTCAGCACCTACGCATTCCCATAGATGATAAGTGTTTGAAAAACACATCTCTGGGGATCGCCTTAGTAAGGGGATCCGCTATCATCTCATGCGTGGATATGTATCCTATGTCTACTTCCTTCCGTTTGTCATATTCCTTCGCAAACTTGAATCGAATATCAATGTGTTTGGTCTTACAATGAAATTTAGGATCTTTGACATAGTCAATCGAAGCTTGACTATCACTGTATATAGGAACAGTGCTCGAGTCAGTGGCGTCCGTTAGCCTGTCTAAGAATTTCCTAAGCCAAACAGCTTCTTGGACCGCCATTCTGAATGCTACAAATTCGGCTTCCATGGTTGATAGGGCGATGCAGGTTTGCTTCTTGCTGCTCCAGGATATTGCACCATTCCCGAGAAAGTAAACAAAGCCTGAGGTAGATCTTCGCTCGTCGAGATCACCCGCCCAATCAACATCGGTATAGCCTTCGAGTCTCAAGGCATTGCCTTGATAGCATAACGCATAGTCCGCAGTCCCTTTGAGGTATCTTAATATCCTCTTCACCGCTTTCCAGTGTGCCTGTCCTAGGTTGGATTGGTAACGGCTTACCAAACCAACAGCATAGCAAATGTCTGGTCTGGTACACATCATGGCGTACATCAGACTACCGACAGCACTGGAGTATGGAACCTTTTCCATAGCTTTCTTTTCTTTTGGATCTTTGGGACACATTTCCAAACATAGACCCTCGCCTTTGCTTATTGGAGTATCAATTGGCTTGCAGTCCTGCATATTAAACCGTTCTAAAACTTTCTTTATATATGTCTCTTGAGAGAGAGAAAGAAGTTTCTTGGAACGATTTCTTGAGATCTTAACCCCAAGGATATATGCAGCTTCACCCATGTCTTTCATCTCAAAGACGGATGAAAGCCAAGCTTTGATATCCATGATAAGACGCTTATCATTTCCGGCTATAAGTATGTCATCTACATAAAGAGACATAATTACATACTTGTTTTTAATCCTCTTAATATATACGCAGTTGTCTTCGTCGAGCATGGAGAAACCATACGACAAAACAACTTCTTGAAAGCGCATATACCACTGCCTTGAGGATTGTTTAAGACCATATATGGATTTACGAAGTTTACAAACCTTATGTTTGTTTTCTTCTTGTACGAACCCGTTTGGTTGTTCCATGTAGATCTCCTCATCTAGTTCTCCGTTAAGAAAAGCAGTCTTTACATCCATCTGATGTAACTCGAGGTCCAAACAAGCCACCATTGCAAGAATTAAGCGAATGGAGGTAAAACGCACGACAGGAGAGAAAGTCTCTTCGTAGTCTATTCCTTCCTGTTGCGTGAAACCTTTCGCAACAAGGCGAGCTTTATATTTCTCGATGGAGCCATCAGCCTTATGCTTGATTTTGAGAACCCACTTGTTCCCAATGGCTCTACGTCCCTTAGGTAAATCAACCAAGTCCCAGACTTGGTTTGTTTTCATGGATTGAAGTTCTTCTTCCATTGCCGCTATCCATTTATCTTTAGCAGGGCATGTGACGGCCTGTTTGAAATTTGCAGGTTCGTCATCATCTTGTTGTAATGTCATGAATGTTTGAGGAAATTCATCCTCAAATCTCAGAGGTGTTAGCCTCGTTCGATTACTACGGCTTGCTTGAGTTTGATCACTCCCACTTGGAATGACATCACTCCCACTTGGAATAATATCACTCCCACTCGGAATAGGATTGGTATCGTTCGTATCATCCATTGGTGAAGTTTGAAACGTATTTTCTTCTTCACCAAGAATTCTCCCACTCGAACGTTCCGATCCTTCTTGATCCCAAGTCTCAAACAAGGATAAGTCTTGACTTATCTCACCCTGTCTTGGAAACTCGTTTTCCAAGAAGACAACATCCCTCGATTCGAATTCTATTAGACCCCCATTGTCCTCTTGACCGACGAAAACATATCCTTTGGAGTTTTCAGCGTATCGGATGAAGATACACTTCCTCCCACGTGGCCCAAGTTTGCCATATTTGTGAGAGGATAAATGTGCGTAAGAGGCACAACCCCAAGGTTTTAGAATGCTTAAGTCTGGAGTTCTATTGTTCCACAACTCATAAGGAGTAGAACTTACCGACTTCGAGGGTACACGGTTTAAGATGAATGCTGCCATCAATAATGCATCACCCCAAAAGTTGATGGGAAAATTTGCCTGAGACATCATTGATCGGACCATTTCCATCAATGTCCTATTTCTTCTTTCCGTAACACCGTTTTGTTGCGGAGTATAAGGCATAGTTATTTGATGAACTATGCCTTTTTCATCACAGAGTTCCTTAAAACTCGTTGATTGATATTCTCCACCCCGATTGGTTCGCAAGACCTTTATCTTGTGATCTAGTTGATTTTCCACTAAACTCATATAGTTTTTGAAGCAAGATAAAGCTTCATGTTTGTGGGAAATCAAATAAATATGACCGAAACAGGTGAAGTCATCAATGAATGTGATGAAATAGGACTTCCCGCGTCTTGTCTTAACATTCATTGGACCGCAAATGTCCGAATGGATAAGCTGTAATGGAACTTCGGCCCTTGTGCCAGTTCCAAACGGCTTGCGACAAGTTTTCCCTACAAGACAATGTTCGCAAGTTGACATTTCAATTTTTGAAACATTAGATAGCAAGCCACTTTTGGCAAGTCTATCCATTCTAGTTGGTCCAAAATGACCAAGTCTTGCATGCCAACAAATGCTCTCAGATTCAGAGTTAGAAGCATTTGTCAAATGGAAACTTTCATTAATAGGAGAAGAATCATCATACATTGTGTTTAAAACAATTAATCCATTACAAACATTACCCGACCCAATTAAAGAACTATTACAAACAAGGTCAACCTTTTGTTTATAGAACCTCCATTCATAATCTAAAGACATTAACATTACCACGGATACGATATTCCTTCTAATATCTGGAGCAAAGAGGACGTCGTGCAATAATAAAGTCCGGCCGTTGTCGAGAACTAGCTTGCATGTTCCGACGCCTTTGACTTCAACATGAGTGTTGTTGCCGACGTATATCCACTTTGTTCCTTGAGTTATCTTTCGATACTCTATGAAGAACCTTCTGTCCTTCGCTACGTGGTCTGTGGCCCCTGAATCAATCAAACAAAAATAGTTAGATTCAGCAAGAAACAAGGAACTAGAAACACATATGTAACTAGCACTACAAGTTACCTTATCACTTCCATCCGTACACGTACGGGCGAAGTGACCGTACTTGTTGCACTTAAAGCACTTGATCTTCTTCAAGTTTTTCTTCTTTGAGTGCACATTCTTTTGCCACTTTTTGTTCTTAGTCTTCTTTGAGGTTTCCAGTTCTTGCTTTCGTTCGTTCTTAAACCTTAAGCGTTTATTCTTCCGCTTATTTCCTCCATGTGAGGAACTAGCGGCCATGTGCACTTCTGCACTAGGTTTTGCGGCTTGAATCCGCTCTTCCTCGAGTTCGAGGTGTTTTGATACATCGCTTAAAGTTTTAATGCACTCATTATGAGTGAGGTGCATTTTCATGTTATTCCAGCTATCTGGGAGTGAACGAATGACTGCTTGGATCTGCTGTTCGTCAGACAGCGTAAGACCCGCATCCTTCAATTCACCTATGAGATTCGCCATGTGGCGGAGATGCTTTTTCATAGAATGATCTCGCCGCATCTTGTACGAATCAAATTGAATATTTAAGGAGCGGAGTTTGGTAACCGAAGTTCCACCAAACTTTATTTCTAGCTCAGACCATATGTCTTTGGCTAGGTCGAATTCCCGAAATAGACGCATTATGTCATTGTCCATTGCGGACAGTAACGTAATACGTGCTATTTTGTTCTTTCGAGTCCAAGTCTCATAAGCTTCACGGTCCTTCTTGTGTTGGGCCGTATTGCCCAACTCAGGTTCTTCCATTACGTTTTGGAGTGTTTCAAGCACATCTTGCTCCTCCAAAACATATTGGATGTTTATTGACCAAAGTTTATAATTGTCGCCATTGAGCTTTTCACCTTTGTTAAGCTCTGCGACAATGTTCTTAGAAGCGGTAGACATATTCGAATCAAAAAACTGCAAAGAAAATGAAAAACACGATCAAAATTCTATGCATAAAGTTTCGATTCTTTAAACACTTGATAAGTTACTTGGATGCGCTGAAATGTTACTCTAGAATCGAGAAGTTCACTATGTTCCCAACTACCATCTAGAAGTAACTTTCAAAGTATCCCTCTTACTTATCTCAAGTAAAAAGAAATCAGAAATGATACCCGTATGGTACAAGCAGCGGAAAAATATTTTTGAAAAACATATCTTTCAAAATGGAATAGGTGAGAGTTTGCGCAAAGAATTTTAGCGCAACAATTGCCAAGCCACGAGACCTGTTCTACACACCCATGGGTTAGATGACCATGGCCGGATCGTGGTAGGACTTGGAATTCTAAATTGCGCTATCCCGATTTAAGGACGGGACATAACCTATTTGAAAACATCTTTGTCAAAAAATTTGAAATACATTGGCTAATCTCCGTAGAGTAGAGCACAACGTCATAAGTACATTGGCTAATCTCCGTAGAGTAGAGCACAATGACATGGCTAATCTCGCATGAAGTAGAGCATTACGGCTAATCTTCAAGGAGTAGAGCACTACGGCTAATCTCGCATGAAGTAGAGCATTACGGCTAATCTTCAAGGAGTAGAGCCTTTAGACACCCCGTATGGGCTAATCGGCACGTTCATATTCGACCAAAGCCTTTTCGCCGAATTGGTCAACCAAAACACCCAAATTGGTCGACCAATGCTAATGGTCTGAAATTTCTCCTGGCCAGGGCCTCTGCCCTGGCCAAGGGTGGCCAAGGGCCAGCTAGGGCCGGCCAGGCCCTGGCCGAGGCCAGGGCGCCGGCCCTGGCCTCTGCCAGGGCCGACAGGCTGGCAGGCCGGCCATGGCCACTGCCAGGGCCAGCCAGGCCCTGGTAGTGGCCAGGGCGCCGGCCCTGGCCACTGCCAGGCCGGGCAGGCCGGCCCTGGCCACTGGCCTTGGCCACGGCCAGGGCCCCCTGGCCGTGGCCGAGGCCGGCCATTGCCGGCCTGGCCTTGTCCGGCCACTGCCGGCCTGGCCATGGCCGGTGATGGCCAAGGCCATTTTGGCATTGGCCGGCCATGGCCCCTTTGGCCATGGCCGGCCACCCCCTTTGAATGGGGTTGCCGCACACCCCACCGGAGGGGTGGCTGTGGTGGTTATTGGCCGTAGCCAACCCCCTCCGCATGGGGAGGGGGGTGCATGGCCTTCATAGCCCATTTGGCCATGGCGCACATGCACTAAAATTCATCTTCTCCGATGGAGATAACTACCATCATCTTCCTCGATGAAGCACCCGTTCGTGGATGAAGCACCCGTTCGTCGAGAAAGTAGTTATTTTCTAATGGCCGTGTGCCAAAAATGAAAAATAACATACTACATGAACGGTTGGTTCTTCCCGTCACGGAGAGTTCCTGTCATATCCTTAATGACAGAAGACCCTAACGTGAAAAGAACAACCGCTGTGTTCTCTCCGTCACGAAGCGTTCCTACCATATCCGTAATGGTAGGATACCCATTCGTGAAAAAGACAACGACTCGTTCATAGTTTCGACGGGGCGGCGGTTTTACCGGGGCGAACCCTTATGGATCTGATACCAATGTGGGATCCTGTCAAAAAAGAGTTAGGATCGATAAATGAAGTTTAGACTTACGCTTGCGTATGCGGCACGGTAGTCTCGGAACTTTGCCTTCGGATTCGCCACGACGGATCGAGTCTTCTCACGAACGGAGTAAGGCTACTAAATCCACAATCTAAATCTCTACTTTTAGATTAAGAACTTGGATAAAGAGAGAGGAAGGATTTCGGCAGAGCTTCGTTAGAATGAAATGCATGCAAGAATGCCATGCAAAAGTGTAAGGAACTGGCTAACCCTTGGGTCTTATTTATAGCCCCCAAGGTAGTTATTTTTGGAGTAATTGTTCCTTTGGAACAATTTAACTAAGGTGTACCATCATACATGGCACATTATAAGCTTAAGTTGTACCATATGCATGGTACAAGATAAGCTTAAGATATTACCCCTTTATTAGCCATATGTCGCATACACTTATGCACATATAATGCGACTTTCCCATCAATCTAGAGATCCTCTCCGCAAGGGAACATATTCCCTTTGTACACGACTTCGTGTACGCGACGTTCGAGGTCCGTATTCCCTCGTACATCCCCTACAAGGGTGTACTAACGTCTTCCATATCCAACAAGCACCCACTCTACACTCACCTGGCTCTCATACCTGCACTCCACCGGTGCGAAACAAAACTAATCCTAGTATAAGCTCTCACTTGACTAGTCCCAACTAGCCAAGTCCCTTTTGTCTAGCATCTACTAGACAAGACCCCAAAGTGTCACAAGTATGGTAAAATTTCTCCTACAGAGATCTATACACTAATACACAACGATAAATAAATAGAGTTTAGAATAGATCAGTGATGGTGTAGTCGTCTCTGTCGATCAGCTTAGGCCAGACTAAGTCTGACAGGATGTAGTTGGCTGTCTCACATTATGGCTCTCCCAAGATGTTGTGGCCTCCTTCTTTGGCTTTGAAGCTTGCGTCGATGGATGAAGAGACCCCTGAAAGTTGCAGCCTTCAGAGAGATCCCTCTTTGGTGTGTTGTGCAATTTATGATGACTACTCTAGTGTGTTGCATAATATATGATGGACTTCCCCTTTCTATAAATTGTGCACTTGATGAAGTTGCCCCCTCGAACTTGTGTGCTTGTGCAATGAATGGAGAGCTTGTAACTTACGACCTATGGAGATCTCTTGGTGATGTTGCGACCTTGGAGCTTTGCTATGGAGTTTGGCAATAGAGCATGTTGCGCAAGTAGCTATGGCAATGGAGGTGATGGCTTAAAGCTTGAGCAATGGAGATGAATTTTTGGCCTTGGTTGCTTGGAGCTTGATGATAGGCAATGGAGAGGATACTTGCGGCCAAGGAGAGGCTAAAGGAGCTTTACGTAAGGATGAGGATGCTTGGAAATATTACGGCCTTGGCAAGGATCTTTGGCAATGAGCTTTGGCAAGGAGAAGATGGCTACTAGGTTGCGCAAGGGGAGGATGAGGCAATGCTATTGTTGCACAATATAGGCTCTCATGGACATGAAAAGTTACGGCCTTGCCCTTCCTTTGTGTTGGCCAAATTTCTTTGGTTGCCCTCTCTCTCAAAATACCTCTCTTTGAATATGAGTTTATATAGGAGAGGATGAGATCAATTAGAATCAATTAGAATCCCATAATTGATGGAGATTGGAAGGAATCCTAACTTGAATAGGATTTGAATGAATCACCATGGGTATGGAGTTTGAATATGGAAGGCTATAGGATTTGAATTTGAATGGCTATAGGATTAGAATTGGATTTCATTTAATCACCATTGATTTGCATGTGATTTTCCATATCTCTCCATCTTTGACCAAGTCTTCAATTTGCATGCTTTAAGATTTGATTCATGCACCAATTGATTTGAATCAATTCAAATAGGGATTTGAATTGATTTCCTCCTTATCTCCCCATCTTTGACTTAGCCCAATATTTGTAGCCATTATCTCCATCTTTGACTTAGTCCACTTTGGAGAATTTACTAGCTTGCCACTCCTGAAAACACTTAGCACACACATTAGAAAGTTCACACACGTTTGTTATTATCAAACAAGAAGTCCTAGATCATTGCATCCAATAATCTCGCCCTTTTGATGATGACAAACCAATACAAGATTTGCGTTAATGATCCAAATAATCTCATCGTGACATGTTTGTGTGAAGTGTGAAGGAGGAAGTATGCAACAATATCAATAATATATCAATGGTGTTCAAGCATACAAGCATGCAACAATATGACAATGATAAGCATGCTCCTCCAATATTCATGCTCCCCTTAAACATACATATATTCACATATTCATTATGCGCATGCATTCATTCATTATTCATCAATGCTCCCCCTTAAACCGACCAATATTCATATATTCAACATGTAAGCATTAATGCACACACCAAATCCATACCAAATCTTTCAATATTTTCCCCCTTTTGTTACAATCAAAAGTGTATAAACGAAGTCAAATTTCATACCACATGCAAACTAAACAGTATTATAACTTACCACTAGAACTTGCATGTAGACATTCATAGAATAAGCACATCAAATTCAATGAGAATTATAACATAGACTTCAACACCTTCGTGTAAGTGTGATGATTAAACATTGAAGTACATGAGAAGAAGCTTTTAAGAAATTCAACAAAAACCAATCCACATTTTCCATTAAACATGAAATCATCTAGGATTGAATTTTCCCATCTCATTAAAAATGAGTTCAAGTTACCACACCCAAAAACATAGCCTATAAGGACTCTTAGATGTGGGGGTGGCATTGCTTGACGAGTATAACACCAACGCTAAAGATTACCCGTAAAGGATATGTTCGATACTCGTGGGTAGTGTTGTTGCCAAAGATTGTATCCATTTTTCATACGGAGCTATTTTCATTCTTTTTAAAAAATTTCATATTCAATTCTTTTGTGCTCAATTTTTATCCATGGCAAGTCACACCATATCCCTTAGATTTTCAGTTATTTTTCATCCTATATTCACTTTCCAATATTTCATAAAAAGATGTCTCCAAATGTACAACAAAATTTAATACTCGTGGAAGTGAAAGTGTAGGTGTAGAAATCATATTATTCAAATCATTGAACTTGTCATGGCTATTTAGAAAATCAAACATGCATATGTAGCCATAATGCATCAATTTCTACATGGATATGAGTATCATTCATTCATATCACTTAAATGATTCAAAAAAAGATGTACATTAAGCACCATTTTTTTTTGCTTTTTGTCTTTTCCCATTTTTTTTATCTTTTTTAAAGAACTAAACAAGCTAGAAAGCAAACAAATTAGCACACAAAATGAAAATAAAAAAATCAAGCATGCAAAAACTATGAAGGTATGCATTATGTTCAAAGAGGAAAAATCATACCTTCGCAGTGTAGTATGGCTAAGGAACCAAATAATGAGACGTTCAATCCCTAGTTTCTCACCATCTTCATCTTACCTACATGTTAGATGTTATGTGTGACCTTGGAATCTAACAATGTCCACTCACGTTAGTCATCAAATTTTTAGGAACCCATATTTGCTTGAACTTAATGTTCTTGTTCCTATATTTGCAATAATAAGAGGTATTACCAATGCAACCACATGTAAATCACTTTGCATGAATATTTTCTACTTTTGTTGTTTCAATGTGAACTTTTCTATAATTAGGCTTTTCAGCATATTTCAAACCATATCCAAGTCCACGTCTATTATTGCCATAAAATTGATTTTCAAGAATAATATCCAACAAATGTTTTCCAATAGAAAATTTGTTTAATGACAATTCTAGACTTGTGACTTCGGATTTCAATAAAGCATTCTCATTCACAAGCAAAGTGCATTTACTAATACAAGCTTTCTTATTGTCCTCTTCATTCTTTTTCACAATTTCAGCTTTCTTCTCAAAATCATCCATATTTTCTTTAAGCTCCTTTTACCATGCACATTTTTGCATTAAGCTCTCAAACCACATATTCAGTTTCTGTTTCTATCTTAATCTAATTTTGTTTATACATGCTAATTTCTTTTTACAAGGTATGACAAATTAGACATTCAGCCTTTTCATGCAACCTAGATTTTTCCTTTTTCAGTTGGTTTAAGGTAGAATCACATGCAACAAGATTTTCTTTCAGTTCATTTATTTCATTAAACATGTCGCAATTTCCTTGTTGTAGTTCACCATTAGAATTTCTAAACTTTTCTAATGTGGATTCTTGTTTCTATGTGGTAGTTTCTAGGTTGTTGATTCAGGGTGAATATTTCATATTTAACACCCCATTTAGCCTTATTTTGTGCTTATATGATGCTTAATTGGTCTCTAATACGTTCGTATTTTGTATATCGTCATTTATTAGAGAAATCACTTGATTTAAGCACAAAACAACAATAAACTGAGTATTTCTGCCTTTTTATATTTTTCATGGCTAGATCTCGATCTCATGATTCCAATAACTATTTATTTGTATTTTTCTGAATCTGTGCTAATTACTATGAATTTTTGAATGCAGAATTCTATTTAAATGGAGAAGTAAGGAAGAAATACGGCGAAAATACGCGTATAAACTAATCGGGCGGGCCACGTGGCGGCATCGCATCTGCACACCGCCGATCCGACGACAGCCGCTGATCCAACGACGCGGCGTAATGTGCAACATTTGATTTCGATCGAACGAATGAGAACGAAGCGGATCTGATCGAAGAGCGGGCGACTTTATGATCGTTCGATCGCGATCGAACGGCAGAGAGCAACCCAAAGGATCGAAAGCAAAAGACGGGCGACGTGGAGCTTTTTGAGCCAGGGGATTACGATCCAACAGTCCGTAAACGATCAAATTTCAGTGAAGAGCGGGCGAATTAAGGGGTGACGTGGCCGCTTCCAGACCAGCGATGCTAATCCAACGGCAGAAATGAAAATCCGAGACGTATTCAAATTCGGCAGCGAAGTGGGCGCATGCCCAATAAGCGTGGACACATGGCAACTTCTCAGAAGATCCCGCATGGATCCAATGGATGAAAATTGAGGCAGTCTATAGGTTTGTATTTTTAGCTGGTTTCGAACCCGTTAAGCCTCTTAAACCCACACTGCATCTATATAAGCGTATTTGAGAGTTTTTGTTGCGTATTCTGGCGTATTGGAGACTCTAGGAGCCAAATTTCACCATGAAATTTGGAGGCCTTGGGGACAGAGACTAGTTCTATCATTTGAAGGAGATTTGGGGCTATTTGGAGAGAATTGGTGACATTTTTTCTATCTTTAGCCTTGTATTTTGCGTATTAGGCTTGTATTTGAAGTATTATTCATGTATTTTGGGGTTTAAATGATGTATTTGTCTATGGATACTGATTATATTCTCTCCATGTGTGGTTAATCTTCATATGTGTTGGTGTGATGTAGTTAGGGTGTCGTAATCATTGATTTTGATATCTTTTCGCCCTATTTGCATTGTATAATCGCGTATTTTGCTAGTTTCTACACGTATTGTTCAAGTATTATCGTTGTTGGTGAACTTGGATCAAATATGATCTCTGGACTTATTCGTGACGTGACCCTTGCGGGCATATAAGCTTATTTTCTTCATGAAACTAGTATTTTACTCGATATTTAAGGCACTTTTCGGTGTTCGTTTATCGTTATATTTTCTGACGTTCTCGTGCCCTAACCGGACGAAACATTGAGTCATAGAAAAGATATTAATAATCATTGATTGCACACACCCTAACGAAATCACTACCAACGCATACTCTCCATATTAATACCCCATATTGAATTCACCGTAATTATCGTAGGATTTTCTTTTGTTAAAACTATCGATACCATATCTTTAGGTGGTTGGTTATTATCGTTTTAGTACTCTTTACAAACTGAAGTTCGTGATTTTGCATGTCAGTTGTCCCGTGGATTCGATACCTGGACTCACCAGGAATATTACTTGTTCGATCTCCTGCACTTGGGAGTACCGCTCACACATTTTGAGACGAGTCAGTTGTCAATTTCATCTTGCATATCATTAATAGTACATTGTTGCCTTTCAATTTTAGCTTGCATTTCTTTACAAAGATTCAGAAGATCAGATCTTTTAGTGCAATATTTTACATCATCGTGTTTTCCCATCAAGCAGAGGGAGGTGTGAGCAGTCTCTTCAATCTCATCTTTGCTATTGTCATCCCACGTTAGTGCTAAAGCTTTTCCTTTCTTCTCTTGTGGGCAAGGCTTCATATAGTGTCCCTGCCTATGGCATTTAAAACAAGTAACATAATCAGTAGCAGTCTGCTCAGAAGGTTTTAGCAGAATTAGAGTTATTAGAACGATTAAACATGGGTGCCATTTCTGCTCTCCCTTGCTTGGTCTTGATGTACTTTCTGAAATTTCTAACCATTAATGCTAGTTCCTTATCATCATCGTCACCATCTTCGCTAGATTGAAGAGCTAGTGGTTTTGGTTCCTCTGCCTCTGGTTTCTCTTTAGCCTCTGTACTCTACAGCTCAAGCACGTGTGACATCAAATTGCCTATCAAGTCCTCCACTGAGTCCACTCTCATCTGTGATAGATCTTTAGCTTCTTGAATGGCAGTTACTTTGGGACAGAACAAGCTTGGCAGTGCCCTCAAGATTTTCCTCACCTGTTCAAGACTAGAGTATGGCTTACCAAGGGAGCTAGACTTGTAGATGATGTCCGTGAACCTCGCAAACATCTCTGAGATGGATTCTGATGGAAGCATGCGAAAGCTCCTATACTCTGTGCTCAGCAACACAAGTCTAGACTCCTTTACCAATGATGTTCCCTCACGTATCACCTCCAGTGTATGCCATATTTTCTGCGTAGTTTGACAATGTGAGATACGATTAAATTCAGATTTATCAAAAAAGCATATAAGCTCATTCACAGCTTTACCATTCAAAGAATATAATCTCCAGTCAGCATCATCTCACTTGTCTTCAAGTTTAAGTATTTCAGTATTTTCAATTTTAATAACAGGTAGATTATATCCTTTTCCAACAATATTCCAGACTTTGTAATCAACAAATACTAAGTAGATTTTCATCCTAGATTTCCAATAAGCATAATCCACACCATTTAATTTAGGGGGCGTGATATGAATTGACCTTCAGCAAAAGCAGAATCAATATAATTCATGGTCAATCTAGCCTAGATCCTCTAAACTGGCTCTGATACCACTTGTTGGATCTGGATCTAAGCCTAAGGGGTGTGAATAGGCTAATAAAAATTCTCGTGCAACCCACGAGAAATCACAGGTAGATATAGCAGATGCAGAGTAAATAATAAGCAATCACAGAGTATGCAACAGATTTACCCTGATTTGGTCGCACCCAGGACCTACATCCAGCCCCGAAAGCAAATACTAGATTAATAATGTTACTGGTACAACCTGTAGTTAGAGCACCCACTCTGCACTCACCTATCTCTCAGTACATGCACTCCACCGGTGCGAAACAAAATTAATCATAGTATAAGCTCTCACTTAACTAGTCCCAACTAGCGAAGTCCCTTTTGTCTAGCACCCACTAGACAAGACCCCAAAAGTGTCACAAGTACGGTAAAATTTCCCACACAGAGATCTATACAGTAATACACAAAGATACAAAAATAGAGTTTATAATAGCTCAGTGATGGTGTAGTCGTCTCTGTCGATCAACTTAGGCCAGACCAAGTCTGACAGGATGTAGTCGTTTGTCTCACGTCGTGGCTCTCTGAAGATAATGTGGCCTCCTTCTTTGGCTCGAAGCTTGCGTCGATGGAGGAAGAGACCCCTGAAAGTTGCGGCCTTGAGAGAGATCCCTCCTTGGTATGTTGCACAATTTGTGATGACTCCTCTAGTGTGTTGCGCAATGTATGATGGACTTCCCCTTTCTATAACTTGTGCACTTCATGAAGTTGCCCCCTCGAACTTAAGGCCTTGTGCAATGGATGTAGAGCTTGTAACTTGCGGCCTATGGAGATCTCTTGGGGATGTTGCGGCCTTGGAGATTTGCTATGGAGTTCGGTAATAGAGTATGTTGTGCAAGGGGCTATGGCAATAGAGGTGATGGCTTAAAGCTTGAGTAATGGATATGAATCTTTGGCCTTGGTTGCTTGGAGCTTGATGATAGGCAACAGAGAGGATGCTTGCAGCCAAGGAGAGGCTAAAGGAGCTTTGTGCAAGGATGAGGATGCTTGGAAATATTGTGGCTTTGGCAAGGATATTTGGTAATGAGATTTGGCAAGGAGAAGATGGCTACTAGGTTGCGCAAGGGGAGGATGAGGCAATGCTATTGTTGCGCATTATAGGCTCTCATGGACATGAAAAGTTGCAGCCTTTCCCTTCCTTTGTGTTGGCCGAATTTCTTTGGTTGCCATCTCTCTATCTCTCTCTCTCTCTCTCTCTCTCTCTCTCTCAAAATACCTCTCTTTGAATATGGGTTTATATAGTAGAGGATGGGATCAATTAGAATCAATTAGAATCCCATAATTGATGGAGATAGGAAGAAATCCTAACTTGAATAGGATTTGAATGAATCACCATGGATATGGAGTATGAATATGGATGGCTATAGGATTTGAATTTGAATAGCTATAGGATTAGAATTGGAGCTCATTTAATCCCCACTGATTTGCATGCAATTATTCTCCATATCTCTACATCTTTGACCAAGTCTTCAATTTGCATGGCTTTCGGATTTGATTCATGCACCAATTGATTTGAATCAATTCAAATATGAATATGAATTTATTTCCTCCTTATCTCCCCATCTTTGACTTAGTCCAATATTTGTAGTCATTATCTCCATCTTTTACTTAGTCCACTTTAGAGAATTTACGAGCGTGCCACTCCTGAAAACACTTAGCACACACATTAGAAAGTTCACACACGTTTGTTATCATCAAACAAGAAGTCCTAGATTGTTGCATCCAATACTCCTTATTTGTTTTTGATGACGAGCAAACATAAATACTTGTGTCTAATCCCCTACTTGCAGTTAATCCATTGCCTACGCATTTCATGAAGATCAATTAGCAATAGATGTCATTCAAGGATCAATCAAAGCTCGTAAAGTGGATTGGATGATCAAAGATGAAGATATAAGATTCAAGAAGACTTCAAGATCATTCAATAGAAAGAAGAGAGCAAAAAACAAATGTAATCTTTTTAATCTCTTCTTCTTTCTTATTAGAATTTGGCTTAGAAGTAGAATTATGTTGGAGCACACACACATCTTCCATTCTATCTTAGAAAAGAATTAGAACTCATTTCCTAGGCATCCAATTCTTAATTCTCAAGAATGTACATTTTGGAGTTTTAACAGGCGACGGCTGAACGATTTACAGGCGCCTGTCTAGGTTTGTGAGAGTGGGTTTGCTTGATCCCAAGTTGTGGGAGTCAATGACATCGATTGTTGTTCGAGTACACTTGTAGGGTTGCTACAAGTGGGTTTAAAGGAAACCTCAAGTTAGGGTTCTAACTTGAGTATCCAGAGGTATTCGAGTAGAAGGGACGCAGTGTTGGATCTGGATCTAAGCCTAGAGGGGGGAGGGGGTTAATAGGCTTATTAAAATATTCGTGCAGCCCACACGAAATCTCAGGCAGTTATAGCATAATCAATCAGACACAGAGTATAGTACAACAGTCACAGCATGAACATGCGATATACCCTGGTTCGGTTGTCCTAACGACCTACGTCCAGCCCCAAAAGCAATACTAGATTATTTAAGTTAACGGGTGCAACCTGTAGCTAGAGTGCCAACTCTACACTCACCTGGCTCTCAGTACCTGCACTCACCAAAGTGCCCAAACAATAATAATCCTAGTAAAGCTCTCTCGTGGCTAGTCCCAACTAGCCAAGTCTCCAAACAAATAATAAAATAGTTCTACAAAGATCACAACGCCACAATCAAAAATAAAATAAAGTTTAGAGTTTAGAATCGCTCAGTTGTGACAGCGTTGATGTCTCTGTCGTTCAGCACATGGTCATAAGCAGTCTGATGTGAAGTAGTTGTCTCTGAAGTCAAGTCAGTCCTCCTTGGTTGGTGATTGAAAGTTACGGCCCTTGGGGATTTTGCAATGGAAGCGCACAACTGCTCTTAGATGTTGACAATGGAGAGTTTGCGGTTGGCCCCTTTTGATTGAAAAAGAAACCAGAATTGATAGCAGCTCTTTGGGAATTTGTATGGAGAAGAAGCAATGCGCCCCTCAGACGTTCTTACGGCTGCCTTCTACTCTTGATACTGTGGCTGCCCCCTTGCTTTATTTTGTGCGACTGCCTCCCTCCAGATTTTTTGTTTGTGAAGCTCTTGATGATTGGCTTTTTTTAAAAAAGAAGAGCTCCTGGAATTTTCGGCAGCTTTTTTGGTAGGCTCTTGGAGATTTCGAAACAAGCATGCGGCCTTTTCAGGATTGAAGATTGCAGGTGTCTCCAAAATATTTTTGCGGCTACTATGTAACAATTTTCTTGGCTGATTGATTAGGTTTTCGGCCAATAGGAGGATTGCATCAGCTTTTTGCTCTTGGTGTTTTCGTGAGATAGGCTATAGAGTTATTTTTTGTGCCAGCCTTCCTATTTCTTCATAGGATGCGTGACTTATTTAAGATGGGCTCTAGGGTTTTGTACGGCCATAGGGATCCAATGGCTAGAAAGAATTCAGCTAGCGGTGCCCCAATGGCTAAGGATGAGTGTAGCAATAGGAATCCTATGGCAAGGGTGATTTGTAATGATATGACTCAATCAAAGAGGAATCATATTGCTCCCTTAACCCTCTTGCACTTGACTTGGTCCAAATAGATAAGTTGTAGCGATTAATCTCCATCACATTGACCAATTTTCTCCACGAGTTAATACTCGTTAAAAAAATTCTTGAAACACTTAGCACACACGTTAAAAACGTTCACACATGTTTGTTATCATCAAACACAAAGTTCATAGATCGTTGCTACCAACAATCTCCCCCTTTTGATGATGACAAACTAAGTATAAGATTTGCACAACAAAGTTCTAAATAGTGTGTGTGAAAGTGTGACGATAGAGGGTGACATGCAATGATATATAATGATGTGCAAACAATGATGTGCAAAGTTAACAATATGCATGCTTCCCCTATCTTTGTGCTTCCCCTATATTCATTAATGCTCCCCCTTAATCAAACAATCATATTTTCACAAGCATTACAAAGGTAGTACCAAATGCCAAATACCAAATACCAACAATACCCACAATACCAAATCTTCCCAAAATTTTCTCCCCCTTTGTAATCATCAAAAGTTATAACACGAAGTCAAAAATCATATAACATGCAAAAAGAGAGTATTATTAACCATTACCAACAATTGCATGCATACAATCATAGAATAATCAAGTCAGAATCCAATGAAATTGAACAACTACGACTTCAACACCAACGTGTACGTGTGATGATTAAAATTGAAGCACATATGGAGAATCATTAAGAAAGCAACCAAAACCAATCCACATTTTCCATATAACGTTCTATCACCTAGGATTGATTTTTCCCATCTCATTAAAAATGAGTTCAAGGTACCACACCCCAAAACATAGCCTATAAGGACTCTTAGATGTGGGGGTGGCAATGCTTGAAGAGTAAATACACAAACGCTAAAGTTTACTCATAAAGCTTATGTTGGATACGCGTGGGTAATACCGTTTCCGAGGATTGTATCCATTTTTCATACGGAGTAATTAACCCCCCCTTTTTATACGTGTAGTATCATTTTTTAATGCTCAATTTTTATCCATGGCAAGGTATATCATATCCCTTAGATTTTTCAGTTAAGTTTTCCTTCTACATTCACTTTCTTTACTTCATAAATGATATCTCCAAATGTGCAACAATAATAATACATGTGGAAGTGAAATAATAGGTGTAAAAATCAAGTTATTTTCAGTCACTGAACATGCCATGAATATTTGTTGAGTATTGGTGTTTCATACCAATCTTATTTTGATGATGATCATAACATTATGTTGTCGCTAATGACTCTCATGTTTTAGTCTCTCAGTTTTATTTCAAGAATATCTTTCTTGGAGATTAATCACTTGGTGCAAGGATGGACATCAAGTGGAGAAGTGACGTCCCCCGGTTGTGAGCATGCAAGTGTGCAATAGGACAGGGGGATACCAGATTTAAAATATTTGTACTGCAAGCGCACGGTGTTGTAGTGTGGCTTGGGGGTCGAACACAGGGAGGCGTGGTTGTGCTTGCTTCTAAGAGGAACCAATTCACCCTAGGGGTGAGCTAGCCCGAATCGATAGATGGTTTGTCACAGAATGTAAATACGGAGGTTAAACAATATAAAGGGAAACCTAGGACTTCGGTTTTCACCCTATCTTGTGTTCTCACTATTACGACCGGCGGATAGGACACCGATCGGAATTAGGGTTTAATAGTGAGACGTTGCCTCTAAGAGTGATACCAGCGTCCTATGGGCCCGATATTCCGGTCGGTGCCCAGGATGATACGTCGGACTACCCGGGTTCGGTCAGTGGGTATTCCCATGTCCATTAACACTGACCGAGTCCTGGAGCACTAAGCTCGCAATGATAACTCCCAACATCTCATCCTGCTACTCCCGTGCGCTAGGATTCGATGTCTACGCTAAGGGCATGAGCTATGGCTAGGGAGTCAACCGCCAAGTTTATTCCCCCTTGGCCCAACGGTCAAAGGCGGTCTTTTTCCCACCGATGACAATAAAACACCCCGCGTAACCAATATATTCTTATTCCCTATCGATATCCTAGTCCTATGGACGCATTAAGGAGAACCCACAAAGGGGTTTCCACCAAAATCCCAGATTTGGGATCTACTCACACATTATAACTAAAAAGCAATCTAAATTAAAATAGACCGTTAAAATCATAATCAGGCAATTGAAATGAAGTGGTAGCAATGCAATTAAGATAATATCAAAGTTTCATAAAGATCAGAACACTTACAAATAACAACAAAATTCCAGCCGTCACAATAGGGAAAAAAGGCAGAAAAATACACAGCTCCAGTTTCCGGAAAACCTAGGCAGCTATTTATAGAAAACGACTTCACCCGATCGGTTGAAGTATCAACCGATCGGGTGAGCTGCTACGTTCTTTGGATGCGGTTTTCAGAGACTTCACCCGCTCACATGACCCGATCGGTTGACGCAAGCGGCTCGTCGTTTGGATCTTGCGGTCATCAGGTGAACCGATCGGTTGAGAATTCAACCGATCGGTTGGAAATACGCCCTAAAAGAACAGAAACTTGCGTCGAATTGGCACGGTCAGCGGACGTCGGGCGAGCTCTTTGGGTCATCTCTTGGAGGAATCGGCTACAGATGAACCGATCGGGTGAATATCACCCAATCGGTTGGAATTCAGCTCCAAATTCCTGAGAAGTCTGTTGGGATGAACCGTTCGCCGAACCGGTCGGTTGACCCTCACTTTGCTTTAGCTGATGTCCGGGTCGGATACGCGTGCATCACCCGATCGGTTGGCTGTGTCCAACCGATCAGGTGGGGGCTGAATGATCGAAATCTTGGTCGTTTGGCCCCCTGGATCACGCGTGACTCCTCACGTTGCTCCGGGGGCTTATGATATCTTCGTTATGTGTCCCCTATGCTGGAAATCTCCTGCAACCACACAAAAACACGGAGAAGTGAAAGAAAACTAGAAAACACGAGAAAAATGGAAATGTGAAGGCGGAAAAAAAAGAAAAACACAAAGAAGACGTGCATGAATATATAAAATATACACACTCGTCAAAATCCCCTAAGCTGAACCCTTCCTCGTCCTCGAGGAAGACGAGCGAGAGTAGGAGCTCGGAGGGAGAAAATAGAGAGAAAGAGAGAAAAAGAAGTCAAAATCCCAAATCGCCCGTCAGGGCCAACAAAATCAAAAATGCCACACCTAGCAAGCAAGCGACAAATCACAACACTAAACCAAAGAAGACGAGTCCAAACGAGTGTCGTGGGCCCACGCGGTGAAGCGCAAGTGAGTGTGGTCGTTTGTTAGCAGACGGTGTTACTATCTACAATGTGTAAAAGAGCTCCACATAACAAATCCAAGAAAAGACCCAAACATTGATTCGATTTGAAATAAGCTGTGAATAGATAGCTCAAGCATGCAATAGAACAGAGTAAGAATCAAATTGTATCATCCGTCAGGGACTCCACAACTAGGGACTAGGAAATCACCTCACTATCGCCTAGATAATATCTAGAAGGCCCCTATTCCAAGTGTTTTCGAAAACGATGGGGGTTGAGATGATGTGGAGAAGACCACCCGGTGCAAATTATCGCCTTCCCTTTATTCTCGGTAGGTAGGAAAATATTCACACAGGAATTTTTTTTTGGGTTTTGGACATATGTAATTTTTTTTTGGGTTTTTGGCTATACTTATATATATTTCTTTCTTTTCTCTTTTCTTCTCTTTTTTGGGTTTTTCTTTTCTCTCTTTTTTTTGGATTTTTGGACTTTTGGGTATATACACGTGTGTACTCTCCCAA
This sequence comes from Scilla litardierei, assembly GCA_030789695.1. Classification (NCBI taxonomy): domain Eukaryota; kingdom Viridiplantae; phylum Streptophyta; class Magnoliopsida; order Asparagales; family Asparagaceae; genus Scilla; species Scilla litardierei. Next base: position 50,028,247 of record CM061132.1, on the reverse strand, counting down.
GTGGGAGAACGGTACACGACGAGGGGATTTGCACCAAGTAAAATAAAAAAGAAGTCGGATTCTAGACACTTGGGCAAGGGAGATTTTCTTCGCTAATCAGAGCATAGGCTAAATGGGTTATCCTAGTCCTAACTGTGGAATCCCGACACATGCGAAATGAAATATACGATATAAATATAGCATGCATATAGAAGCAGACATGAGAAGCAAATACCGCATATTCAAATCAAAACATGATAATCTAGGGGTCATTTCAGGACAAGTATATAAATCAAAATCACAAAGTAGAAGCACACTGTAAGCTAGACACGACACACGACTCACACAAAAGCAAAATGGACCCACGATGCATGAAATGCAAGAGGACTCAGCTTCCTAGCGTTAGTGAATGTGATTATCGAAGCCATGCTAGGTGTGTTTGTGATTCTGCGGCAATTCATCATTTGGGGTCATCTCTAGGAGAGAGAGGAGAAAAAGGAAAGGAAGAAAAAGAAAAACACGGTGAAAATGACTCAAAAAAGAAGAAAAAGACACATAACGACGCATGAAGTGCGACTCACCCAAGCTGAAACTTGCATTACCCTCAATGCAATAAAATTAAATACGGGAGGGCAATGAAAATGGGGGGGGGGGATACGCACCGACACAAAGAGAAATGAAAAACGAGAAAAACTCACATACGAAACTGAAAAATAAAGAAAGGGGAATAGAAATAAAACGGAAAAAGAAAAATAGAAAATCACAACACACGACATATATAGACAAACACAACATATAGAAAAAAATACGACAAAACACACACAAAAGTCGACTTCCCCCAAGCTGGACATGATAAAGCTAGCAATTTGATATGCTCGTGAATATGCAGAAATATGCAAGGGGGAGATCGGAAAAGCGAAAGAAATCAAAAAGCAGGAGATGAATCATCCTCGTCCTCCTCGGTAGAAGATGGAGGGGTGCGGAGGGGAGAGGTGGGGGGTGTGCGAAGAAGTGGGAAGAGGGGTGCAGGATGGGTGTGGATGGGTGTGGAAGTGTGGACGATGGGTGGTATGGTGGTGATAATGGGGAGTGGACGGGAAGTGGCGACCAAAGCGGTGGTAGATGGGGTAGATACGACGACGGAATAGGATGGTGGGGGAAGTGATCGCGAACGCACCTGCAATTTCTTGCGGCGCACGTATGGGGTGACGGAAGTGGAGGGTGGTGGATCAGTGGGATCGACGGTAGTGGTCGTGAGTGGAGGTGACGTGGCAGGGATGGGAATGGTGGTGGTGGGAGGGGATGGTCGCCTAGGGGGTGATGGGTGTGGTGATGAATGTGATGGGGGCGGTGAAGAGTGGGATGGTGGAGGTGAAGAGTGTGATGGTGGAGGTGAGGGGTGTGGAGTGGCTGGTGGTGTAGGTGGAAGTGGTCCATGAATGTGTGTGAGAATGCAGAGGATGGAGGCCACGTTCCTCTCAAGTGCGAGGAAACGTGGGTGGGAGAAGATCGAAGAGGATGGGTCCGAGGGGGTGGAGGATGAAGCGCGAGCACGCAGTGAAGCTAGCTCAGCCTCGAGAGCAAGGCGAGCAGAGGCGGCGCGGCGGACGGAATAAGTAGAGGCTGGACGGGAGGTGGAAGTGTTGCAGCGACAGTGGTCATGCCGACACCAAAGGCTAGGCCTAAAAGGGCCTCACTTAGAGCCTCGGAAGTGACAGGGCCATGATCCGAGATAGTTTGACTGGGGCCAGCCCCGGAGTCTCCCAGGGATGCAGGGATATCCTTCTCGCCTAAGTGGACGGCAGGGGAAGGTGGTCTGGGTGCGCCCTGTGAAAGGAATGGAAGACATAACCCCTCCAGAAACTCTGGATCAGGCGGAAATGTCCAATCTGCAACTAGAACGATAGTCATACGAGCGGGGTTGGGCAGAATGGTATAGGGAGCTGGGGGGTGTCCATAGTGGAAAGTGAAACGACCATCGGGGCGGGGCTTGATCATGTGTATGTGCCGCAGGACATCAAGATCTAGACGTGTGGGTCCTGCGGCAGTAGGCAAATCTTGGGGGATGGGGATATTGAACGGTGGATATGAAGCTATTATAGTAATAAGGCCCCCGCAACAAAGCTTGCCCTTGCCGGCGCGGCTAATCTCAAGTAGCTTGTGAATAAGCCAAGCACCGACATGAATGGGAATGACAGGGGCCCTAAAAGCAATCCCATCATCACCGCGAATAAAAGCACAGGTCATGGCCCACAAAACGAAAAGATCAGGGATGGTCACGGTACCTGACTCATCCCTGGGGAAGAATGTGGAGGATATGATTCGGTGGGCCAGACGGAATATGGGGTGAATGATGGAGGAGGCCTTGGCCTTACCTCGAGGATATTGAGCGTGTAGGGTGAGGCGAAACCAAAATTGATCGACATCAAAATCGGGGTGATACCCGTAGGGACGGATAGTGTCGTCCCAAAGAATGGGGAAACCAAAGATGTTGTTAATGGTATTCAGGTGGGTGCGGATGGTTTTGTTACGGACATGGGAAATGACGATTGACACCAACTCACAGACAAGGGAGGATAAAAATTTGAGTGTGAGGGAGGGGTAGTATACCGCGTTGGCGTTCAGGAAAGCTATCCAACCTAAATTGGCGAAGAGAGTCTCGACCTCGGTGAACACACCGAGATCGATAAGCGTTTGGGCATGGGAAAATTTGGTGGATAGGTGCCCTCGTGCATCGAGTCTATGATAAAAATCTTTTTGTTCCTGACTCAAAAAACGGTAGCCACACGGGCCCATCATAGGGTCCTCAGCTGGGATGATAGGTTGGGGTTATGTAGGCTGTGCAGGAGGAGGGCGTGAATGTGGTGGACGCGTGGTCTTTCGTATCTTGCGAGACGACCCCTCCTCACGCATAATACCCTTACCCTTATCTTGATCCCGGGCCATGTGAGTGTGTGTGCGTAAGTGAATGCAGGATATGATGAATGCACACAAACACAGGTAATCGAGCAAAATAGTAATACTATGGCAAAATTGAAAATGGAGCTAAAGAGCGAAGTTACCCAGTAGAGATGACGATCCTTGCTCGTAGATCACCCAACGTAGCACAATGAGAGAGAGTGTGAAACCGCGGCACTTCTTTTCAGCAAATTTCGAAAAGGGGGGGTTAGGCGGAAATTAGGGTTTTTTCTAGGGTTAAATGGAAGAGGGGGAGAGAGAGATCGATGGAGAGAAGGAAATATGAAGTGGAGAGATTAATTGAGGGAGGTTGGAGGTCGTTGGGGGAAGAATCTGGCCGGTTGGAGCTTGGAGAAGTCGAAACAGCGAAGGAGATCGAAATCGGGTGAGGTGAAATGAACAGGTGAGGTCGGGGGGTATTTATAGGGTTTAAGTCAAACCGATCGGGTGAGTTTTCACCCGATCGGTTGGTTTTTATGTCAAAAATTCTTGCTGAAAAGAGGCTACAGGCGAACTGATCGGTTGATTTTTCAAACGATCGGTTGGCCGCTTCACAATTTTTCCCGAGACTTATGTGCAGCTCACCCGGTCAGTCACACGACCACAGCTTCTATCAACAGATCGGTTGATTAAATCCCAAATTTTCCGCGACATCTGCACTTCTCACACGATCAGCCACCCGGTCTCATTTTGCTTCACCAGACCGGTTTGATGAAGAACAGATATATGGCTTTTTCTGATACGTCCCACCCGATCGGTTGAGAGCTCAACCGATCAGGTGGGGGCATGTTTCCTGTAAAAGTCCAAAAATGGCCTAAGTCCTTCGACGAAAGTTCCAGTGGCTGGATTTATGTATCAAAATAGGGAAAATAAAGCTAAAAATAATCCTAAAAACAAAGATGAAAGTTTAGAGCATGGGTTGCCTCCCATGAAGCGCTTTTGTTTAACGTCGTTTGCTCGACGCCCGTAGATGATCTTCACGGTGGACGGGGGTGATGCCCTAAGTTTGGCATCCCTTAAAATTCTAAATTGATGGGTCTTGGTGTCATCGACGGTGACAAATAGACTTGCTCGACGATCCTCCCTCCGTTGATGGTATCCGGTGGCTTCTCTCTTATATTTGCGTCTACCGCCACTCTTTTCAAGATCCGGATCTCATCACTGGCAAGCCCCATGGGCTCTTTCCCCTTTTTCCTCGTCGGAGGAGCTTTTTGGAATCCGGGAGGGATCGTATGTGGGACAACCGCTTCCCCAGCAACATCTTCTTTCTTCAGACCGACATGTTCTTCAAGGTCCCCCAAGCTGTCTGGGGGATTCCTTGAGAGAATTTCCCAGGCCCCAGCTTCCACAGCTCTTTCTTCCTCATTGTTCAGTATATTGCAACCAGCTTCATCCAGGGGGTGCTTCATAGATAAACCCAAGTCGAATTCGACCTTTTTACCACCAACATTAAGGGATAACTTCCCTTTCTTCACGTCTATTAGCATGCCAGTGATGGCCATGAAAGGCCGTCCAAGGATGATGGGTGTATGGGTATCTTCGGGCATATCCATCACCACGAAGTCTACCGGCACTTGTACTCCACTGACGTTAACAGGTAGGTCGTCTACAATTCCCACCGGGTATTTGACCGATCTATCGGCTAATTGAAGTGTCATACCCATGGGCTCCAGGTCTCCCATCCTTATCCTCCTGTATAGTGACGGGGGCATTAGACTGACGCTCGCTCCTAAGTCCACGAGTGCCCGATGGATTTTTACTTCCCCAATCGAACAAGGAATGGAGAAGCTTCCGGGGTCTTTTAGCTTGGGCGGATTTGCTCGCTGGATGAGAGCACTACATTCTGCCGTGAGAACGACCTTTTCCTTTCTCGAACCCCTCGTCACCAACTCCTTTAAAAATTTTGCATAGGAGAGAATCGTTTCTATGGCTTCGAGGAACGGGATCTGCAAACTCAAATCCTTGACCATAGCGAAGAACTTGCCGTATTTTTCATCAATTTTAGCATTGGCGAGTCGTTGTGGAAAAGGCACAACTGGCTTGAATACTCTAAGGTTCTTCTCCTCTGCCTTCTTCTTCTCTTCTTCAGGGACTCCCTCCGGAGTCATATTCTTTGGTGACGGAGCTCCGTCGTCACTCGATTTTTCAACTGGCCGCGCAACGACCAACGGAGCTTTCGGTTCCGTAGCGGGCACTCTCGTAAGAATTTGTGTCCCGCTTCTCAGGACGATAGCGGACACATTCACATGTTCATGCGTTAGTGCCAAAGTCTGATTTGCCCCCTCGGGTTAACTTCCGGTTATGGCGGCAATTGATTTTACGACCTTTGAAGGTTCGCCACCTGCAACGCTAGTTGGGTTGCTTGGTCGGTGAGAGCACTCTGTCCCATTTCCATCTTCAAATTGATCTTCTCTTGGTTTGTGATATACTGAGTCAAGAGGTACTCAACCGGGGAGATAACACGCTGCTGGCCATACGGCAGCGACGGCTGCATGGGCTGCTGGTTCCTTGGTGGATACTGCTGGTACACCTGTGGAGGCTGCTGCTGCTGCTGCTAATACTGTTGCTGCTGTTGCCTAGGTGGCTGATATACTAGCTGCTGCTGCTGCTAAGGCGGCTGCTGATAAGGTGCCCGATAGCTAAGACTGGGGTGGTTCTGGTTATTTGGAGAATAAACCGGGTTGGAGCTAGTCCGGGGTGGATACGGCTCTTACTCGTAGGGTTGAAGAAAAATGCGCTAGCTTGATCCACCGGTGGTGAAATGTCACCACCCTCGAAGTCTCCCAGGACTTCCGCTTCCACCACTGATACTTGTGGAGTGTCGGCACCACCAGCTCCTACCATGAGCGCTGAGATCTGGGTCGATCGCAAATCAAATTTCTAGACAACTTGTCGACGTCCTCGACTCTATGAATGCCTCCAGACCTAGGTGTTGCACGCTCGTCGCACCACCGCTCATTGTTTGATGACATGTTTTCCAAGATATTGCCGTCATCTTCTTCACTTCTAGACATGAAGGACCCCCCCAGCCACGGCGTCCATCGAAGATTTTAAGTCATCTCTCAGCCCACTATAGAACAGATTAATAATCTGCCACTTTCGAAGCTCATGATGAGGGCATCTCCACTGCATCTCTTTGTATCTCGTCCAAGCTTCATGCAGGGACTCGTGGCTGGCCTGGGTGAAGGAGGAGATTTCACTCCTCAGCTTCATCGTTTTTCCCGGAGGGAAGAACTTAGTCAAGAATGCATTCGAGAGCTTCTCCCAGGTGTTGAAGGTGTACGGGTCCTTTACCCTAAGCCATTGCTTGGCCTTATCCCACAGAGAGAAGGGGAATAGCTTCAGTCAGATTGCTTCAGTGGTGACACCATTAATCCTGAATGTGTCACACTTCTCGAGGAAGGAGTCCAGATGTTCAATAGGGCTCTCCATGGGTGCCCCAGAGAATTGATCCTGCTGGATCCACGTCACTAGTGACGGCTTGAGCTCGAAGTTTTGGGCTAAAATAGCCGGAGGTCGAATGGAGGAGGTGGACCCGATGGATGGCATCGAGTATTCCAGCAGGGACTTATAAGGTAGGGTATTCTCCCCCATGGCTTCAGACTCTTCTCTTCTTCTCTTCTCTGTGGCCAGACGCCTAAGGGTAGCGTTTATCTCCGGATCAACAGGAATCAAGTCGTCAAGACTCCTTGTGTTCCTGTGCATGGAAAGCAACAAACACCCGTGAAGCAAGTGTGGGATAGAAACAGATAAAAATAGAAAATAAAAATTAGAGAAATAAAAATGAAAAAGAAGAATGTGAAAACTATCACGAGGTAGGGATATGAACTAGACTCAAGGGTTCGAAGGTCCTAAAATTAACAAGCACGTTGCCTCCCCGGCAACGGTGCCATAAAGCTTGACGTCCCCCGGTTGTGAGCATGCAAGTGTGCAATAGGATATGGGATACCACATTTAAAATATTTGTACTGCAAGTGCACGGTGTTGTAGTGTGGCTTGGGGGTCAAACACAGGGAGGCGTGGTTGTGCTTGCTTCTAAGAGGAACCAATTCACCATAGGGGTGAGCTAGCCCGAATTGATAGATGGTTTGTCACGGAATGTAAATATGGAGGTTAAACAATATAAAGGAAAACCTAGGACTTCGGTTTCTGTAACGACCGGTTTTTGTAATGACTATTTTAGATGAATAATATTGGATGTTTCCCCTCTTAGTGTGTTTTCTCGATAGAAATTCCTACGATTAGCTTCATAGCGTCTTAATCTTAGAGCTAGAGTGATCCTAGAGGCCATAGGAATCTTCCCGAAGCTTCGCGCTTCGATTCGCCACTTTTGGTGCATCTTAGTTGGTTCACGAAGGAGAACCAACCGACTAGATTGCAATCTAGTCGGTTGGCCATCCTTCCGGAACCGACTAGTTCAACGAATTAATTTCAGCTAAGTTACTGTTTACGTTTAGTCGATCTAAGCTCATTCTTCGACCGACTAGTTCCTAAACTAGTCGGTCAGGATTTGTACTCAGACCGACTAATTCTGAGTCCTTCTGTACTGTTGGAGTTACTGTTTATGGTTAGTCGGTCAAAGAACATCTACCGACTGACTAGTTCCCAAACTAGTCGGTTAGGATTCCTTCTCTGACCGACTAACTCTCAGTGCTTAATATCCATCTAATTCTACCCTTAGTCGGTCTATGAACGATCACCAACCGACTTGATCCTAGACTAGTCGGTCGACAGGCCTTCGCAGACCGACTAAATCTGCCTACCCTGTACCGACCCTGTTCACTGTTTGATTTTAGTCGGTCTAAGTTAGACGACCGACCGACTTGATTGTAAACTAGTCGGTCGACCACCCTTCTCTGACCGACTAAATTTCCCAGTAAACCTAGGTTAAGTCGTAGCCGCCGCACCTTTTCTTTATTTAAACCCCCGACCATTTCTATTCTTCCTTCACTTTTCTTAGCTCATCCTCTTCACCAATCATTTCCCAATCATCCTCTTACCTTCCTTCATCCTCCCGAGCTTCCCCTCACCCTCTTTTGCACCGGCACCACCCCCCGTTGGCCGCCGACCGACCCCAAAAACCCTAAAATCTCCTTTTGCTCCAGATTTTCCCGACGAACTCCAAACTCCAGATCTGTAGTATTCGGCCGCGAGGAACTATTTTCAACCATAGTTCTTCCGGATCGCTCTTTTCGTTGACGTGCTAGATCCGATTGGCGACGGCAATCCGGAATCCGGCGAGATCTTCTCCTACCGCAGATCCATAAGCGTCTCGATCTTCGCTTCGTAAACGGTTAGTGATCTATCTTTAATTCTCCGTAACCCACACTGTAAATTAGAAAACCCTAATTAAAAATGGATTACTAGACGTTATAGGATTCCAATGCAACCCGGCTTAGAACTCTCAATCTAATTTTCTCTTTTGCCATTACAACGAACCCAATTACCGTAGGATACCGATCTCGTGACTCTCGTCGAACAACAACTTCGGTGCCAGGTAAGTGAAACTTGCCAACCTTGCTTTAGGCCATGCTTTTAGGCCAATACTTTGTTTTAGCGTGAAAGAGACTAAACCGTGAAATGATAGCGGTCTAGGCGCAAATTCGAATTCTAGCTGGACAACGAAGCTAGAATTTCCCTTGCCATGCCATGTCAAACATTTGCCCGTCATGTTTAATTTTCTTTAACGGTACGCAAATTTCATTTCAAATAATTGTCATGTGCATCCATTTTACATATCATGTTGCATGTTGCATCGTAGCACACGCTACAAATCCTTGTACAAATCCGTGTTTCCGTGTTACCGGCTAGGCACCCGTCATGCGGGCATAACCCTACGCCTTACGTGTTAAAAACACTTCCTGGCTCGTGATCCAGAAGCGAGCATTACGTGTTCGGGGGTAATGCCCTGGCTCAACACACGTAGAGGGGTAGGGATAAACGGTCCCTCGAGCGTAAGAGTTGGCCCGTACAGCCACTCTAGCCAAAGGGCGGAATCTCTGTGCACGACGTGCTTACAATTCTTGTACTTGTCATGTATTTGTTTACTTGCCATACCATGTTACTTGCCATGCTAAAATCATGCCATAACATAAACTGCTGTTGTTTTCATTGCATAAAATGCCATGTCATAATTTACTCTAGAACTGCTAGGTTATTACCACTTTGCTTTAGTTTCCTTGCACAAGTCTTGTAGACTTGCTGACATGTGCCCCTTCTCTTTAGGTGACGCATGTTAGTTGCTGAGCCAGAGATTGCTGTGGAGGGTGACGAGTTCGTGGAGTTCGTGCCCGATCCTGTCGTTGACGTGGAGTTCGAGGACACTGGTGACCAGTCCTAGTGTTCCCTCGCTGCTCCTTCTTTGTTAGTTGTGTTGTCGTCGGCGAGTAGCACCGTTGTTGTTAGATTCTTTGTTGGCCATGCTAGGCCTTTTCTTTGGACTCTTTTTTGTTTTCCTGGTGGCATTTCTGGTTGTTGAATTTATATCTGGACTCTGAGTTGAATAATTTTAATTATTTGTCTCTTTTCTATTATTGTTATTGTTGTTTCTGAGTCACATTACAGGGACCTGCTACTTTGTGATAATTGACGCTTATCGGACTTGCGGCTTTGTAGCCTCAAGTCTGAGCGGACCTTCTCACGCTTTGCCTCCATAATTTTTGGGAAGCGGGGCGTGACAGTTTCCACCCTATCATGTGTTCTCACTATTACGATCGGCGGATAGGACAACGATCGGAATTAGGGTTTAATGGTGAGACGTTGCCTCTAAGAGTGATACCAATGTCCCATGGGCCCGATATTCCGGACGGTGCCCAGGATGATACGCCAGACTACCCGGGTTCGGTCAGTGGGCATTCCCATGTCCATTAACACTGACCGGCTCCGGGATCACTAAGCTTGCAACGATAACTCCCAACATCTCATCCTGCCGCTCCCGTGCGCTAGGATTTGATGTCTAGCTAAGGGCGTGAGCTATGGCTATGGAGTCAACCGCCAAGTTTATTCCCCTTGGCCCAACGGTCAAAGACGATCTTTTTCCCGTTGATGACAATAAAACACCCCGCGTAACCAATAGATTCCTATTCCCTATCGATATCCTAGTCCTATGGACGCATTAGTTAGAACCCACGAAGGGGTTTCCACCAAAATTTCAGATTTGGGATCTACTCACACATTATAGCTAAAAAGCAATCTAAATGAAAATCGACCGTTAAAATCATAATCAGGCAATTGAAATGAAGTAGTAGCAATGCAATTAAGATAATATCAAAGTTTCATAAAGATCAGAACAGTTACAAATAACAACAAAATTCCAGCCGTCACAATAGGGAAAAAAGACGGAAAAATACACAGCTCCTGTTTCTGGAAAACCTAGGCAGCTATTTATAGAAAACGACTTCACCCGATCGGTTGAAGTATCAACCGATCGGGTGAGCTGCTACGTTCTTCGGCTGCGATTTTCAGAGACTTCACCCGCTCACGTGACCCGGTCGGTTGATGCAAGCGGTCGACGTTTGGATCGTGGTCATCAGGTGAACCGATCGGTTGAGAATTCAACCGATCGGTTGGAAATACGCCCCAAAAGAACAGAAACTTGCGTCGACTTTGCACGGTCAGCGGACGTCGGGCGAGCTCTCCGGGTCGTCTCTTGGAGGAATCGACTACAAATGAACCGATCGGGTGAATATCACCACCCGATCGGTTGGAATTCAGCTCCAAATGCCCGATAAGTCTATTGGGATGAACCGGTCGTCGAACCAGTCAGTTGACCCTCACTTTGCTTCAGCTACTGTCCGGGTCGGATACGGGTGCATCACCCGATCGGTTGGCTGTGTCCAACCGATCGGGTGGGGGCTGAAAGATCGAAATCTTGGTCGTTTAGCCCCTGGATCGCGCGTGACTCCTCTCGTTGCTCCGGGGATTTTTGATATCTTTGTTATGTGTCTCCTACACTGGCAATCTCCTACAAACACACAAAAAACACGGAGAAGTGAAAGAAAACTAGAAAACATGAGAAAAATGGAAACGGGACTGCGGAAAATAACGGAAAAACACAAAGAAGACGTGCGTGAATATATAAAATATACACACACGTCAAGAAGAGCCAAAGCTTGGACTCAAAGAGTGCCAAAGCTTGGAGATGATTGAGAGCAATCAAGGCATCAAGATTGATGACTTAGACTCTAAGGACAGCATTGTAATCCATGAAATTTACGTTATTGCTTTCTCTTTCTTTTGAGTCTAGGATTAATGTAATGCCTTGTTAGATTTTTTACTCATTCATGCATATGTATTTAACCATCTTAGTGAGCCTTAGGATTATCATAGAATCCAACCCAATAGGTTCACTTTGTCCAAAGACCCATCTGGAGTCTCTGGCTTTCCATGAGTCGCCTGCTGAAGGAAACACAGTCGACTGGGTGATTTCCAATCGCCTGTAGATCCTTCTACAGTCACCTAATATGCACAGCTCAAGTCAACATTTCAATTGACTCAAACTTGAGCTTTACGCACAGTCGACTACTGGTCAGTTTACAGTCGCCTATAGATTGGTCATCAGTCGCCTATATAGCGTATGTGCCTTCTCTGCATCTCTCTGTTGTTTCTCCATCTTATACAGCAAACGACTGATTAAGGTTTTATAGTCGCCTGACTAATAGACAGTCAACTGTATTATTGACATCAGTCGCCTGTGTGCTTAACTGGAGAAAGAGTGCAGCTCTCTGTTTTATTCCATCCCCTGCAGCAATCGCCTGCTGAAGGATTAACAGGCGTCTGTCCTGTTTACAGTCGACTGTATCGACTTCATCAGTCGACTGTCATGGCTCAGATTATAGCCTTTGGATATTTTCTAGCCGTTGATCAGTTGACTGTCTTTTGATCATCAGTCGACTGTTCCTGTCGTTTTCGCCCAGTTTCTAGCCGTTGCAGAATTGATTCTTTCGTTGTTTTCTTGGGTTTTGGGGTTTGATATAGGGTTCCAATATATATGAGTGTGCTTCCATCTCTTATACTTCTTGATGCTATTGAATATCTCAAAAGATCTATAAACAACTCATAAACTCCCTTAATTCCCTCTCAAGAGCTCTAATTCTTCTTCATGCATTGAAGTTCAGCTCAAGGGAATTCATCCAAGTGCTCTCAAGCATATCTCAACACTTGGAGATCCTCTTCTATGCCTTGCATCCATTTATGAGTAAGCATCTCAAGGCATAGGTAAGCGTATTTACTTTACTTGGTGTAAATTGTGTCTTTAATTCTCTTTGTGGGAATTAAAACTCTCTCTTTATGGGAGGTTGTCTCTTTGTGGGACTTAGGATACTCTCTTTGTGGGAGTAACTCTCTTTGAGGGAGTTTAGTGTCCTAGTGTAGGGCTAACCCTAATTCTCTGAGTGGGAGTTAGTGATTCTCTGTGTGTGAGTCTTGATCCTCGTGTAAGATTGGTTGGGTCCTTGTGTAGGGCATAAATCCTCTTTGTGGGGTATCTCATTGTGAGATTTGTATTCACTTCTCTGTATGGGAATATAATGAATTTTGGTGTGGCTGGATGTACCCAAGTTTGGGGAACCAGGGTAAAACTTTGTGTTTGCATTTGGATTGATTGTGTCTTTTAATTCCTCTTGCATTTATAATTTCACATTTGCAAGTTAAATTTTAATTGGACAATTTTATTGCCATTACAATATTCACCCCCCTCTAGTGTGTGTTATTTGTATTGTAAGGGTAAGGCGATCCTTACAATTGGTATCAGAGCGAGGTTATAGCATACTGCAACCATGGCATTCAACGCCTCATCCGCATCTCATCAAGAAGGTCATTCAACCGTCCTACCCCCGCTCTTCAATGGAACCAACTACCCAAGTTGGAAGATCAGAATGATGATCTACATGGCGGGTCAAGACCTATGGGACATTACGGAGGTGCCATTTGAGAAGCCCACTACTCCTGCGGTTTCTAAGACAAAGGCGGAGAAGGACTCGATCAAGTTCAATGCGAGGGCTATGAACGCCTTACATTGCGCTCTCTCAGCAAATGAGTTCAACCGCATCTCCATGTGCAAAATGGCCAACGATATTTGGCATACCTTGGAGATTTGTCATGAATGGACTACGAAGGTAAAGAAATCTAAACAAACTGTGTTTACATCTAAATATGAAATGTTTAAGACGCAGGAAGGCGAAAGCATTTCAGAGATGTTCACAAGGTTCACTGATTTCATGAACGCTTTGGAGGGACTCAGGATCATGATTTCCCAAGAGGATCGTGTTGAGAAGATCCTTGACTCTCTCACACCTCGTTGGGAGTCAAAGGCCAACAGAATTTTGGAGTCATATGACACGTCCAAATACACCATTGAGGAGTGCATGGGTAATCTCATGGCGTATGAAGTGAAGCTTCAACACAAGAAGGAGATTCAACCATCGAAGCCCGAGAAGCCGGAGAAGCAAAAGGGGGTTGCATTCCATGCCAAGGAGGAGCCAATCAAGTGGAGGAGGAAATTCCATCGAGAAGCTCCTAGTGAAGAAGATGAGCAAGAAGATGCAAGTGGAGAAGAAATTGAGGAACTTGTCGAGCAATTCAAAGCATTCCTCAAATGCAAGCAAGGTAAGTCTTTGTCAAAGTTTGCCTCCAATTCTAACAAGGTTCCTACTTGTTACACTTGCAGTGGAAAAGGTCACTTGTCCACTGAATGCCCTTCCAAACCCAACAAAGAAACTTACAAGGGTAAAGGGAAGAAGCATTGGAAAGGAAAGTCCAAGTCCAAAAATCACAAGAAGGGACTTGTCGAGACCTTTGATGATTCGAGTGAGGACACTTCGAGTAACGAAGAAGAGGATGCAAAGGAGGATGCTCACGCATGCTTTGTAGCCATTGATGGTCCTACTCCAATTCCCTCCAGAATAAATGAAGAAGAGTTGGATGCTTGGCTCGACACCTACAACTCCTATGAGGATTCGTGCCTCATGACTATGAAGGAGAAGTCATCATCAAGCTCTAGCAAGGATGAGGAGGAGGTTGAGATCGAGGAAGAAAAGATCTCATATGAGGAGCTGAAGAACAACTTCGACTTGGTCTCCGAAAAGGCTAGTAATTGCATCAACTCTTACAATAGATTAAAAGCAAAATATAGGATTGCTAAGAGTAGATTGCATGAACTAGATATTTCTAGTGTAATTCATTATGAAAGGCATGCTTATGACACTAGTGAGAGAGACACACTTCTCTCCCAAGTTAAGGAATTGAGCCTCAAAAATTAAAAACTTGTTGCTCAAAACCTTAGCTTAGAGTCTCACATTCAACAACTTACGTTGAAATATGAAGAGGAATCCCGTAAGCTCATAAGCTTTGTGTATTCTAGGGATTCACTCCACGATTTGCTGGAAAAACAACATCCGGCAAATCATAGAGGAGGTTTGGGTTATATTCAAAATGTGGTACCCAATCCCACCTCTAATTCCTCTTATGGTGCAAATACAAGAAATATTGCTAAAGCACCTAAGAAGAATCACCATGCTTTCTTGTACAACAATAACATCAACAAGAAGCATGTAGATCACGAGGTAATGAGGAAGAATAAAAAATCTTCGTTTTTGCTAAGAAGCAAAATCCTCATTCTTTGCATGCCAAGAAATTCGTTTCTACACCTAAGCATGCCACATCCACCCCTCTTGCAAAGGCAAAACCCTTGCCTAGGAAATCCTTGAGATTATGGATTTCCACTAAGGTTAGTATGCAAGAGAGGGATAGTTACATCAACTCTCTAGTTAGGGATGTGATCACCTCATGTGATTACATTAGGAAATCAAACTCCTCTTGTGTTTGGTTGCCTAATGTTTAGGTTCCTCACACATATGCATATTGCATAAGTATTGTGCTTGAATGTTTATTTTTAGCATACCCATTGTTTGTTTGTGTTTCATGATTTTGAAAATATTTTCAAACTTATTTTTCATGAAAATGAGGACCTTGGAATTTATTGACATGCATGTATTTTTGATCCATGTGTATGTCAATGGGGGAGTTAATATGTTATATGTCTAAAATATTTTAAGACATATTTTAACTCTTATTTCGGAGGTTATTTGAGATCATTATTCACATTTGGTTGTTTTTGATCTCAAACCAAACCTCTTATTTATTGCCAACATACCTCATGTTATATTTGTTTTGGCAATATTCTTTATGTATCTTTAAAGCTTGATTCTTCCATATCTACTACTTTGATACACGTTAGGCCCATGGCTCCATTATTTGTATAATTGGTATTAGATCCTAGAAGTCAAAAGTTGACCATTTCTATGATCTAGGGGGAGCATGGGATAGTGAATTGATACCCACTAAATTTTTCAATTTGGTACCATACATATCTTTCTTTTCTTGCATATTGTCACATCTTGGTTAAGATGACAAAGGGGGATACTTTTGATGTCCACCTTTTTGACGATGTCAAGAGGGAGAGATATATGCATTATGTAAATATATATGAGGAGATATATTCATATGCATATGGGGAGAGATATATCTATGGGGAGATATATGGGATTAGATAAACCTTGCATGTTTGTATGATATTGTATTTTACAATTGGTTTACAATTGGTTTATGTAATCCATGCCTATTATATGTCACCAAGATCTTATTTGGTAGAATGAGTATTTACTATTGTGTAGCTCATTGTTTATTTGGTGCATATAAGTAGGGGGAGCTCATTAGCATTGTGCTTTAATACTTTGTATTTTACATAATGTGTGTCATCATCAAAAGGGGGAGATTGTTGAGTATTGGTGTTTCATACCAATCTTATTTTGATGATGATCACAACATTATGTTGTTGCTAATGACTCTCATGTTTTAGTCTCTCAGTTTTATTTCAAGAATATCTTTCTTGGAGACTAATCACTTGGTGCAAGGATGGACATCAAGTGGAGAAGAGCCAAAGCTTGGACTCAAGGAGTGCCAAAGCTTGGAGATGATGGAGAGCAATCAAGGCATCAAGATTGATGACTTAGACTCTAAGGAAAGCATTGTAATCCATGTAATTTACTTTATTTTTTCTCTCTCTTTTGAGTCTAGGATTAATGTAATGCCTTGTTAGATGGTTTACTCATTCATGCATATGCATTTAACCATCTTAGTGAGCCTTAGGATTATCATAGAATCCAACCCAATAGGTTCACTTTGTCCAAAGACTCATCTGGAGTCTCTGGCTTTCCATCAGTCGCCTGTAGATCCTTCTACAGTCGTCTGATATGTATAGCTCAAGTCAACATTTCACTTGACTCAAACTTGAACTTTACGCACAGTCAACTACTGGTCAGTTTACAGTCGCCTGTATATTTACAGTCGCCTGTAGATTGGTCCTCAGTTGCCTGTATAGCTGATCGGCTTCGGATATACACCCAGAGAACGATTGTATTTTTATCGCAAGCGCACGGTCAAGTGGCGAGCGGGTATCGAACACGAGGAGGTGGTGTTGGTTCCAATTTATCCTAGGTTGGCTCGACTATGAATGTTTTATTGGTGGAGATGGTTATGGAATGATATAATGGAAATGGTGGTGGTTGTCGTTGTCGGTGAGAAAGCTGTTGGGTAAAATATCGATTCAAATATAATTTAATAGAAGTGTCTAGCACTAGGGAATCCCCACTACGGATCATCATGCATCATTGTGAATAGTGAATCTCAATATTACTAGACTTGCGTTAAGGTGAACTAGTCGTAACTGAATATAGAACCAAGCTCACGCTCTCGCTCTATTACCGGTCTATAGCAACCTAGATTATGGCCCACTCTCGTGCAAACCCTAACCTAAGCCACTAGCATTAGGATCGACATCATCGTTCCAATCGCTCCTCGAGCCCACTCTCGTACAAACTCGAGTAACGATCTAGGTTATAATAGTTCGTATTCGTCCAATCCCTTGCAAACGAATATGGGTATAGATTTATAATAAAAATCATAGCTTTGGTCCAATCTCTTGCAAACCAAGTCTAGAGAATTTCGATTATAAACCTAATTCGAATATCTAGGCCTTCACATCGATATGAATCCAATCTCTTGTAAACCCCAAATCGATGGAAATTCCTAGCAATCCGTGATAAATCAATCACAACCTAATCTCCTAGAAATTCTAGCAACATAGAGATTCATTCATCACAACTTTGAAATTAGATCCATAGGGTTCGTCCCTTTGCCCTAGAACATCGATTCTACTCAAGCATAGCAATAATGATGGAGAAATCGATAAAAAACATTGCTTGCATATATAAAGATATCAAATCAAAGATTCAAATAATAAGAACAAAGATACTTAGCTTTGATGAAGAATTCCAATCCAAATACAAGCTTTTAGATCCAAGAGGGGGCCTAGGGCATGGCTTAACCTCTGAAAAAGTCTCTAAGAAAACATCATGGAACTCCCTTTAATGACGGCTACAAACCTTTTATATAGCCCCCAAAAAACCCTAGCAAAAACCCCTAAAACCCCTTTGAAACCCGCGCCCAAAATAAAATCTGCGCATAAGTTAAGTTCAGGGCTGGCAGCGACTCGACCGAGTGGAAAGCTCACTCGGCCGAGTGAGAATTCATGCAGAAACTCCAAAAAGTAGCACTCTGTCAAAAACTGTCAAAAACTGGTCACGCGGCTGAGTGGAAAGCTCACTCGACCGAGTGAAAGTGTCACTCGGCCGAGTGACAATGATACGCGAATTCCAGCACTGCATCATCAACTTGTAGAAATTCTTCAGATTTCATCCGACCTCTGATTGGCACGTTCTTGGAGGCGTTGGAACCGTTATGAAGTCTACTATCATAAAAAATATGAGAAAAATACTTTAACCGATGGAATGATAGAAGATTTCAAAATAATGGAAGGCTGTCTGAAAATCTGGGCGCTCATGGCATCGGCATCACTCGACCGAGTGGGGTTCTTCACTCAGGCGAGTGGACTTCTCTACTCGGCCAAGTAGGGTCTTCTAATGTTCTCTCCAGAATTCCAGAGAGTCTTCTTTGATTTCTTTCAGAAGTCCTGACTCACTCGGGCGAGTGGCGATCTCTACTCGGCCGAGTGGATGTAACCACTCGCTCGAGTGCATTGTGGCACATGATCTCTTCGTATCAGTTGTACTCGGTCGAATGCGCTTCTTCACTTGGCTGAGTGGGCTTTGTTACTGGGCCGAGTGGCCTATTTCTGGAGTCAACTATTCTCATCCTCGCCTCTTTGTCGATTCTATCGATTTCCTTCTTCTTCCACTCATCATCCAGCACCGTTAGCTTCTTGATAGGGCCATGGGTGACGCTTTGGTACATGTGCAAGTCCTTAAGCTCATTTTTGCTCCTGATTGCTCTATATTTCCTGAAATCTGACAAAAACAAGAAATAGCGAAAAGTAACACAATATCCTCGAATACTCGTGAAAATCGCAATATGAGCAATCGAAATGGCGTGAAAACATGCAGAAAAAAGGGGTAAAATATGGAACGATCAATAGCATAAGTGCATTCTCTGCATCTCTCTGTTGTTTCTCCATCTTATACAGCAGACGATTGATTATGGTTTTACAGTCGCTGACTAATAGACAGTCGATTGTATTATTCACATCAATCGCCTGTGTGCTTAACTGGAGAAAGAGTACAGCTCTTCGTTTTATTCCATCCCCGACAGCATCGCCTGCTGAAGGATTAACATGCGCCTGTCCAGTTTACAGTCGAC